>JAJKFI010000034.1:4610724-4631456 GCA_029204185.1 Lerista edwardsae
GGTAACTAATTGCTTCTCCCACAGATGAAATCACTACATACATAACATCCGTACTACATGCACATCCCCTACATGCTAGATACTACATCCTGATAATGAGGAATACTTCCAAACCTGCCACTGCGTACAACAGGTATTCATGTCATAATTTTATTATGCAGGTGGAGTTGGCCAAGCCACCTTGCTGTGCACACCAAATGGATATGGCAGTGGAGCGCACTTCATTCATGCTCAACAGCTCAGCTAAGACCACCTGCTAGTTTCTTCTGGCAAGGCAGCTGTACTTTTAAATACTAGTTGAACTTTATACAAATCTATACCAAGCATACCAAATGTCAGCCAAACATGCAACACCCATGCAAAGAGTATTGTTGCAAACAAGGTATGGTCCATTTCATCCAGTGCAATCTTTAGTATGAAATCTACTGAAAGCTTATGCAGGAATACAATGGTTACTCATAGCTCAGGTTCAACACAAAAGATTTCTCCTCTTGTTCCAGAGTCACAAAATAAGCGGACATACATCTGACCTTTTGTCGATATTTAGACTGCATGTGCTCAAGTTGCTGTTTTTGCCTCACTTCAAACTCCAATGCTCTCCCACCTACAAATACAGAATACATTTCATTTTGTTCATGCAAAACATACAAAGATGGCATTTAAAATACATGTAGTGTAATTCAGTACCAAGATGCAAATTGTTTCAGGTATTGTGTCTTTCTTCCTCACCCCAGTAAAGCTGGGATCAACTTAAGAGCCTTAAGAGTTGTGCGTTTCCTAGTTTCAAGGTAAAAAAGGAACAAAAGCCACTACACCTGGGCAATACCTTTATCAGGCCCAATCAAAAAGTTAAATGGTGAGAGGCAGCTTTGTGTTCCCCAGAACTGGACAAGGCTGATGAGCAGCCACAATGGGGGAGGTGGAAAGTGGGCCATGGTGAAAGAGTAGCACAGCCTGTAAATGACTTAAGAGGGAATGAAGAACTTTTTGGCAGATTTTTATCCACCTCAGGTGTGAGACAATGTCATTTGTTCTAGCAGACCTTGGTGCAGGACAAGAAAATTCCCTTTGGCTATTTCTAAAGTGGCATATTTCAGAAATTACAGATGCTAATTCATATAGGCAAATTCATATAGGAAAGTTCACAAATTGCTTTTGAAATATGCATACTTTTTCTGTAGCATTTCAGTGAAGAGTTCAGCGCCACCCAGTGGGGTACTGGAAAAAAAATTCCACTGCTACTCTTTCCCCATTTCTATGAGCCCCATTCCTTTACAACATACTACGTACAGACTCAGTTAAATTAACTTTTTTCCAGGTGATTATTCCTAGGAAGCACACATGTAAACACAAATGCACAACTTTTGGACATGCTTAAAAATTTTTTTTAACACTCACAAAATCAGTGGTGGGATTCAAATACATTAACAACTGGTTCTATGTCCTTCAAGGCCATCCACTTCCTTTCTTCGCTCTCCCAACCTAAAATTAGCAACCGGTTCTGCAGAATAGGTGAGAACTGGCTGAATTTCACCACTGCAAACAATGCAAGCAAGTGCATACCGTCGAGTTGCCATGTCTTCAAATAAAAAATATTTTAGACATTTTTTTTAATTTTACCAGTCTGAATTGAGGCCACAATCCTAGACAGATTTACCGGGAAGTGATTTCATTGAACACTGAGAGGCTTACTACTGAGTAGGCAGGCATTTGGGTTCCAAGGGTGTTTTGGTTTGACTCTGATAACACTGTAGTTCAACTATTTATGGCTATTAGAAATAACTTGAAATTAAAACAGAGCATGCGAAGTTGACCTTGCAATTAAAAAAAGTGTGTCAGGTTAAGTTTAAGTATAACTTAAGATATTAAGTTATTAAGGCATGGGAAAATAAATTGCCCCTTCACGCATTTTATCCTGTGGAAAAAAATGACCTCTTGTGATGCATTTTCTTATATAATGAATTGGATGTTTAAAATCTTGTTTTTCCCCCTTTTCCCCTTCAAATGTTTGTCCATCTGCAGTAGTTGGCAATTACAAATCCTATATACTGCAAACAAGTACAAATCTCAAGCCTTCTCACCTGCTTCTGATTCCTCCATGTTCTGTAGCATGTAAAAGAAACTGGTCTATGGTTAGAAAAATGCATTTGGCCCTTACTATCAAGATTTACTGAAACCTTTTAGCACCATGATCATGAAACATTAATCAAATTATAGCCAGCACTGGAAATGGAGCAGAGGGCTGTTGCCGCTAACTAAGACAGCTAAACGTCTTCTATTTTGCCAGTAATAAAAATAAGGAAAAAGTAGAAACCAAAAACAGTGATAAGCAAAAGGTTTTTTTAACATCTTGGCTAAAAATGGCAGTCTCCCCATTTAGGCACATCCATGGTTTCAGTTATCCATAATATCATGGATACTGGGACAACTATTAAAAAGAAAGGGAAACCTCAAATCTCATTTTTTTAACCTTGTTGCAGCAAAACCACTGCAAAACCACTTCCCCTATCTTTAAAAAGGTATCCCCAAGATCCACAGTGGGTCTGGAACATAATCTCAGTGTATACCGGGCCATGCCTATATTTTGATAATGTCCTCATTATCTAAAAGCAATATGCAAAGCTGTGTCACATGTTTGCAAGAGGAACATACACATGTTAAACAGCCTTTTCAAATGGCTTCTAATTGGGGGGCAGCTAAAATCTGCCTGCAGTTTAAGGCAATCACCCCACTATCAGTATGGTCGAGCCATTGCTTCGGCGACTACACTGGCTGCCGGTTCCTTTCTGGGCCCAATTCAAAGTGCTAGTTTTGACTTTTAAAGCCCTTTACGGCTCGGGTCCGGGGTATTTGAGGGACCACCTCCTTCCATACAATCCTACCTGTGCTCTGAGGTCATCTGGGGCCCCCCTGTTGACTGTGCTGCCACCAGAAGAGGTGAGAGGGATGGCGGCCACCAATAGGGCCTTCTCGGTGGTGCCCCCCCAACTTTGGAATACCCACCCCTTCGAACTAAGAACTGCTCCCTCTTTGGCAATATTCCGGCGAGGGCTGAAGACTTTTTTATTCCAACAAGCTTTTAATTGGTAACAGGCTGGCTGGTATTTATATTCTTTTTTAGGATACACAGGGCTGGCTGTTTAAATTTTAATTATCTCAATTACTGTTTTTAACTATTGTTTGTAATTGTCAAATATTGTGTTTTTATTATATTTTAAATGTTGTAAGCCACCTTGGGTGCCTTCAGGCAGAAAGGCGGGGTATAAATTAAATAATAATAATTAAATTGTCAAGGTTAATCTTTACAGAGCTCAGTAGCTCTTGTAGGGTAGGGACAGGATAGGTATCTGACATTGGTCTAGGCCTGTGGTTTTCAACCTTTTTTGCAACATGACACCAATAAATTACTGAAGTATGAGACTGGGGACCCATTGCCAATCCCTACCCATCTCCTGGGACCTGATCTGCCTCCATTGCCACCCACACTCTCTCCCTGCCTACCCCATTTCCCTTTTGGATATTCACAACAACTCTGTGAGGTAGCAGCCCAAGCAGAACTGATCTTAGCAGTTGAAGACAGCAAGAAGAGACTGTGCAGGATTATATTGAACTCAGCCTTGATAAGGCAGAGCCATTTTCTGATTGGATCCAAGTTTTCTCTTATACAGGCTTTGAAAGTTTGCTGCACCCCCAAAAATGTGGCTTCACAACCTCAACCGACAGGTTGAAGAGAACACTGGTCCAAGCAACAAGGTGAAAGTGTATTTGTAGATTGCCACTGTAAACCCACTCAGAGAACCAGAATCTTGTCTTAGAGTAACAGCAATTTAGGCAGCTTGATTGTGCTCCAGAGTTGGAGCACTTGGCAACTACAATTCGTTTCTGCATCTTCACTCAGGACCTCAATTCACCCTTCTTTTATATCTTACATCTGAAGGCCTCCTTCCAGTGGTCCACATGCTCCTTTGAAATCATCTCACTCTTTGAACCACTTGGAGTTAAGCCCACAGTCCTGAACTACGTCTCCCTGTGCAGGATGTGTCCTCCAAGAATATAACAAGGCAAATTGATTTTGAAGAGGAGGAGCCTGCTCAGAAGACTTCTTGCCTCCAGCAGTTGCCTAAGCCCTCAAGCAGATTTATTTCTGCTTTTTTAAACTGCTGGGAATCAAATATCCTGCTTTTTGGGGGGCGGTGTTGAAGAGGCATAGATAATCAGTCTTCTGATATGATCCTCTCCTTTTTCTTTCTCAAGTGGAAGCTATATAATAATCCAAATTTGTTCTCTAGGGACCAAGTCCCACTGAATCGTGGCCTACTTCTCAATTAACAGACACTTGATGGTGAGGAATGGGCTTTGCGAGATTGTTACACAACACTATTTTCAAGTGCCATGTGGACAGAAGAACCACCATTTTTTGCTTATAGCAGATAGTGCTGCCTGGTTAACATTCTACTTCAAAAGGCTAGTCATATGGAAACAACCAGTCTTATTGAACTACAGAGCCTGGGACAGACTGCGTATTGCCCATATAAAGAAACTAGTGTATATAAAAGAAAGATTTGTTAACATGCAGTCATTCTCTGGGTGCATCTTTTCTGCTCCCCATAACTGGTAGCAAAGTGATTTTTTTAAAGGACAACTTTCTGTTACAGTGCAGCTCAAACAGAAGTATACATGCCCTTCTAAGATAGCTTAATCAGTTTCTGAAGCAGACAGTCTGCTTTAAGCTTCTGTTCAATATTTCATTACTATTTTATCACCACTTCTAATACTTTAGGAGATCTTAACTACACATTTGAACTGAATATTTCAGATAAGTATGAAGTATATTAAATGCTTTGGCAAAATGCACTATTGCCTCAATCTTTTCATGTAATTAGAGCAAAAATGCCAATCAAGTTTGTCAGACACAATTTATTTAAAAAGACTTATACCCTTTGAGTTCTTCTACTGAAGATTAATGAATCAGCGAGTGACAGGCTTACTTTTTTCCATTTATCAAGAACGAGTGTATTTCAGTCAGTGTGGACAATATCAGTTTATTCAAGGTTACCAAACACATCTAAGCATTAATAGTCTGGTGATTTGACCATTAAAGATCCCGACTCCTTAAAAAAAAAAAAATGCAAGTTCTCATTTCTCTGTTCAAAAAATCAAGGACCTAAGAAAAATAAGTCTCAACATGAATATTTCATATACTCGTAGGAAATAGAACTCTAGCATGAAGGAAGAAATTTCTGTTCGCTCACCCAGTTTCTGTGGGGTCAGGTAAATTGGTCCTGGCCGGTGCTGTTCCTTCCATCTCTCTAGTTCTTCCAGCTCTTTTTTAGCAACTGAAACATGGTGAAGAGATAAATAGTGAAAGGACTATAGGGAGAGCAGTCTTTCATGCTAGTCAGAAATACACAATTCAGAAATGTCTGCAAAGCAAATGTTTCCTGTCTCTGGACAGGCTTAAAGGAGCAGGATTGAGTTTGAGGGGCTATCAAGCCCAACAGTGAACACTTGCCCCCAGTGTTGATTCACATATGCAACTGTGGCTATTAAGATGGCAGTGAAGAGAGAAACCCTTTCATTAGTGCCTCTCTCCTTACTCCATGATCCCTATTCCCAGGGCAAAAATAGGGATTTAACACTGCTAGCACAAAGACAGAATCAGGGGGACACTGACTTTGAACATTTCTCTCCCAATTAAGTTCATAATCCTCAGAAATCTATATTGCTACGATTAGACAAACCACAGGCAGATGAAGAGATAGGTTTATTGAGGGAAGAATACTATATAAAATATAAATAGCAAGCAGGCTTACCATCTGGCTTTGGTGTGGGAAATACCCCTCATGTGGTCTTACAAAAACCAGGCGGGGTTATTGCTTTTTGACATTTACCTCTGCAGTAAAAGTTATTGATACACCTTCACTCTTGCCTCCCTCTTCCTTTCTAGCTATACTTTTGAGCTATGCCGCTGGCCAATGGACATGGTCCCAGCATACAAGGGATGGCTTCTGGGTGCACATTTATGTGTTTTCTGAAAAGAACACCCAGTAATGTGTTTGGTGTTACATCCCACACTGCAACTTCCTAGATTGTCAAACACCATCTTTACTAGATGCCAACTAGGCCTGCTAACTAGAGGGGACTATCAAAGCACCTTCTACACATGGCCTGATGGTCTATGCAAAGAAGAGGGCTTGCAGAGCTGGCTTAGTCTTAAGTCACATACTTACTTCTCTGCAATTGATTCCTCCTTGTTGGATCTGGAGGTATCACAGTATATGCATCAGGACTAGAAAGAAAAAAGAATTCACATGATCCACTATGAAAGTTTTACATAGCGTATATATACACACATAGCTGCAAAGTAAGATTCCCCAATCCACCCCACCCCCATGCCAGTTTCATTACACATATGCGCCACTTGATGGGGATACATTCTGAGGAACACCTTAGATCAAACCTCTGGTTTCATTTGTAAATCAACCTTGAAAATCCACTGCATCTGCTGATGTATCTGAGCCCAATATCGTTTTGCTTTTGTGCAAGTCCACCACATATGGTAAAATGTACTTTCTTGTTTCTTACACTTCCGACATTTCTTTGACAGGTGCTGTATACCATCTATACATCACTTTGTAGAAATTCTCTTTAAGATTTATGCTTAATGTAAATTTCAATCTTTTAATCCACAAACATTCCCATTGTTCCATTAAAATCTCATGACCAACTTTTTTGCCCATGGTTTCATACATTCTTTAACTTGTTCCTCTTCTGAAAAACTTCCTGTTTTTGTCACAAAACCAAAACTGTTTTTTTCTTTCAGATATGTTTGGAGACTTGTGGTTGGCTGCGGGGGGGGGGGGGGGGGCGCAGCTCCCTGGATACATTGGTGATTGGGGGACAAGCATGCTTTAGAAAGCAAGCATGATACAGAAGAAGGTCAACTTGTTTTCCAAATACTACAACACTGATCCAATTTAGGTGGTAAGTGGTTACTGCCACCAGACTAGTGTTTATTTTAGAAAAAAATCTTCTCAATAACCGCACCCAATTCTTGAACTTCTTCTCCCACAAGACTTGGCTAACTCATCACCATTATTGATTTAGAACAAGAGTCT
Organism: Lerista edwardsae; assembly: GCA_029204185.1. NCBI lineage: Eukaryota > Metazoa > Chordata > Lepidosauria > Squamata > Scincidae > Lerista > Lerista edwardsae. The sequence continues at coordinate 4,617,843 of JAJKFI010000034.1, forward strand.
CCAAACTACAGCCTAGGGGCCAAATCCAGCCTGCCACAGGATTTTATCCAGCCTGCAGTAACTTAAACATTTGTGTTTTTTTTACTCATACCTCATTTCTCAGTTTAAGCATGAAACTGTTTCTAAACCTCACATTTCTCTTTTGTTCTGAATCATATGTCAATTACAGAAACGATCCAAGTAAAACTTATTCATTCATTCAAATTTCTTTGATTCATAAAACTGATTTTTTCAGCCCATGAAAATCTATAAAATATACAATGTGGTACTTGTACTGAAAAATCTGGAGACCCCCAATTTACAAGGCTTGTAAATCTACTGTCTTACATCAAGTGTTGATTCAGCTCTCACCTGTCTACTCCCCATTCCATTGTTGGTATTGAGCCCCTTTTATTAAATCTTGGTTTTATATTTCACTGTGTTGATCTTTCATTTTATTTTATTTTATTTTGACCCATCTTGAGGATCCTATAGGACTATACGGTTTAAGATATATCATCGAAGATTGCATCAAGGAGATAGCAAGGGTAATTAATTTGATGACTGGAATTTTGAAGCAGGCATCAGTATTTGATTAGTCCACTTCTCTTGTTTTGGACCAATTAAAAATAGTGTGTGTGTATATTCAAAGGGGCATTCTTATATTTTTGATACAAGAACTATTAATCTAGAGCACTTTGACAGGAGAAAGTTCATGTGAAGTCCCACCATACAGAGCCGGATGCCATTGTTCTGGACAAGAGCAATCCAGGAAGAGGACTACAGGCATCACTATGAACACAATAGAGTCCTGTGTAGTTAATTGGCAAAGTTATATGCAACTACATCACAGGTATTGCAGCCAGAAATCGGGGTGGGGAAGAAAGCAAGAGTGCTAGGTAGGAGAGAGCAATCAACTGTTAGGTGGTAAGGCATTCAGTGTTCCTCTGCCACAAGCTTTTACAATTAAAGGATAGCCCCTTCCCACTTTTATGTGAACAAGACAGACAAGGAAGAAAATACAACACCTGTGCTGAAATGGTTCAACTGTGTATTCATGCTGTTTAAAATGGTTCACTTGTATCTAGACATCTTCAAGAGAGGACTCACATAAGCCAATACTTGGTAATACAGTATTAAAAAGAAAAATCTTTGCATATGAAGGCTGGCACATCAGTGAAAATAAACCTAGATTTATCTTGCCATACACTACATTCAATGTGCTTTTTAAAAAACAAAAAACAAAACTGAGGTCCATTCAGTTATATTAAACTGCCATCTACTGGTAACCATTCTCAGACCTAGCTCAATTCCACAACAAAATACTACAGTATTCCTGGGAGAAAGCCTTATCAGGACCCCCAGTGTTAACTTTAGGAGAAAGAGCTTTGAGATTTCTCTGTTGATTTGCTGGGCTCCAATTGGATCAGTAAACACCAAACAGTTATTTTATTTTTTAGAAAGGAAAATATGAAATGAAGATGTGAAAAGAGTCAGTTTTCTTGTTAATTAAGGGATCGGGCTCACAAGCAGAACTCTTCTGCAACTCCTTTCTTCCTCTCTCCTATCGCCACCCCCTAAGGTTTAATTCTCCATCCGTTTTTTTACTTGTCTTTAGTGCATGCTGGTTTTCTTCGTCTCCCTTTGCAAGAGCCAGGGTGAGTGTTTAGAGTGTCCCTTCGCATCACTACATCAACCCTTCAAGGCAGGAATCCGATCTTCCGTCCTCCGCCTCCCTTTCCTACGCTCTCCTCTCTGCATCTGATAATGAACGTGTTTTATTTAAAGGAGCGTTTTGACGGGACCGCTCTGCTGTGGCGCGCTTTTCGTTCCTCTCCGTGCCAGTGCGGGCTCCGTAGCTCGGCTTTCGCTTTTCTAGAAAGCGTTTCTATAGTTACCGGCGTGGCTTTTCTAATTCGTTCCATTTAACCCTTTGGTGCCTTAGCCAATACATTTAATGTTTTAAGGCTGCTTTAAAAATCTTACGGTACATTCGAATTAGTTTAAATACACGTCTCATTTCTTTTGAGGTTTTGTAAATATTAAAAAAGTCAGATCCTCACGAATACCCACTTCCACCCAAACGCACTGATTCAGTTGTCAAATATACTGAACTGATATATGGAACTACATTGCACAGAGGCATGCTTCACACTTCAGTACAAGGATTTTTAAAAAATCAGAACCACAAATAGTAGAAGAGGCTAAACAGCATGAACAATAAGTCAAATAACGGGTCAGAGTAAGCACCACTTTTGCAGTTAGTTATAATTCGAGTTACCAGATACAAACTGGAACAAAGTGCCTGTACCTTTAACCATTGTATAGAAGAGGGAATTTTATTTGGGCAGATGCAACTTTTGAAACGCTTCTATGATGAGCTGCACCTGCCCGAATTCCTATATAAAAGGTATAGGCAGTTTATATCTGGTAACCCTAGCTATAATCGCTTTCCTGGGCTTTGCAGACTCAATGGGAAATGGAATATTAACGCTCTGCAAACTTCTTGGGTAGTGACCCGCATTTAGGTGTCCGCTTTTTGTCCTCAGGTAGTTCCGTTTTGCCTACACCCTGAAGGAGAGAATCCCGAAGCGAACACAAACAAGCCCCCTGCCCCCTCTCCCTGTTCAGAGTATCCCTTGTACTGTCGTACTTCCATTAAATGAGAAACGTACGACTGTGAATTACTCGATCGCCACCCACCCCCGCTTGGAGCAAAACGTTAAGAACCTCTTAATTGCTAAGGGAAAGGATAGGCCACTTACCGCTGTTCTTGTTCCTGTTCAAAGGAGGACGCTTGAGCCGGCGAGTCCTCTCGGCCTCGAGCTTCAAAGTCCAAGGAATCCCAATTTTTTTGGCAGAAAGGATCCCCTGCCTGGCACTTTCTAGAGTCGGAAGGACACGCACCAGGCACCCCACACCTGAAACTCCCGACCCTCGTTTTGCTCATTGCTGCACAACTAACTTGACTCAGTAAAGACCGCTCCTAAAATGTTGCCTGTTTTCACTATCGAAACAGAAACTTCTCCACTTCTGATAATTTTCGATTCCTTATAAAGCTGCGCCCAAGCCAGCTCAGCATTTCTGCTAAACCACACCCTTGCCTTAGAATGAACTGATCTAGAAGTAACTTCCCCCTCCGGCCATCATCGTTAATATGTTACACCTGTGACATGACGTTAAAAGGTCGTAATGATTAGCATCGTCATCTAGGAAACAAGGTTGCATGGCTAAATCCCACTGAACTGAATGGTGCTTGTTTTTGAATAGACGTTTTTGTGGGCAGGGGTACGTGGCGATGATAATCCCCCTCAAACGTTCAGGAGGTCAGCAGGGCACTGTATACTGGCAGGCACAGGTTTTCTCACTCCTACAAAATGGATGCATATCTACTCAGAAGTAAAACTCAATGTGTTCAACAGGACAAACGTTGCTGCACTGTTACCTGAGAATAGGGCCCCTTCAAATCAGTGGGGCACTTCTGAGTAGACACATCTAGGTTTGCACTGTAATTTCCAGATCAAGTGCAAAAATGCAGAGGAGCACTTTGAAATGAACGTGCTTATATTAACACAAATGGCTGTTAGGTTTCACTTGGGAGCAAGTTGTTTTGAATACAGTAGAACATATAGATACCTAGACAATGATAGGAATGCATGCATTATGTGGAACAGTGAAATTTTGGCAGATGCAGCTTGTTGGATAAGGGTAAGACTGACTCTCCAGTCCTAATATTTTTAATATTCTATTTTTTATAAGATGCAAGGACCTGATTCTGCAAAGATCTGTTTACAATGAGCCTCTCCACAACTTTCTACCGCTCTGTTTATAATTAGAAATAGTCCTTGCCATGCAGCAACAATTTAGCCTTGCCAAGGGTTGCCCCCTTTTTTTACTGGCTCTGTGACCTTTATGCCAGAATACAGGTTGTACCAATTTCCTATAAAACAGTGTCTATCTAATTTTTGTTTCTAATTTTTTTTAACAACAAAAATTAGAAACTGAAAAACATACTGCATACAACTTCTGGACTAGTTTTAGGTTCATGTATGTTCTGGCCTAATTTCTTGTAGTTGCAGGATTTATACACTCTGCAGTAAACTTCTTGAAGTGTCGCTTCTCTTTTGCATGTACTGGTAGTTTAGTAAGTGTAGTTGTTACGTAATTTTGTCTTTTGATAGTGCCAGTAATTTTGGCTCGCCATGATGGACGGAGCAAACATGAGGTCGCGTAGGAACAACAGCGGCTTGCGCAGGTGCATGTGACCTGCAAAGTTGAGCGTGCTTTTGTCACCCTGGCAGCAAGTCTCCTCTGGTCTTTTTGCCATTCTGCCTTTTTTCTTTTGCATGCATTGGGGAGACGCTGAGTGTGGGCTATGGCTCATTGGGAACCTTATTAGTTCGAGGCATGATTATTAATAGGTTCTTAGCATGAAGCCTCTTCCGACTCTTTGCCGAGTTCTGTTCCTCGTTCATTCCCACAGGTTTAGGTCCTCCAGGAACCCCCTTCCTATGAAGATTATGTATACAGTTATTAAAAGTTAATAATAACTGGCAGATAAAAAGATTACAGGAACACTTTTACAGAGTATGGGGATGTACTGAGGAGGAACGCTTCATTTGTTGAGAATTTCTGCCAGCTCTGCAGTAGTTAAACGTACAGGAGTGTTCTCCGAAAAGTAATATGGAGACCCTCTCTCCGAGTTAGAGGTATTGGAGTGTATTTGAATTTGCCCCTCAGCAGTAGGGGAGCAAGTTTTGAATTGGTGCTGCTTTTTAACTGTTACAGAGACAGGCTTCATCTGCAACATATATGGAGCCCACTTCCAGTGTTTTCATTTTTTGTAAAGTAAATGTCATTTTTCTTCTTAGGTTGTACAGCTACTAAACAACTGTATTGAGCAGCCATTTTTGACCACTGTGCTGCAGCACATTGATGTGCCTTGGGAATTTGGGGAAAAGTAATTTATTAGTGAGCCCCCCCCCCCATTGGCAGTATGGTGTGCCTTGACAATTTTAGGACCTTCTCAGTGTGCCTTGAGACGAAAAAGGTTGAAAATCACTGGTACGGAAAAAGGAGTGTGTAACTTGTTATGTTAATGGTAGAAAGTGAGGAAGACCTAAAGAACCTTCTGATGAGGGTGAAAGAGGAAAGTGCCAAAATTGGCTTGAAGCTCAACATTAAAAAAAACTAAGATCATGACAACCACTCCCATCACTTCCTGGCAAATAGAAGGGGAAGACATGGAAGCAGTGACAGACTTTATTTTCCTGGGCTCCAAGATCACCGCAGATGGTGACTGCAGCCATGCAATTAAAAGACGTTTACTTCTTGGGAGGAAAGCTATGGCTAACCTAGACAACTTAATAAAAAGACATCACCCTGCCAACCAAGGTTCACATAGTCAAAGCTATGGTTTTCCCAGTAGCAATATATGACTGTGAGAGCTGGACCATAAGAAAGGCAGAGCGCCGTAGAATAGATGCTTTTGAATTATGGTGTTGGAGAAGACTCTTGAGAGTCCCCTGGATTGCAAAGAAAACCAATTGGTCAATCCTCCAGGAAGTCAAGCCTGATTGCTCCCTGGAAGGACAAATCCTGAAGCTGCAGCTCAAATACTTTGACCACTTCATGAGAAGAGAGGACTCTTTAGAAAAGACCCTCATGCTGGGAAAGATTGAAGGCAAAAGGAGAAGGGGGCGGCAGAGGATGAGATGGTTAGAGAGTGTCACCGAAGCAATGAACATGAAGTTGGGTGAACTCCGGAAGCTAGTGGAGGACATGGAGGCCTGGCGTGCTGTGGTCCATGGGGTCACGAAGAGTTGGACACGACTTAGCAACTGAACAACAACAAACTTGTTATGTGAGGTGAGAAAAGCTGTACTGGCTGAAATGTTACATAGATACAGTATTACAGTTAAAGGAACTTATCCTTCGTTTCTTGCTATCTTGTGTTTTTCTTCTTTCTCTGGCTTTCTCTTTCACACAATGAAAAGGATGGTGGTACAATCGGTATGCCCTGGCTTAGGGCTCTTTTGAATACTCTAGTAGACTAAGGGCACAATCATGCATGTCTACTCAGAAGTAAGTCCTGTTGTGTTCAGTGGGGCTTACTCACAGGAAAGTGTGGATAGCACTGCAGTGGTTCCCAAACTGTGAGCCTTTACTCCCCAGGGAGCCATGGAATCCTCTCAAAGAAAACTGCTGCCTTATACAGTATGTAGGATTGTAGCCCTAATGGGAAGTTGTGGCCAATGGCCCAGTAGGTCAAAGGAGCCACCAGTCAAAAGTGTTTGGGAACCACTGGTCTAAAGTATAATACTGTACTAATAACTGATATCCTCTGGAAACTGTTGTTCCAGTACAGGTATCATCTACTCAGAATATCCCTGAACTGCAAAGAAAAATGATATTCAGTCTCTGATGCTAATCCACCTTTTAATAGAGTAATTTCATATTATGGTCATGGGGTGATCACATGGAAGACTTTCCCACAACTGTCTAAAATCCTCCTATCATAAAATGAAACTTACTGCAAAAAGCTGGGCTCTCACAAATTTAGTTCACCCCAGGTCAAGATACAGTTTTGGTTTCATAATTTTGTGTATACAAAACCCACTGAACTTGTGCAACCTCACATCTGGTTGCAACATTGCATCAATTTCAAGTCAAGTCAAGAACCTTTAATGGCATAACAAGAAATACATTGCATCATCGTCCGCAACTATTAAATTAAAAAGTTCGGGTTAGATTCAATATCTCATTAAGAAAGTTGGCTACAGCATTAGTAATTGGGGGGTAATAGTCACTAAGAAAAATGGGCAGAAGATTAGGAAAGAGAAAAGATAAGAAGGATATCCATGGCTCCAAATAAAGTTAACGTCGGTAGGTGTGAGCAGCATCCATTTGAATGTTCAACTGTAAAGGTTTTTATCTTCAGTAAATTCACTCTGGAGTAACTGAAAAGCTTTAGTGTTTCTATTCACTCATTCCTATCAGCTGTGTGCAAATGCAGGAAGATTTGTGTTGAGATGATTCCACTTTATATAACTCACTGTAAATCTGACCTAGGAGGAAAGTTTCTTCCCAATTTTACATGTGGTGAACAGGCTTTGAGCTTGACCAAAGGATTTGGAGCTCAATCCTATGCCTGTGTACTCAGAAGTCCCATTATAGTCTATGGGGCTTGCACCCAGGAAAATATGGATACAATTGCAGCCTTAGTAAGGTAGGGCCTTGGATAGGGTTACCAGCAGTGGTGTCATCTACTCTCTCGCAAGCCGGAACGCTGGGCGGGACTTGAGTGATTGACAGCCCGTTGACTCACTTCCGGTTTCTTCGCGCGCCCTGCGCGGCTTTCCCTCGCCTCGGAGAGGGTGCCTGCTCGCCCAGGCACCCGGCGCGCCCCCCACCCATCCCCCCTGGCGAGCAGGCGCTCCCTCCGAGGCGAGGGAAAGCCGCGCGGGGCGCGCGAAGAAACCGGAAGTGAGTCGATGGGCTGTCAATCACTCAAGTCCCGCCCAGCGTTCCGGCTTGCGAGAGAGTAGATGACACCACTGGTTACCAGGTACAAACTAAGACAGTGTGCCTATACTTTTGATCATTGTATAGAAGAGGGAATTGGGGCAGGTGTAGCTTTTGAAACCCTTCCAGGATTAACTGCACCTGCCCAAATTCCCCCGCTTCTAGACAATGCTTAAAAGAATAGGCACTCTGTCCCAGTTTGTATCTGGTAACCCTACCTCTGTAGAATATTTTACGGGCAATTCAACAACATGGGTCTTGCCCTCAGCATAACCAAGTGTTTCAGAGGAAAAAAATATACTGTAAACCACCCTTCCTAAAAGGAACAGAGTGGTGTGCATAGTTCCCTCCTCATGACAATCCTGTGAGGTGGTGGCTGAGGCTGAGATACAGTGATTGTGTACCATCTGCCTCTTCAATAAATTGTTTTGTACCTTCCAAAATTGGCTTCCTAAATTTTGTCCTGATGTCTTGCCCTTGTTGGGTTACCGTTAAAAGCAACAACACATTTGCTTCTTGGCACTTGTTCAGATTTTTGTTGTGACTCCTTAGAAAAGTAATTGTGTTTTAAGGTCAAACAGCATTTTACATTTAGCATGTCATTAGAGTTGATCCACTTGGAGCTACAGGGGCCTCAATCTGACATGGGGGAGTTGAGTTTTAGCCCTTTAGGACACAAGCCTATGTGTGTCTACTCAGAAATAAATCCAATTACACTCAACAGGGCTTACTCCCAAGAAAATATGCATAGGATTGCAGCCTTCACTGTGTACTGGGAACTTCTTTATCTTATACAGCTTTCTATGGCATCTATCACTGTGGGCATTACAACTTTGCCAATGCAATGGAAATAAAAAGCAGACTGCAGGGGGAAAATCCTGTTTATTCCATTTACTTAATTGCTGCTGCTCTTCCATAAAATTCAGAGGAGATGTGATACTGTAGCAAGTGAAATTGCACTTTTTTTCCTTTTTCAAAAGACTACATGTGCACATATATGGATATGCATTTATCCTTTCATACATTTTTTTAAAAAGTGAGCAACATGGTGAGCTCTAGACACTGCTAAAGATGGGAAACTGTTATTTGTGGCAATTATTGCAGTCACCTGCAAAACGACCCATTACAATATATTGTAGCAGTGCACCTGTTGTTTCTGAAAGCCTGGTTTGGCTTTTCCAGACAGTTTGAAACACTAATAATACTAACATCTAAAAAATTGGTTGGGTCAGAGATCATGGTGACACATAAAAATGAACATTTTAACCATGAAAAATGACAACTGTAAGCTACATTGCCTCCAACTCTGTAAAGCTGTCATTCAACAGTTTCCAACTACAAGCCCTCTCTTTCAGAATAGTGCCTTGAATTTCTAAGGTCTACAGAAGAAAGGAATTATAAAGGGATTGAATTCCTTTGGAAACACAGAATGCATAATGTTTGAATAAATATCTCAGAGAAACCTTTAAAGGGAGATGATAACATCAGTATGACTATATTTGATGTGCTACATCTATTATTTTTTTTACCAGCATGCTGTGGCACATTAGTGTGCTGCAAATGGTCCACAGATGTGCCATAGGAGTTTGGAGTAGGGCCATTTATTAGTAGGCTATTGGGGGAGTTTGAGGGATGGCAGAACCATTGTCATTCTTCAGTTGGTTGTTTGGATTGGGTGTTTTTTTTTCCTTTAACCTTGTGTTAATGCATTTTGTTTTTATTTCTATATCCTAATACTAATTTTTAAATGATAAAATATATCCCTAAAAAACTGATGGTGTGCCTTGATAATTTTAGCACCTTGTCAGTGTGCCATGAAATTAAAACGGTTGAACATCACTATTTTAGAATGATCCTTCTGTATCATCTCCCTAGTAATACCTGCAGTAGACTTTAAGGAGCTGCCTGGCTAAGATGTTAGCCACAGCCCTAATCAGAAAGTTCTATTCTATGAGATGACAAGTTGCACCTGCTGTAATTTCCTCGGCTACACAATTGTTAAAGGTCTAGGAGTCCTAAAGTTGAAAGGCTGGCCCTGCTTTAAATAGTTGAATAGCAGGACCTAAATATATAAATAACATTACTATAAAAATAGTCCCACTGAAATCAGACTTGTGAGCAAATTAGGACCCATATACACAGAATTTTAAAGGTGATACATGTCTTTCTCCTGACAGGCCAGCATTTCTCACTTTCTCCACATAACCAGGCAGGAAGGAAGGCAACGTCATCAAGCTCCTTCCTATTACAATTCTAACTGCCATCAAGCCTGCTATGTCTGTGAACAGCGGGTAGCCCAATCTTAACCCGTGCTGGCATAGCCAGGTAATATGGCCTGTGCTGTATCTAGTGCAAGTAAGAAGGTGGCTGGAGGTATTTTCCCCTTACCAACATCCCAGCTTGCCCTATGGGGATACTTATATCTCCACCAGCCACTTAGCTGTGGAAGTTCAAGTGGGGCAGTGTAAGGCTGCCTGTCCAGGAAGAGGGTTAGGATACAGCAGAGGCTGGCCCCTACCAGGCCTGATAGACTTCTATTCTGCATTCCCCATACCCCAAAACAACCCCTCCTTGCCACCCTCGCCCTGCTCCTGTACAAACACAGGTTAGAAACAAACACTCAGAGCAATACATAGAACTGGCATGTAGTACTGGCATGGAGAAGCATGTATAAAACATATACCAACTGGGGGCATAGTGCTTGTACCTTTAACCATTGTATAGAAGAGGGAATTTGGGCAGGTGCAGCTTTTGAAACCCTTCCATGGTGAGCTGCACCTGCCCATATTCCCCCTTCTGTACAATGGTTAAGGGAATAGGCACTCTGCCCCAGTTGGTATCTGGTAACCCTAATACTACTAACTACCAACATTCTCCAACTGCAGGAACAAAGGTACTTATTTTATCATTGTCTGTATCAAATGAATGCATTTGTGTTTAGGAGTGAAGCTGAAGTTGTATACTGAATTTATGCAGAAGATGGAGTTTCATTTTCCAGCAATGCAAATTTCATAGCCATGGTACTGCCTTTTTTCTTTTCTTTTTGAGGAACCTTGATTTCTGAATTTTGGTATACATTTTGAAAAGTTTTAATCTTGTTAGTTGCATTGAGGATGATTAGTAGTCAAAAAGGATTATATACATATAAAAATAAAATATTTGATAGAGCGACCAGTTTAGTAGATCATGAGAATGCTGGGGACTGAGTGTACCTAGATTGCATCAAAGCATTTGTCAGTCTACCATTATATTGGTTATGTACTGTGCCTTTAAAGGGCAGGCCAAAAGTTGAGTGCAAGGCCTAAATGTTGCTGCCAGATGTCTTGGTGAGTAGTTGGGCCTGCTCTCTTCGGACCTGAGAGAAGAGACAAAGGCTAAAAAGAGTACTATACTGGAATTTGGATAGCTCAGTTGGTAAGGATTTATGTTGATTAGTTGTACAATATGCTGTTATTGTTGGAAGGCACCTTTATCATGAGCAAAACCTATGAATATCCTTATTGGTAAAGTGGTTGAATGTGAACTAGGGTACTATTGTTGAGTGGGATCAAAGTTAGTTGAACAACCATGCTCAGTGAGTGCTAATAAATGATTCTACATTAGCCTAGAGCAGTGGTGGCAAACCTATTGTTGTCAAAAATTAGCCTAGAATAGTTTTTATTGGGGGGATTGCATTTAAAAAGGCAAACAACTAAACGAGAGAGTATGAGGATCATGTTTATTACACCTGCGCAGGCGGGTCAGTTTTTTTTTTTTTGAAAGGCAGGGAAAAAGACAAAAAATATAGATTACAAGCATTTTTATACCCCCCCCTCCTCTTCCTCCTTCAAGTTTTTGCTTGGTGGAAAATTACAACACAGAGGCTGGGACATGAGATGCCTTGAGCTAATTGGGCTTTGAGAGCAGGCCGTGACCATTGCAATAAGGGAGGAGGCTCTGCCCTGCTAGCTTGAACCAGTTCTTTATTTATTGTGAGAATTAGCAACACTGGATAGAGAAAGTTACACGAGGCCAATTCAGTGAGAACACAGAAAGCAAAGATGGAAAACAGTTACATATTTCTGCAGCTTTAAAGTCTCTTGATTTTAAACAAAAGTCTTAAGACTTTTGGTTCAATGGCAACACTATGACACGCATGTCAAAGGTGACACACCATAACCTTTGGGGTGACACACCAGTGTTCACCAACACCTGACAAAAATTGAGTTTATTTTGCTTATTTTTCATTTTTTGCAATTATTTGATGTTTCTTTATAGAATACATAGCATCACACATGATTGGACTGTATTTTTTGTTTAGATAAATGAACATAAAGAAGTGCTTCTCTTTTGTTTGGGAGGGGATTGACACGCCAGCAGAGTCAAATTAAGCATTTTCCAAAGTTTCGACACACTGAGCCCAAAAGGTTTGCCATCACTGGCCTAGAGAGAGGTATTGAGTGGTGGTTGAAGGTTCTGTCTTGGGCACTGCGCTGTGAAGCATTTTTGTAAATAACCTGAACAAGAAAGTAGAGGGGATGCTAATTAAATTTGTGGATGACACTCGGGGCGTAATCCTAACCTTGAGTTAGGCCAGCACAGTTTGGCCGGCGCAAGGACACAATAAAGTCTGTTTGGACCACTCTCAGAGTTAGAGATGCCGGCACACAGATGTGCGCTATCCTCCCTGACTCAGAGAGCGGTCCAAATGCACTTTACGGTGGCCCTTGTGCTGACCAAACTTTGCTGACCTAATTATGCCGGCCTAAATCCAGGTTAGGATTGCACCATAAATTGGGTGAGCTAGCTGGCATAATGGACAACAGAATAGGAATTCAACCCTATCTTGACAGGCTAAATCCTTGGGCCTGTACCAGCAAGAGGAAGTTCAGCAGAGGCAAATGTGAAGTCCTTGGGCCTGATATGTAAAGAAAATCAGAGGCACCTGGAAGACCTGTCTTTGCAGCAGCGCATGTGAAAAAGATCTAGGTGTTGTGTATTTCTGCTCAGAAGCAAGTCCCCCTGAGTTCAATGAAGTTTACTCTTTGGATAAATATGTAAAGGCTAAAAAGGGTACTATACTGGAATTTAGTGGACCATAAGCTGAACAGGAGCCAGCATTATGCTGCAGCTGCGGAAAAGGTTATGCAATGCTAGCCTGTGTTAATGGAGCCGTAGTGTCCAGATCACAAGCTGTAATAGTTCATGTGTTGTTCTGCTCTAGTCAGACCTTATATGGCAACCTGCTTTCAGTCCTGGGCCCCAAATTTTAAGAAGGTTGTTGATAAGCTGGAATGGGTTTAGAGGAGGGCATAAATCATGGTGTGTGGGGTCTGGAAACCAGTTCCAATGAGGAAAGGTTAAAAGAGATTGGTATGTTTAATCTGGAGAAGATTGGTGAGCTATGCGAGCAAGTATGTGAAGTGCTCTGCGTAGAACAAGAAGACGACTTATGGCCTAATCCTGTCTTCTGCACTGGCATAGCTAGTGTTGTGCTGGCAAAGGCTGCTTTATGGCACTTGCAAAGCAGCCTCTGCTGGCTGGAGGCCCACAGGCAGGGTGGCCGGCAGATCCACAAAGATCTGTTGGAGCAGGTAAGCCCATGTCAGGGGTTGGAGTGAGTGAGTGGGTGGGTTGAATGGGGTGGTGGTGCGGGCAGGTGAGAGGGCAGATCGGGCCTGAGTGTTGGTGCGCACTGAATCCTAAACCCCTTCTTGGGCCTGATTCACCTTCACAGCTTTGCACCAGCAATATCACTGGCGCAGGTCTGAGTTCATCCATAGTGGCTGCTGGGGCTTACCCTGGAGCAAGGGGACAAGTGTCCCCTTAACCCCAGGAGACCTCCAGGAGCTGAAAATCCCCCACGACATACAGCAGTAGCTGTGCTGGCACCACTGCATTGCCAGGTGGGGATTTAGGTAGGGTTGGGTTGTGACTCTGTTTGGCAGGATTAGAACCAGTAGGCTGAAACTACAGGGGAGTAGGCTAGACCTGAGGAAGGCTCTTCTATATACAGTAGTCTGGTACTGGAACAGTGTGCCTCATGGAGTAGTCTCCTTTGTTGGAGATTTTCAGACAGAGGCTGGATGACTACGTATGTATAAGGGATGCTGCAGTTATTGCCTAGTTGAG
>JAJKFI010000034.1:4631466-4645907 GCA_029204185.1 Lerista edwardsae
AGCTACGTGATAAGTAAAGCTATGAAATCCCATGGAGGAGGGGAAGAATGGTAATTTTAGGCCATGTGAATTATACCTTTTCAGAGAATAATACAGCTGGTCAGACATGGCAAAAGGCCTTTTGCTTGAAATGCTTGCCACCAGGCAGAACCCACCACCCACTTATCTCATCCCAATCAACCTATGTGATTTGTTTGGCTTGTGAACATCTTTATCACTTAACATGAAGTACCTTTTTTTCCCCTCTTGTCATACGTTGGAGGGCAAGGGCAACAAATGTAGCCTTCTCTCACTGGCAAAATGAGCAGCCTAATTACCTTGTGTCTCATATTGTAGGAATTAATGTTTGTAAACTGCTTCAAGAGGCTTAGATTAAAGATGCTATACAAGTGGAAAGAATTATTCTTGAAAATGATGAGTTGGATTTCTGTAACAAGCAAAACATGACGAGAATTCCAACAGTGAACTGTAATCACTTGAAGTGGTGCGTCTGCTGGGGTGTTAAAGAATATTAATGTGATTTCTTAGGGAACAAAAGCAAGCTCTGAATCAGTACAGGCTGTTAGCTTTGTGGTAGGCACCATACATGACAAGTGTAGTAACCTTAATAGTGTAATGAATTTTGTTAGAATTCCTAGATTCATGCATTTTTAAAAAAGTCTGCAGGCTGTATTATTGCATTTCAGGAGGAATTAATAGAGCAAAGTGAGATTTAAAAATCTTGATTTCCCTTCTATTTTCTGAGTATTTCTCCCTATTTTTTGGACCTAAGTCCCAGAAGCATCTGTGATGTCCCAACATCCTAAAAGCAGTGAAGACATCTTTCTGCAATATGCCCTGTCCACAGAAGCCTTCCTTTCAAGATTTGCAATGACTGCAAGTAATTTTGGGGCACCCAATAAGCTTATGGCTATGCAGTTCATAATAGTGGTTATTTCCTATGACAAGTATGGGCTTGACTACAAATATGTTCGTAACAAAGCTGGAATACGTACCCAGAATACGTACTTAACAGTTGAAGCATAGCTATCGATAATCTGTGTTCGGTCATTCGGTGCTGTATTCACTTTTGTCCTTTAAGTACCCCAATGAAAAAATTGTGGTGTTTTTTGTATTTAAGTAGCAAGCTGTGGTGAATGACTCCAATGCATGAACTCTGGTTCCCAAAAGTTTTAGAGGCTTCTGCCTGATTTATAAATGCCAAGGTATGGGTCCAGAATGGTGTTTAGGCTATGTGCATCAATCCTGTCAGATTTGCGAACCAGGAAAATTCACTGGTGAATCCCGCATTCACAGTTTTGGAATTGCTGCCCTAGGCTATACACCCCAAAATGACTTGGGGCCCTGTTGCCTGAAGAATCACCACTGTCCTGCCAGATTCCTTAAGATCTACTGGGGTGCATTTGGAAATACTCTCTGTCCTCCTAGTCAGAATGTTAGAGCTTGAGGAGGCATTCTCAGCAATAGTTTCCCTGGTTAAGTAATTCCTTCCTTTGGAACTCTGTTCGCTTGAGCCTCGGCATAGCAATATTCTGCAGACCATATAAAATTATTTATTCCTCTTTTAAAATTTAATGGCCACTGATAGAAAGGTAAGCTGACATCTTTTTATCGTTAAAATGAGCTTTTTCTGTTGTGAACTTTTTACAGTTTGGTTTTATATATTTATGTAGTCTCTTTATGTCCTGCATTGAGCCATTGCAGTGGACATAAAATCATTTTTATTTATTTTTATTATTATTATTATTATTTCTGTACTGGTTTTTAAAATAGCACACAAGGTGGTATTCAATAGAAATAAAAATAAGGAACTATAAAATGCACAAGAAAAGAGGACAAAGCACACTAAACATTAAATAGCAGGGCAAAACAGCAGGCAAAATCCGTCAAAACATGCAAGCCATCCAAAGCTGCCAGTTAAACACTAGGTGGAGTTAAAATGTTTGTATAGCTCATCTAAAAACAGTCAGTGTGGGGCATGCCATACTTCCCCAAAGAGGAAATTCCAGAATTGTGGCTTTGTTGCTACAAAGGCTCTGTCTTCAGAATCTGCCAGACTACATATGGCATTGAAGTCAGAACAAGCCGTTTGAATTGGACCTGGTCAGAAATTGGCAGTTGGCGCAACTGGTATAAAGAAAGTGTGATGTAAGCAGAGCAGGAACAACATCTAGGTGACCGCATTTTGAGCTAATTGAAGTTTTAGAAGGGTCTTCATATAATACCTAATTAAAATGCAGTATGTAAATTAAGCCCCCCCCCCCAAATACTAGCTTACAGGCTGCAGCACAGTCTTTAAACAGGCTTATTTGGAAATACATAGGGTTACAGTTGTTACCTGGGGTAAATCCCAATAAACTCAGTGAAGTTTACTTCTAAGCAGACATGCCTAGGAAAGGTTTCTTCACAACAAATGTCCTCACTGTGCTATCTAATGCGTGTCTATTCAGAAATAAGCCCCACTAGGAACCTACTCCTAGGTAAGTGTGCATAAATACAGTAGCTGTGCTAAGGCTGCAATCTTAACAGTTTGCTAGGTATGTTTTCTCAGAAGTAAGGCTCACTGGATCCAGTGGAACTTATGTCATAAGTAAATTTGCATAAAACTGATGTCTAATGGAGCAATCTGATGCATGTTGAATCAGAAATAAGACTCAGGCGGCAATCCTATCCACACTTATCTGGGAGCAAGCTCTACTGATTATAATGGGACTTATTTCTAAGTAGATACATATAGGATTGGGCTCCTACTGTGTTCAGTGGGACTGACTTCCAGATGAGTGGGTAGGATTTCAGTCTTGAACTAGACTTTTTATTATTTTTTCATTTCATTTTTTATTTTTATTATTTCAGGCCTTTTTATTATTTTTTAGCAGCAGCATTCAATCGCTTTTGGACAGGCGTGTCAGTGATTCAATCGCTTTTGGACAGTGATGTCATTCAGGGGGAACGGACCAGAACGGGCGTTCCGGATCCTAACGGGCTCCGTGGCTGGTTCCGGGTTCCCGACAAGTGCCAATCAAAAGTGAGTTCCTGTTCCTAACTCATTTGAATGACACCACTGCGTGTATCCAACCTCTGTTTACAGTCATTGTTACGTTGGATCTTAATTTTTTTGAACAGGATGAAAAAGCAAAGGTACCTCACAGGGACATTGTATGAGCCCCATCATACACAGAATTGAAGTTCACAACCAATGAAATGAATTGAAGCTAAAATTAGTGAGTGTTGTAAGTTTTTCCTGAATAAAATCCATGGGCTTCTTAACAGTATGTCCAAGCAAAAGGAGCTTGAGCCTAGTCGTTTTATGATTTACAAGTATTTTTATATTATGCTACCATGCTATAAAGGGTGAAGATTGTACACTCCTGCGCATTGTGGTGCTGTGCTGTGCTTGCCTTCAAAGACAACCCCTCAAGAGAACAGTTTGACTAAGGAAAGGGCAGTAGGTTGAATCTTCAGACAAATGAGATTAAAAAACCTGCTCTCTATTTTCTTATGGCTGTTGTATGCTTGCTTAGCAGCTGAACAGATGTTAAGATGCCTTTGTTTCAATATCTGAAACAATTATGCATTCCAGCCCTGGAAGCCACTAGAAAACGCCATTACAGAAATAAGAAAATGTTCAACTGCTGTAAGTTTAGAACTTGAATTTTGTTCACAAGATTGTGAGATCAAAAGAGAAATGTTTAAAATAAGTATTTCCTGACTGTGCGTGGGGTATATATACTCTTAGATGACCATTTCATGCATCTGATGAATTGAGCCTGGCCTATAAAAGAGATGCTGTAATTCATTCATTAGTGGTTAATATGTCCATAAGATTTTGATTTTGTAGCCACAGATTCATGGGCCTCTCTCAAATGTTTCAAGTGATGTGATTTATGTGTAAAGTTACTGAAGAAATTGAATTCTATGTAGAGATGTATCTATCAATTCATGGAAGCTTCCTCTATTTGATTTTACCCCATTCACCCTATTTTCCTCGTCCCAGCCCCTTCCAGAGGGTTCTGCAACTCTCAGGAGAGACTTTGAGGGCCACAAGGACCTGATGCGGGGAGGAAAGTTTCCCATGCACAAAACTCTAGACATAACATTTTCTGTTCCTCTCATTAAAATTGTGTGTGTGTCTGTTATGTTGCCAGGGTAGCATGGGCATATGGGAGAAATATATTATGTGTGCAGGCGAAGAGTATGGTGGCCAATGATGCCATTCAGTGGAATTGCATATAAGAAGGAGAGAGGTAAGGTGCATCAATAAAGAATTTTTATTATGAGGGTAATAATACATCAGTAGGGGAGGGAATTAAAAATGGAGAGGAATCAATATCTATCTAATAGCTGGGTTGTAAACACAATCAGTTTCAAGGTAGAAGAGAGAAAGAAGAGGAAATCTGTAAAAGGAGAAAGGACTCATAAAGGTGCAAAGAAAAGGGAGAAACAGGAGGAGAGAAATCAGGAGGGTTGTTCAGGGAGGACTGGGAGTTTTGCATTTGCAACCTGGAAAGCTGAGTCAACCTATCTGAGAATCTGACTTCTGCTGGGATTGAACTGACTTCTGCTGGGATCGTGGGGAGAGCTTTTGACTGCAGTACTAGAGCCTACCACTCTGTGCCACAGGAGCTCTTTTAGACTATTAAGGACCACTTAAAAAGGAGGCCTGGGACTGAACAGGTGAACAATAGATCATAAGCACACACAGCACTCGCACCAAGGGGAAAAACCAAACCAAGAGGCACTAAGCAAGTTGTCAACATAAGACAGGAAGACTGACGGGGTTTTGTGGGTTAATGTTCAGGTTTTGCCAAAGAGCAAGGTTTGCCCATCCATATCTGTTGGCTTGGGTGCAAAGCATTGCAGATATTGCAGGGCTAGGTTGCCAAAATCAAGTGGTCTGTCTCCTGTTGTAAAGCAGGGTCCAAAGGCAGAAAGGGCTTGAAAACCAACTTAGGTGCTAGGCGGTAGCCATAGCTAGTGTCAGAGAGAGCAGCAGGGCAAAGGAGTGCAGGGGAAGAGGTGCCTCACAAGAAGGCCCATAAAAGGATGGCTTCGCAGCAGATGCTAGAGCAGCAGTTTCTCAATTGCACTTGGGAAAGGAATGTGAGGAAAGAGGGAAGAAGGGTCAGAAAAGGGAGAGGTTGGTTACTGGTTCAGAGTGCCATCTGGATTGCAGAAGGAATGGTGGTCTAACACAGCAATGGCAGGTTCATGGGCAACACCAACAACGGGGCAGACCGTTGGGGGAAAAAAAACAAAAGATATGAGAATTGCATGGCCCATCTTTTTATTACTTAAATGCTCATTGGTGTAAATGCCAATGCTCATTCGACTTAAATGCTCATAGGACTTTTGTGTTGGGAACTCGGCAAGGACCTTTCTTTTGATGGCCCTTGATTGCTTCCCTCCCCAGCTCTAGACAGATGCTTTTATTGTTGTGTACCTTGCAGAGGGTGTGGCAATGCACTTGTGACTAGTGTGGAGGCCAATGTCCCAATAACATAGACTTCCTGATTGAATGCAGCCATGGAGTTGGTGAGGGCAGCTAGGGCTGGGGACCCTTCGTTATGTTACTGACAACTTTGCTTACCATAATTCATCACATAGTCGTATATTTTCCTATAAACTTCTGAAAAAATACATTTCTCAATTTGCAATTCATGCCATTATTCACACTTAATGTTGGCATTTATGTTAAAAAATGAACTTTATAATGAACACTTGAAAGATTTCTAACTATGGGCTGTGATAATATCAATTTTATCTTGTGCCCCGTCATCATACTCTAAACGTATGTCATTCACTTCTGCTCACCAAAACTCTGCTGTAGAATAGAAACTGAAACCTGCTGGAAGCTAAACTTGAGCATGCTAAATAGGTGACTGTTTTTTCCTAAATCATACTTCTTTGCTTTAGCATCATCTGTTGACATGTCATGAAATATAACAGAGGTTCATAAACAAAAAGGATAGACTCCTGCTGAAGCTTATATTACAGTAATTGCCAAATCAGAACACGATACAGGAGATTGGTGATTAGCCTCCCTAACTGACCCTACGGGATCTCCAAGAAGTTCATTTATCTTTCCTTTGTGCCTTTTTCAATTCCTCCACCTCACAGTTACTAGTGTATGGGAAAAGAAAGCCAGATCTAGATCTGTCTTTTTTTCTGTTGTGCAGAACCACTAGGTTTGGGGGATATAGGAGAAAAGGGTTGAACTTCCTATCCCAAAATACTGCTTCACTGATCTTCAAGACTCACATCTGGAAATGCTTTTGAGAGAGAAAAACCTAAGACAAAACAAGAAGTCCTACTCATGCATCTCTCATGTCATGCCTAGTGAGCAAGGTCCTAAATTAGGACCTTGAGGAAGCCAACAGATGGCAAGGAAACAAAGAAACAAGAAACACAAGAAGCACAAGAAACAAAGGAAGTGATGGACAAGCAGATGCAGTTACATGTATTTAGGGTTGGTTGCTGCTGAGTTTTGGGACTTTGACATGAATGTCCCACCCTTGCTGGAATTACATAAAAGAACAGGTTATCGCACGTTGCACAGATCTAATTATGTCTTCTTGTCTCTCTCATACAGTCTTTCATCTTATTACAAAGGAGGATTTGAAAAGAAAATGAATTGGCAAGAAGATAGTCTTAAGCATCAGGTAAGTGTGTGTTAGGGATGTGGTGCTGCTGCGGGTTAAACCACTGAGCTGAGCTTGTTGACCGGAAGGTTGGCAGTTCAAGACCACGCAACGGAGTGAGCTCTTGTTGCTTGTCCCAGCTCCTACCAACCTAGCAGTTTGAAAGCACCTAAAAATACGAGTAGATAAATAGGTACCACTTTGGTGGGTAGGTAACGGCATTCCGTGCGCCTTGCCACATGCCAGCCACATGATCACGGAAGCTTGTCCTCCAACAAACACCTGCTCTTCAGTTTAGAAATGGAGATGAGAACCACCCCCTACAGTTGGTCATAACTAGACCATTTGGTCGTGGGGAAACGTTTACCTTTTTAAGTGTGTGTTAATACAGAATGTATTCAGTGCAGACGACACCACTAATGGCAGAAAGTGAGGAAGGCCTAAAGAACCTTCTGATGAGGGTGAAAGAGGAAAGTGCCAACATTGGCTTGAAGCTCAACATCAAAAAAACTAAGATCATGGCAACCACTCCCATCACTTCCTGGCAAATAGAAGGGGAAGAAATGGAAGCAGTGACAGACTTTATCTTCCTGGGCTCCAAGATCACCGCAGATGGTGACTGCAGCCATGAAATTAAAAGACGTTTACTTCTTGGGAGGAAAGCTATGGCGAACCTAGACAACTTAATCAAAAGCCGAGACATCACCCTGCCAACAAAGGTTCGCATAGTCAAAGCTACTGTTTTCCCAGTAGCAATGTATGGCTGTGAGAGCTGGACCATAAGAAAGGCAGAGCGCCGAAGAATAGATGCTTTTGAATTATGGTGTTGGAGAAGACTCTTGAGAGTCCCCTGGACTGCAAGGAGAACCAATTGGTCAATCCTCCAGGAAGTCAAGCCTGATTGCTCCCTGGAAGGACAAATCCTGAAGCTCAAGTACTTTGGCCACTTCATGAGAAGAGAGGACTCTTTAGAAAAGACCCTCATGCTGGGAAAGATTGAAGGCAAATGGAGAAGGGGGCAGAGGATGAGATGGTTAGATAGTGTCACCGAAGTGATGAACATGAAATAGGGCGAACTTCGGAAGCTAGTGGAGGACAGGGAGGCCTGGCGTGCTGTGGTCCATGGGGTCGCGAAGAGTCGGACACGACTTAGCGACTGAACAACAACAATTCAGTGCCCAGTTCTGAAAGAAAAATGGTAAGATACAAAATTTAGAGTAGAAACACCCCAGCCATTGCCATTATTTGGAATAAAGTTCACTAAAATAAATGGCACCCAAAACAACCATGCAGCATTTGTCACCGTTAACCTACTTTTTGCTATTTTAAAAGAACTAGTTGTATTGATTTAGTTTTATATACTGCACTGCCTTTGTGCCAATATACTCAGGATGGCTTACAGTATAAAATAATGATTTACACTCTACAGTACAAAAGGGATGGGGAGGGAGAAGGAGAAGCAAGCAGATCAGGTACCAACTCTTTTGTGTTAAAAACTGACTTAAATAGCACCCTCTGGTGTTGCCCTTGAGAAATGCTGTACATGTAATCTTACGCTGAACTTAGGTTGCTGAAAATCTTTGTTTGCTTTCCCTTAAAAAGCATGTTACTATACCTTATGGTTTTGGAAATAGGCTTAAGTGGAAACCTTGTTGTTCCTCCTGGCCTACTCTTACTACCCTCCTCTTGCTAGACTTCCTTCCTGTCTATCATCTTCCCACCATTTCTAGCCAAAATACTTTAAATTTCACGAAGTATCCGGCAAATACTGATAATTGAAAAAGCCCTGCAGCATTTTGTAAAGACTCGTGTGATATGAGTGGGGCTGAGCACCAAGAGTGCTAAAGATGGAATAATGTGGCACTGCTTGTCCACATAAATGTCCTGAAACCATTCAGTATTTTGAAGTGAAAGTGTTCCTTCAAGAGTGCAAGATCATGTTTTATCCACCAGATGGCAAAAATCTCTAGATTTTCCAGAAGCAAGCAAACTGCTAATTTACAGTCTACAAGAGTCATTATTTATGGTAAGCACTCTAAATTTATTTTTACAGTCCATCTGCTGGCAAGGCCAAGATTAAAACTGCTCACAGATGAATCATGATATTGAACATCCCAATAAAGGTATGCTTTGATTTTCATAAATATGAGCAGATAGGTGACATGTAATGTGACGCCGGTCCCTCACTCATTATGTATGTATCATTTTTAGCAACCAAAGGTTACTTCACAAATTCTGTGTGTTTTTTTTTAAAGTTCATATGCATTCATGTTTAGCATGTATAAAACTGGATAACATTCAGTTTCTGTGAACCACAGCACAGAATGGAATGGCTGCCTTTGGGGGATTGGTCACTATATCACAGGCTAACTAGCTGTCAAGCCATGAATTTCTGGAACTGCTGTGTCAAGCTGCTAGCTTTTGAAAAAGAGGAAATGTTAGCTGTGAAGCTGTGAAAAAAATTCATACCTAGTGGAACAGAGGCTTTGCAGCCATATATAGGCAAATAGATACTGTATATTTTTAAGTAGAACGTCATACAAATGACAAATGTGCGCACTAGATTTTAGTGCTCTTAAAAACTATAAAGCCAGGGACAGATGTTTTGACTAGCAAGGTTTTTTAATGTAAACATATCTCCCCAAAAAGTGCTTATTATAACGTTAACTACACTACAGCTGGTTGAGAAGGAAAGCCCATATGTTCATTGTTGTTTGTACTTTGATACAACAGATGGGAGTGAGTTGCACAGTATTTAAACAGCCAAAAAGGGGAAGTGAAGCTTTTTTATTTCTGGTTGACTTGTTTATTCCTTCTCAAATCAGGCGAATAAAATTAATGTTGACCTGATTAAGGTGAAAGGTGTCAACGCACAGGGTTTTTGTTTCTTCCTGCCACTTTCACTTCTTCTTACTTAATGAGTAAACTGGGATTTGCTGTATTGCTCTGGACTGAGACAGATTCATAAACATAAAAACATCTGGATATAAATAGAATACTCATTGCATTTCAGTACATCCCCTCTCATTGCTGTTGTTCAGTCGCTAAGTTGTGTCCGACTCTTCGCGACCCCATGGACCACAGCACGCCAGGCCTCCCTGTCCTCCACTAGCTTCCGGAGTTCGCCCAACTTCATGTTCGTCGCTTCGGTGACACTATCTAACCATCTCATCCTCTGCCGCCCCCTTCTCCTTTTGCCTTCGATCTTTCCCAGCATGAGGGTCTTTTCTAAAGAGTCCTCTCTTCTCATGAGGTGGCCAAAGTATTGGAGGTTCAGCTTCAGGATTTGTCCTTCCAGGGAGCAATCAGGCTTGACTTCCTGGAGGATGGACCGATTGGACCTCCTTGCAGTCCAGGGGACTCTCAAGAGTCTTCTCCAGCACCATAATTCAAAAGCATCTATTCTTCGGCGCTCTGCCTTTCTTATGGTCCAGCTCTCACAGCCATACATAGCTACTGGGAAAACAGTAGCTTTGACTATGCGAACCTTTGTTGGCAGGGTGATGTCTCAGCTTTTGATTAAGTTGTCTAAGTTCGCCATAGCTTTCCTCCCAAGAAGTAAATGTCTTTTAATTTCATGGCTGCAGTCACCATCTGCGGTGATCTTGGAGCCCAGGAAGATAAAGTCTGTCACTGCTTCCATTTCTTCCCCTTCTATTTGCCAGGAAGTGATGGGAGTGGTTGCCATGATCTTAGTTTTTTTAATGTTGAGCTTCAAGCCAATTTTTGCACTTTCCTCTTTCACCCTCATCAGAAGGTTCTTTAAGTCTTCCTCACTTTCTGCCATTAGAGTCGTCTGCATATCGGAGGTTGTTGATATTTCTCCCAGCAATCTTGATTCCAGCTTGTGAATCATCCAGCCCTGCCTTCCTCATGATGTATTCTGCATATAAGTTAAATAAGCAGGGTGACAGTATACAGCCTTGTCGTACTCCTTTCCCAATTTGAAACCAGTCGGTTGTTCCATGTCCAGTTCTAACTGTTGCTTCCTGGCCCGCATACAGGTTTCTCAGAAGACAGATAAGGTGGTCTGGTACTCCCATCTCTTCAAGAACTTGCCATAGTTTGTTGTGATCCACACAATCAAAGGCTTTAGTATAGTCAATGAAGCAGAGGTAGATGTTTTTCTGGAACTCTCTTGCTTTCTCCATGATCCAGCGAATGTTGGCAATTTGATCTCTAGTTCCTCTGCCTCTTCGGAAACCAGCTTGTACATCTGGCAGTTCTCGATTCACGTACTGCTGAAGCCTAGCTTGTAGGATTTTGAGCATCACCTTGCTATCATGTGAAATGAGTGCAATGGTGCGGTAGTTTGAACAATCTTTGGCATTGCCCTTCTTTGGGATTGGAATGTAAACTGATCTTTTCCAGTCTTGTGGCCACTGCTGGGTTTTCCAAATTTGCTGGCATATGGAGTGCAGCACTTTGACAGCATCATCTTTTAAGATTTTGAGTAATTCCGCTGGAATGCTGTCACCTCCGCTAGCTTTGTTGTTAGTGAGGCTTTTTAAAGCCCACTTGACTTCACACTCCAGGATGTCAGGTTCGAGCTCAGTGACCGCACCACTGTGGTTATCAGGAACATTTAGATCGGCCTTATAGAGTTCCTCTGTGTATTCTTGCCACCTCTTCTTAATCTCATCTGCTTCTGTGAGGTCCTTGCCATTCTTGTCCTTTCTTGTGCCTACCTTTGTACGGAATTGTCCTTTGACATCTCCAATTTTCTTGAAAAGATCTCTAGTCTTTCCCATTCTATTGTTTTCCTCTATTTCTTTGCATTGCTCATTTAGGAAGGCCTTCCTATCTCTCCTTGCTGTTCTCTGGAAATCTGCATTCAGTTGAGTATATCTTTCCCTTTCTCCCTTGCTTTTGGCTTCCCTTCTTTCCTCAGCTATTTGTAAAGCCTCATCAGACAGCCACTTTGCCTTCTTGCATTTCTTTCTCTTTGGGATGGTTTTAGTTGCTGCCTCCTGTACAATGTTACAGACCTCCGTCCAAAGTTCTTCAGGCACTCTGTCTACCAAATCTAAGCCCCTAAATCTATTTGTCACCTCCACTGTATATTCGTTTGGGATCTGATTTAGGTCATACATGGAGGGCCTAGTGGTTTTCCCTACTTTTTTAAGTTTAAGCCTGAATTTGGCAATAAGAAGCTCATGATCTGAGCCACAGTCAGCTCCAGGTCTTGTTTTGACTGCCTGTATGGAACTTCTCCACCTTTGGCTGCAAAGAATGTAATCAATCTGATTTCGATGTAGACTATCTGGTGAAGTCCATGTGTACAGTCGCCGTTTGTGTTACTGGAAAAGGGTGTTTGCTATGACTAATGTGTTTTCCTGACAAAACTCTATCAGTCTTTGCCCTGCTTCATTCTGTACTCCAAGACCAAACTTGCCTGTTACTCCTATTACCTCTTGACTGCCTACTTTAGCATTCCAATCCCCTATGATGAGAAGGACATCTTTTTTGGGTGTTAATTCTAGAAGCTGTTCTAGGTCTTCATAGAAACGGTCAACTTCTTCCTCTTCAGCACCGGTGGTTGGGGCGTAGACTTGGATTACTGTGATGTTGAAAGGTTTGCCTTGGATCCGAATGGAAATCATTGTATCATTTTTGAGGTTATACCCCAGTACTGCTGTTCTCACTCTCTTGTTCACTATGAAGGCTACTCCATTTCTTCTAAGGGATTCCTGCCCACAGTAGCAGATATAATGGTCATCTGAATTAAATTCTCCCATTCCTGTCCATTTTAGTTCACTAACTCCCATGATGTCGATGTTCAGCCTTGACATCTCACGTTTGACCACATCTAGCTTACCTTGATTCATAGATCTGACGTTCCAGGTTCCTATGTAGTATTGTTCTTTGCAGCATCGCACTTTCCTTTCACTTCCAGACACATCCACAGCTGAGCTTCCTTCCGGTTTTGGCCCAGCTACTTCACTCTTTCTGGAGCTACTAGTACTCGTGTTCTGCTCTTCCCCAGTAGCATAATGGACACCTTCCGACCTGAGGGGCTCATCTTCCAGTGTCATATCGTTTAGCCTTTTAGTTTTGTAATCCATGGGGTTTTCTTGGCAAGAGTACTGGAGTGGGTTGCCATTTCCTTCTCCAGCGGATCACGTTTAGTCAGAACTCTCTACTATGACCTGTCCATCTTGGGTAACCCTACATGGCATAGCTCACAGCTTCATTGAGCTACTCAAGCCCCTTCACCACGACAAGGCAGTGATCCATGAAAGGGATCCCCTCTCATAGTTACTATGTATTATTAGCTGTAGCCCTTTGGGGAGACCTGAGCAAGGGATGGGGCTTGCGTCTGATTCTTTTTTAAAGATATGTAGCAGGTGACTTGGGTTGGAATCTTCATGTATGTGTGTATTTACGTTTGTAACTAAGAACATCAAGCAATGCCACCACTCGTGTGCCAGCACTGAGCTTTTCAGGGCCCCTTTGTCAGCAAAGAAGCTAGGCCATGCAAAACCCTTGCTTGGTGCTTTTTGTGCACCCCATTTCTCATATAAACCTGCTGCAAATCTGATAATTTTCACTTGGAGCTTTCACAGTGAACACAACAGATGCTTAGTTAAAGGTTGATCACAGTGTTGAAAACACATTTTCATGGGCAGGCTTCGAGGTATGAGCTAGGGCATGGTGAGCTCGTGACAGCAGACCTTTGGAAGTTGTTTTCAAGCAGCAGGAGGCAGATGGATGGTACTCAATGGGAGAATAAAAAAACCAAAACATCAAGGCTGCTGAAATGTAATCAGATTGTTAGGTGAACTGTAAAGCAATGACAGTATTGAGGACTGGGAAGGGAAGAGCATTCTACGTCTAAATAGCTTTGATGTGATGCTTTTAGCTAGTATGTGTGTGCCTTGACTCAGGAATGGTATACGCTGGCTGTGTGCATTTGATGGTTCATTTGAAAAATCCTGTCTAAAATGCATTAAAAAAAATCAGACACCTTTACCTGTGACCTGGGCTCTGTAGTGTTGTTGCTCTTACATGCTAACATGGAATTGGTCTTGGGAAAGAACTCTCTATTTTTCTTACCGTAGAAGGCATCTGTCCTAATATCTATTGTTAAAACTCAATGCTAGATCTGAAAATATTTGAATGCAGTACATCATTAGCATTTCACACTAATTTCATGGCATTAAACAGTCTCCATAATTTCCCAGTCCTTTTTTCACATTGGTGATTCTTGCAAGCAGCTGCTGGGCCTGCAGTTGCCATAACAGTCTTGTAGTAATATGCGGATAACATTTAGAGGGAGTTCTGAAATGCAGCAGGATGCTATCTTGCTTGTAGTTCTTCGCAAAGCCCTTCAATAGTACCAGATGTTAGCCTATGAATGTGGTCATGGGAGAGTTTTGTGTGAGTCATCCTGTGATAACTTACCCTAAGTTAGTACTTTCCTAAAATATTGGTGTCCATTTCTTGATGGGAAGTTAATGGAATTTAGTTCGTGAAATGACTTATGAAAATTACATCTAATCAATAAAGAACATGTTGCTGTTAAGCAATGCATTGTGTTGGGTAGCCACTTCTGGTGCAGATGGAATGATGACATTGGTCCGCAAAGTGCCATTGTTCCTATTCTGCCCTGTGCCTGGTTAACACCTCCTTCCTGCATTCCAAGGATGGACAAAGAGTGGCCTAGAGGGATGGCCTAGGGCATAGTTTCTACTCCTTCACTTCCGTACTCCATCCTGGCATGTACCATTTCAAATGGCAAGGAATGTCGGAAGGAGGAGCCAAGCCCTGGAGAGTGATGACACCTGTTTCCACAACAAAAAG
>JAJKFI010000034.1:4645917-4747182 GCA_029204185.1 Lerista edwardsae
GTCCCAGTTTGTATCTGGTAACCCTAAGGTAGAATATCTTTTGCTTAAGTCAGGGTTTCTAATATTTTTGGACTCATGGAGCGCCTTGTCTAAACTGATAAAACAGGGTGTGTCAAGTAAAATTCCTCTGGTAGACAATGAATATTTTTCCCTCCAATAATGTTATGACCTAATGAAAGCTGTTATTCTTCTTGTGTGCTGAGGAAAGTAATGTATTCAGAAGTCATGTAAAACTCTGACTGGCAACATAAATACCTAAGTACAGGTTAGATTCCGGAGATATGTACATAAATCGAAACATTATTTATGCAGCACAAAATTATGAACAACTTTGAAAAACAGTATAGAGATTTATTTCTATAAATTGTTGTTGTTCAGTCGCTAAGTCGTGTCCGACTCTTCGCGACCCCATGGACCACAGCACGCCTAGCCAGGCCTCCCTGTTCTCCACTAGCTTCCGGTTTCTATAAATACATCATTATAAAATTACCTTAAAATAAAGTAAAACAGATAATAATCTAATCTCCACTGAACGTACACTCTGTCGTAATTCTGCTGCTGTTGTAGTACAAAATACAGTTTGCATTTGTATTAGTTGGAGAGGAACATGAGTACGGTTCTATTAAATACTGTATGGGCTTTCCTTTATTCAAACACTTCTGTGTTTCCAAAACACATTGTTCCTCTCAAAAACAACCGTGTTGTTCTCCCACTCACAAACTAGTGTCTTTCTCTATATCTTCACAATGGGCACTATCACGCCTCTGCAAAGCCATCAGAGGGCATGGACTGCCGCTGTATGAAAGCGTGATGTGGGTGTCCTTAGGTTGGGCCACAAGTAGGAGACTGCCTGGATCATTAGGAGCCATGTCCTCCTTTCATTGTATGTGAGACTAAGCAATCACACTTCGATTGCTTTGCCTCTACCATGATGATTACATTTCTGAGCATCTCTGTATTTATATCGGTAGTCTCTGTGGTTAAATTATCATAGCTGCTAGCCTTATCCATGGCTGGAGGTCGGAAGGGAACCAGCTGCTGAATGCAGCAGTATAGCTGAACTGCAGTTCAACAACTGCTGAACGGTTTGTAGGATTTGAAAATGGGGGGGGGGAGAATGACGATGACTAACAATTCATTTAATGTCACGGCAGTTTGGAACTTGCATCCTTCATATTGGGAACTACTGCAGTATAAATTGCCTTAGGGACAAACTGATCCAGTAAGTGAGGTGTGAAGATTTAAGTTTTAAGGTTACTGACTATAGTTCAAATTCCTACAATTAAATGATGGAGTGGATGTTTTTCCCTAAAGCACAATTGGAAACAAGAGTAGATTTATTTGCTCCAGACAAAAACTCCTACAGAAAAATATCACAAGCTAATTACTTTCATATTTCTATTGATTCTCCTATTTCCTACTTACAAATTAACCTTTTTGAGATAGTGATACATTGCACCTCACCTCCTGACTATTCCAGTCAACTGGAAGGCTTAACAGGCTAAATCAGTGTTGAAGACAAACAGCCCAAGCCCAATCTTATTGTGCATTGGGCTATTACATGAAGGCATTTATGACAGCTGTTGTAAAATGGAGTCCACAGCACTGCGTTGGCAGCCATTTTCCAAACACTGCTGGAGGTGGCTGCTCTCTCCTGCCACTGATGGACCCTGCCAAAAATGGTAAAACTATGGCAAAGGCAATGGTAGGGAGGGAGGGAGTGCAACTGGGTGGGGAAGGGGGAGGGATGGGACAGGGAGGCTGTGGGAGGGGTAGATCTGGTGGTGATGGGGGCACACTGGATCCTAGCCACACTTTTGCAAGCCTTCTTGCCCCCTTTTTCCAGACATACCAGCTACAGAGTTGGTATGGGTCTGAGGTGACCCATTGCAGAGGGGGAAACTTATGGAGGGGTAAGATGACAGTAATAAGCTACTTTCTTGCAAGGTCCCTAAAAAGACCCCAGGACTTCTTTGCACACAGAGAGATGCCTCCGCAGTTTGCTTTCTGCGTGCTTCCCTAATTTGTGTTTTTGTGTCTGTGGATTCTTAATGTGAAATACCAAACTGCATGATTTGGAATGGAAGAAATAGACCCATGTGGCTCGGGGCACAATCCTAACCAACTTTCCAGCATCAGGGTAAGGGCAATGGAGCTTGAAGTTCAGGGAACACAGAGTCCCTTGCCGTGAGGAGGCCTCTGTGACTATGATTCCACTGCAGGATGTAGCACATGTCCCATTGGCGTAGCTATGTCAGTGCTGGAAAGTTGGTTAGGATTGCGTCCTCCAACATGGCACATGTTAGTAAGTGAACATGTTACACAAAAGCTCCTCTAAAACAATTCACAGATAATGCATCTTCCCTTCAATGCAGAAATATGAATTGGTCCAAAGAATTGTTGGCTCATGAGACAAAGCCATGCAAGCCACTGCATTTTGTTGTTTGTGGTCCCTGAGGACTGGCGAAGTGCTGTTTCTAGCGTTAAAACAGCACTTCAGTAAAGGCCTTGGGAATTTGTAGATGCAAACCAGATGTGAAGGCAAGATGTAACATCTGCAAGTTGCTTTCATGCTCAGTTGGAACCTGCATATGTTGATGATACACAATTAAGCTTTTTCACTCCACAGCACGTTTAGGGTACATACATGATAATACAGAACCATCCTGCAAATGTGCTCTTTGCATCCCCCAGGGAGCTTTTCCATTCCTGCGCTTTAGTCTGCTCTGGGGCTAGTAATCCTGTTTAAGGTTAAGAACTAGTGGGAAGAATAATAAAGAACCTGCTGTCAGGATCACAAGTGGAATGCTAATAGTTAAACCTATGGCTTTCCTCTCCTTTTCAAATATAGAAATAAACACAGTGTACATATAATTGTTATGCAAATTTATTTTGGAACTAGATGTGTTAGTAGTAAGGTCCTTTGCTACATTCTTGCATCAGAATGTTGCTATATTGGCTAGCATATTCCTGTAATTGCCTTTAGTGTGGCACCTACTCCTTGCCACAGGATGTGATGATGGCATGTGGCCTGGGTGCCTTTACAAGGATATTGGACAATTTTATAGAGGAAAATTCCATTACAGGTTATAAGATAGATATATGCAACCTTTTGGTTCTAGATGAAGGTTGCCTTAGAATGCCAAATGCAAAGGACTGGCAACAGGGCTGCAGGGCTGCTTTGACATTTTATTATAAGCCACCTTGAGCAGGTGAGATTTTTAGAAAGACAAAAAATAAATTTTAAAATATACAAAACATGTGACTCCTTCAAAATGCGGAGTGGTTCAGGTGTGCCCTGTGATCCACTGATTCGGTATCCAAGGTTTTGGTTATCCATGGATAATGGGACGCCTATTAAAAAGATAGGGGAACGTTAAACAAATCTCTCTTTTTTTTTTTTTACCCAAAACTACTGATGTTCCCCTATCTTTAAAAAGGCATCCACAGTTTCAGGTATCCATGGTGGGGTTTGGAACGGAACCCCAGGGGATACCGGTGCATGCCTGCATTTGCTGGCTTGAGGACGCACATGCAACTTGTTGTAGCTGGTCAGTCATTCCTGCGCCAATCCCTTTCACATGGCCGTAGCTAACAAAGACTGAAAATTAGTTAAAATGGATAAAACATTAGCAATTGGTTTCTGTAAGTGCAATTGACCATTCAGATGACAAAACCTTCCATAAAAATGTTCTTAACTACTGTTCATTGTCCTGAGCACCTGATAGTTGGTGTCCCTGTAAAAATGTCTAATAATCCCACAAATTTGTAATAAACAAATAAAGCTTTCATATGTGGTGGTTGAAAAACAAACTGTCATTCTGTCCAGTGTTGAATAACTAGTCATGAACTGCTGAAAACCAACAATTTCTTATGGGTTACTGCCTGAATACATTTCAGAAGCAAGAACAAATCATTAGAGTATAAAAGAACAAGATGAGGCCTAATGGAATTTAAAATTAAAAACTAAAGTAATTTTTCTCTTCTGAACTAACGGGTAATGTTCCTTTTAAAAGTGTGGTTGCTTGATGTGTCCTCCATTTAGCAATCAGTGTTATCTAGAAAACCAAACTCCAGCTCCTTCCTTTGGAGAAGGGCTGGCCCCAGGGCAGCGGGGCCCAAGGCGGAGCACTTGAGTGGGCCCCAAACGCCCCAAACACACCAAACAGCTGTGGTAAGCTGAGTTCTGATGGTGCTGCATGCACAGAGCAGCACCTGGAAATGGTTAGCAATCATGTGATGATGAATTGAATCACCAACTGCTTCTGGGAGGCCCATTTTTGGCCAAACAGTTGCAGGGGGTCGGCAAGCCCAAATGAGCAGATGATCCATTCACTGTGCCAGTCTTTGGGACAGTGAGATCCTGGCTGTGGCAGTGGATGATCCATGCGCCATGCCGGCGCAGGCCCCCTCCTCAAGGTGCAGGACTCAATTTATAGAAACTGGGTTAATTGGCTTAAGGATGGCCCTGCTAGTCCAACCAGTAGTGGACCTGAGGAGGGACCAAGATGTGCAAAAGCCCTGGGCTTGAGTGGGCAGTGATGTGGCGCTCACATTTAAGGGGAGGTTGGCTGGCTGGAGCAGCTGAGCCCACCTACCCCCAAATGAAAATGGGGCGGGGGAATAATTGCAGTGACATGATGACATCACCACCGTTACATGGGGGGGGGGCAGCCTGCTGGATGTTCCCCCAGTGGCTCATCTTTCAGGAATGCCCCCGAGTCCAACTTCCTCCTTAGTGTAGACAACTACAACAGCATCCCTGATAGGTTATCAAACAACCTTTCCTGAAAATCCACCAAGGAGGGGGAGACCAGGGCTGCAGGACATAGACTTCCGGGGCTGGATAGCTCTTACAGTTCAGAAATTCATTGTCATGTCTAACCTAAGCCCACTTCCCTGTAGTTTTGAGTATTTGGTTCTAGTCCCATAACAGAGAACAAGTCCTCTGCTTCTTTTGCATGACAGCCCTTCAGACTCTTGAAGACAGCTATCATATCTCACTTAGGACTCAGCTGTATCCAGCTTTCCAGTGCTAATGCAGCTCCAAGGTAAGGGAACGAACATGACCTTGAGGAGGCTTCTGTGACTGCCCTGTGCCGCAGGATGCAGCACATGCCCCATTGGTACAGCTACATTGGAACTGGAAAGTTGGATAGATTTGGACCCACAGTCTCCTCTAAAGTTGCAACCCTGTGCCCACATATCTGGGAGTAAGCCCCATAGGACACAGTACAGCTTACTTTTGAGCAAACATGGATTGTACTATAATAATAATAATAATAATAATAATAATAATAATAATAATAATACATGTATTTATATACCGCCTTTCTTAAGATCACTAGATTTCTCTAGTGATTACAACTCAAGGCGGTTTACATAGGCAGACTTTTCATAAACCCGAAGGTTTTTACAATTTACAGAAATGTTCTGTCTTTCAAGAACTACACACATTCAGATCTTCCTTTCTGGATTTAGCCTTCTTTCTTTAGCCACCCGTCTGTCTTCTGCTGGCTGATGCTTCCCTGCTCACACCAGAGACGCAGCTGACCTTTAGCACACTCCTCCTCCCACGAGGCAGCTGAAGCTCAGCTTCTAATCAGCCGCAGCTGCAAGGTCTGCCGCTCTCAGAGACTTCCGGCAGTCCCGAGCTCACGACCTTGAGATCTTCAGGTGTTATCTTCGGGCAAACGGAGGCATTAACCCTCTCGGCTAAATCTAAGACTATTAGTCTTTTTAACTGAGAGAGAAAAAACTTACCATATTTTCTCATTTTAAAAAGTGCCAGCTAGATAGTCCCCTATAAAATGTACATATTTATATGTTGCCACATAAGCCTGCCATTTACAGCCTGCGGTAGATGAATAAGTGCGACTTGTTTCACTAGCAAAAGAAGTTCAGCTGTCTGAATGGGCGCCATCTTCCCTTGACGACTGACAGGAAACGTCCTCACCATAGCAACCACGGTTATCTCTGAAGAACAACCTTAGTCTCCTACATTAATAATTTTATATTCTTAACTATAAAAGCAGTTGTGTCACACTTGGCTTGATTATATATTTTTATTATTTCCTTGCATTTTTAAAAATTGCCATCACTTACAATAAGAATTAGATAAACATGGTGAAATAATTGAAGAGCTGAGCCAATACAGATTGCACTTTGCTGTCATTAATGGGGAGGGCGGGCCTGTTTCACTTCGTTGTTTTGAACATTTGACTTCCCAGCTGTTAAGTAAATGACCTTTTTAAAAAGGCTGCAGGTGGGAAGTGCAGGACTTGGAGCATTTCCTACTGGTGACATCAGATTGCATTTTGCAGCTTCTGGTCATAAACCATCAAGTATGCTGTTCCAGCAGGATGTGGAGCTGGGGAGCTTCATTTGCGTTTTGGAGGCATGAAAATGCCACTTACATTTATGGAGTAAACATGTCTCCATCCAAATGTGCAACATTTAAAAGCTCCATGGATCAGTTAAAGGGTCCATGGTGGTGATCAGTTAAAGGGTGGTGATTTAATTTGAATCATGTAAAGCACTGTTTTTCGAACTATGGATTGGGACCCATTAGGTGGGTCCCCATTCATTTCAATGTGTATTTTATTTTTAAGATATTAGACTGGATGCTACCATGATATGTGACTGCATTTTGGGGCAGTCACAGAGCTGTACTTTTCTCAGGCTATTACGTATATGCTTTTAACAATGATAGACAATGGGGCGTCCTCCCAAGGGAGTGTGGATAGGATTGCAGCCTTTGGGATGTTTGGGGAATTCTTTTTTAAACAGATCGGCAACTGATGGGAGGGTTCGGAAGGTTTTATTTTAAACAAATTTTTAAATATATATTTATTGTAAACTTTTAATTACTTAATTGATTTGATTTTGTTGTGTGAGGGTG
The DNA here is from genome assembly GCA_029204185.1 of Lerista edwardsae. Classification (NCBI taxonomy): domain Eukaryota; kingdom Metazoa; phylum Chordata; class Lepidosauria; order Squamata; family Scincidae; genus Lerista; species Lerista edwardsae. Next base: position 4,652,819 of record JAJKFI010000034.1, read on the forward strand.
TCAAAAAAGTTCCTTTTTGATTATGTCACTTCTAGCTATGACATCACTTCCAGGTTAATGGCATAACTTCTGGTGGGTTCCAACTATCAATTTAAAATGCAGGTTCCAGTACTAAAACCAGTGATGTCATTCAGGGGGAATGGACCAGAATGGGCGTTCCGGATCTTAACGGGGTCTGTGGCTGGTTCTGGGTTCCCGACAAGTGCCAATCAAAAGTGAGTTCCTGTTCCTAAATCATTTGAATGACACCACTGACTAAAACGTATGAGAACCACTGATGTAAAGTGTTGCTGTCCAATCCTATGGATCTGTGGTCTCTTTCAGTTAAGTCTTGTTACACTATGTTACTGTTTTGGTTCTTGCTCTGGTTCTAGGCAGTCATCTATCACCAAGTACGTGCTTTTAGATGCTTGTCTCCTACACATCTTGCATTAAATAGAAATAAGATATTGACCCTGCAACAACATATCCTGACTCTGGGTGCCGGCCTGTACATCTGTGCATTTGAACACAAGTGCTGGTGTGCTGCTTTTCTTTCATTACCCTTATAATTACGTCAGACCAAGCAGCCAAGTCCAATAAAGAAAAATAGGGGAGGGGAATGTTAATCAAAACAATAGTCTGAACAACCTGTACTTAACATAAAAGCAGTGGTGTCATCCAAATGATTTAGGAACAGGTACTCACTTTTGATTGGCACTTGTCACGGTCTGCCCACCGGAAGTGATGTCATAAGCCGGAAGTGAGGTCATGATTGTTGCCATGGGTGTGATCATGTTTGTAATAACTTCAGCTTGTGGTAAGTGTTGATTTAACTTCTATTGCTTTGCTTTCTAGAGATGTGTCTACATATTTTGCTTCAACTGTTCCCTGGTTAAATAGCAGGGGCCAGCTTCGAGTGGGCGGGGCCAGCTCAACTTCTAGAAACCGGTACTCGCGTAGTGGTGCATAGTGGGTGCATGACATCACTGCATAAAAGGCAATGTTTGCAAGGTGAAGTCCAGAAAAATGTTGCATCATTATGTGCTCTTCAGCAATATTTTACTGTATGAGAAGGCTAGCAGCTTGTCGACATGATGTGGACTTTTAGCCCAGGGTCTGAAAGACAGGACAGCTGGATTGTTCAGGCTGCAGATGCCTGGAAAGAGCCAGTGTACCAGAGGCAAGCAACTGACTGGGAGCAGGAAGAAGAAGAAAAACGGGGTCAGGGGAGGAAGTGGGCTAAAACATGGCATAACCTTTTTACTTAATGGCACATTCAAGCATTGGATGGTTCCAATTGATGAAAAATAGGTGCACCCTTTTAAAAAATGGTCAGAATTGTTTGACCTCCTTACATGTTCCTTGGAAAGATAAAATTGGAAGAATGAAATGTGTTTTTGATCTACTAATGTTTGCATACCAACAGATGCTAAAAGAGCGTTCAACTTCAGAATTCTAAAATTGGAATGAAACCAAGCCACAATTTTTTGCCCATTGCAGGAATCTCCACCCATGAAATAATCTCTGTGGTTTAAAAAAAAAATCCCAGATGGTCCCCACTCATGAAAAAACAAGAGTTGGTGTAATTTTTTAAGGACTTTGAGCAGTTCTTGAATTTTAGAGCTAAGAGCAATTTAAGCAACATAAGCCTCTGCTTCAGGAAGAAAATTGTACATTTTTTTTAAAAATGGGAATGGTGCTTTTTTTTATTTAGCATATATATTTATCAACCATTTTAAAAACAAACAGTTCTCCAAGTGGGTTGTATAGCAAGGGAAGGAGAAGATTGTCCCTTTGGGACAGAGAACTATCTAAAAAAGAGACACAGAGGAAGGGAGGGAAATGGAGAAGAAGAATAGAGAATTATTTCATGTACAGGTCAACTCTCATAAACCGCTGAGGTTAGGTTCCTGGAAAACCCCACGGTTATGGAAACCATAGTTACTGAATCAGTGAGCCTATGTGGAAAATGGGGTTAGGTTCCCACTGACCCTTTTTCTACACACTATAGGAACTTTATGAACATGACTCTTGCTTTTATGGGCTGGATGATAGCAAGGGAGCTCAACACCTTGCTAAGATACACTTTCATTAGCACTACACTTCACTGCCATTGTCGAAATTGTGGTTGAAGCAGTTGGCACTTCAATTAGCACTTAGCATTTAACTGCAACTTAAGTCAGCAAGAACCACTGAGAACACATGGAGGCTGGTTAAGCTGTGAGAACAACAGAAGCCATGTAATGAGAACTGCCTGACTTAGCTATTGCGAATGGGCGTGAAGAGACTGCATAAATGGCAATGTAGCTTACACTTCTATTGCCGTGGATAAGCACATCTGTGGGAAGAGAGTCCACAGATGACAAGAATTCACTGTACTCAGGCTTGAGTCCTTGTGGGGTGGGATGGTGAAGGGGGTTTCTCCCTGGTACTTATTCTGCTGCAGTGGAAAATGGACACAGTTCTTGGAGAGGCTAAACTGCAGCTAGGCCTCTCTCTTTCTCTGTTGTTCTTCTTGCAAACCATGTGAAGACTTTTTTTAAAATTGTTTTGCTTAGTTAAAAAGCCTAGGATTGGGCTGTAAGTGAATTGTTGAGATTGTTTTGCTTTTTAAAAAAGTCACAGAAAGCAGAGATGACAGAAAGATTGCGAAAATTAGAGGGGCTTAGATTCTAGGGTTTTCTAATATATAAACAATACTCTTTCCCAAGATCGTTTCTAGGACTATATTAATAGGTCTGCATATAAATACAAGTTGTGTTTGTTTTAGAGATACTTATCTGCATATATATTGCATAATTTCTGTTGACATTTTGGTTTACACACCATTAAATGTACTGCACTCTGGCTTACGTTCTTGATAGTTTATGAACAAGTTTGATGAAATGAGGAAAAGTAACCTAAAAAAGGAGTCCCGCTAAATGGTTTCCATATTTGCTAGAAAACCAAGTACTACAAATTATTGGATGGCCCAACTGCCACTCTAATTTGTTTGGGTTATATTATGGGTGAATTCCATAAGGTAAACATTATGATCATCTGTTGGGAGAGGTGTTGTTTCCACCAAAGTTTGGGGATGAAACAGAAGGTTGGAAGATGGAGGGAGAAGGCTTTACAGTAGTGACATGCAATGTTTTCTCGTTTGCAGCTGTTGATGCAACACATGCAAGCTGATTGTCGTATTGGACGAGGAACTGTGAACTGGAGAGGCATGTGTTTGCCCTTCATTCAGAAAGCTGAGGAGTTCCTGGATGTGACAGAGGCAGAACGTTTCCAGAGGCCGCATCCATCAGGAAGAGGTAATTGGGGACATCAGCCATCCTATATCATAGGATTTGTTCTTCCTTGATATGAGCAATTTTCTTGCATTTAATTAACACAAATCATGGTGAGAACTAGGCTTGCCATTCATTGAGAGATTTACCCCTTCATGACTTGATAGCACTGAAATTCATACTAAAAGTTCAGTGTTCATTTGGGTTTGGGCAAAGGTTGCCTAAGTTGGCACCTACGTTTCTGTGAGGTGTAACAATACTGTTATCATATCTGCTCTGAGACTCTTATTGTGCATTTACATGGACTCAAAACCCATGTGTGTAGGGTACGGACCTATCAATTGGTCCGTAATCAATTGGCTGTGGTGCCTCTACCACACACCAGCAATTCGTGTAGTTACAAGAAAAGTCAGAGTCTTGCATTAAGGCTAAGACTGCAGTCACACATTTATGCCCACTTACCTGGCAGTAGGCAAGATTGAACTCAATGGAACTTACTTTAGAGTAGACATGCCTAGGATTGGGCTGTGTTTTATTAAAGCAGTGGTTCCTAACCTTTGTGGGACATGGTGGCGCTGCAGGTTAAACTGCTGTTGCTGAACTTACTGACCGGAAGGTTGGCAGTTCGAGACCATGCAATGAAGTGAGCTCCTGTTGCTTGTCCCAGCTCCTGCCAACCTAGCAGTTCAAAAGCACGTAAAAATGCAAGTAGATAAATAGGTACCACTTCGGTGGGACGGTAACAGCATTCCATGCTCCTTGGCATATAGTCATGCTGGCCACATGACCACGGAAACTTATCCTCAGGACAAATGCCGGCTCCTCGACTTAGAAACTGAGATGAGCACCACCCGCTACATTCAGTCACGACTAGACCATTCAGTCGTGGGGAAACCTTTATCTTTACTTTCCCAACCTTTAAGAGCCCACGGACCACATGCAACCCTCTTCCCTGCACAAAAAGTAATATTTAATTTGTAATATTCAGAGAAGGTTTATTTGAGATTTATTAGAGATTAGATGCATTATTTATAGAGAAGATCTGTGGGTAGCTGCTTTTGTTGCTGGTTGCGGGTGGTCCGTTCTTCTATGGTGGTCTGGCAGGAGTGCTTGCTTGGCGAGACGCTGGAAGTAATAGGTGATCTTGTTTTCTGATATCTAGAGGACCACTTCTCAGGACCACCTGTGGTCCACTGATCATGAGTTGGGAACCAGTGTATTAATATAAAGGGATTGTTTATGGTAGTAGTTGAGGGAATCGGAAAGGGAGACTAGAAACAAGATCTCAGTGTTTGCAACTGACAAGGCATAGGATGACTAGAAATTCCTGTTGCTCTGTTCTTGGTTGCATGTGTGAAACGGTGAAGTGTGAGAGTGAAGAGACAGAGAAGCAAGCCGTGGTTTTTTGGCTAAATGAGAGCTGGTGGATTGTTTATGCGTTTGTGTGGAGTTGGAGGAACTGTAGCTAAGCATAGAGGAGGGAAAAGCAAAGAAATGAAACAAACTCTGCAGGAAAATATGTGCATGTTGTGTGCTGAAATTGGTGAGGCTAGAGTTCTTTGGAGAAGAACGTTATAGAACTGTTTCTCAATTGGTGGCACTCCTGCCACTGGTGGTACACAAGATGGTGTCTATTGGTCCACACAGCCCCCGTACACCCGCAAGAGCAGGACATGATGCACTAAACTACGGTAGGAGGTGGTGTTTTTTGTTTTTATGCATTTTTCACAAAAAGTCCATTCTGACATGCCAGGAATTCCCAAACTGGGCATCATGACATGTCTTTGGGTGTGTGTGTGTGTGTGTGTGTGTGTGTGTGTGTGTGTGTGTGTGACCTGTACTGGCCAAGCTGCTTGACAGCATGAATTTGATGCAATGCACTAGAGCACTTTGTGGTGGAGTAGTGGGCTGAGCTTTTTTCAGAAGCCGCGAAAAGGCCCACCCACTCTTCTGTTTTTCCAAGTGCAAATTTGGAAGCAAAGATGAGAAAAATGACTTGAGTTTTCATGCTTTTTGCTGACTCGTGCCAGGCTTGAGTCTTACGTGTTAAAGACTCAGGCAATGACTCAATTTTCTGGCCACTTACTGATGTCTGGGTCTATGTGCTTCCATGTGGCACACACAATCAGTGTGTGCCCCTTTAAACAGGTGGGAAGATGCTTCAGATTGCATCTGCCTTCCAGTTTCAAGGGTTGTATGCTCCTCATTGAATGGGGCCCCTCACTGAATGTGAATGTTGGATGTGGGAGAACCTATAGATATCTGGATTTTCAGAAGGCATTTGACATGGTCCCCCACCAAAGGCTGCTGAGAAAATGCACAGTCAGGGAATAAGAGGGCAGGTCCTCTTATGTATAAGGAACTGGTTGAGGACCAGGAAATATAGAATGGGCAATTTTCACAGTGGAAGGAGGTGAAACATGGAGTGCCCCAAGGATCTTTCTTGGGACTGGTGCTTTTCCACTTGTTCATAAATGACCTGGGGACAGGGAGGATTGTATTGCCATTGTACAAGGTGATAGTAAGGCCACACCTGGAGTATTGTATACAGTTTTGGTTGCCACGTCTCAAAAAGGACATAGTGGAATTAGAAAAGTACATATAATAAGAGAGCAATCAAAATGATTACTGGGCTAGGGCACCTCCCTTACGAAGAGAGGTTACAGCGTTTGTGGCTCTTCAGTCTGGAAAGAAGGTGTCTGAGTGGGGACATGATTGAAATATACAAAATTATGCAGGGGGTGGATAGAGGGAATCTTTTTTTCCCTCTCACACAATACCAGAACCAGGAGACATCCTCTAAAGCTGAGGAGAGTTAGAGCAAACAAAAGATTATCCAGCGTGCAATTTGTCTTTGGAACGTCTTGCCACAAGATATGGTAATGGTATCTGGCCTGGAGAGGATTTAAAAGAGGATTGGACAGATTTGTGGAAGAAAACTCCCATCAGAGGTTATGAGCTATGATGGGTATGTCCAGTCTGAGATTAGCTAGTCACTCATCATGAGAGCTGGGTAGGAATATTTTTCTGTCATCCGAATTGCCCGTAGATGGCAGGTTTTTTTGCCTACTCCAGACCGGGGGGGGGGGAAGGGATGGGTGTTCAGTAGATTTCATGATTTACACTTGTGTTTAAGAAAATTAAACCCAACCTCAGTCTGGAGGTGGTGCAAGGGTAATAGGCTACCTTAGAATGCCAGATGCAGGGGAGTGGCAGCAAGATACTAGTATCTGGTTGCCTTGTGTGCCCCCTGAGGCATCTGGTGGGCCACTGTGAGATACAGGAAGCTGGACTAGAGCCCCCCCCCCCTTGACATTGCAGGCACCTTCAATAAGGGCATAAGAAGAGCCCTGCTGGATCAGGCCAAAAGCCCAACTAGTCCAGCTTCCTGTATCTCACAGTGGCCCACCAGATGCATCAGGGAGCACACGAGACAACAAGATGCCTGCATCCTGTTGCCACTCCCCTGCAGTAGCCTTCTCTGAAGTAGCCTTCTCACATAAGGCGGTTTGAACCATCCTTAATAGCCTATAGCCGACAATGGACTTTTCCTCCAGAAATCTGACCAATCCCCTTTTAAAGGCACCTAGGCCAGATGCCTTCATCACCTCCTGTGATAAGGAGTTCCACAGATTAATTACCTGCTGGGTAAAAAAAGTATTTCCTTTTATCTGTTCTAACTCTCACAACAATTTAGTGGATGTCCCCTGGTTCTGATGTTGTGTGAGACAGAAAATAACATCCCTCTACCTACTGTATCCATCTCATGCATAATTTTGTTCATCTCAATCACGTCCCCTCTAGACAGAAGACTCCCAAATGCTGCAGTCTTTCTTCATAAGGGAGGTGCCCCAGCCCAGTAATAATTTTTGTCTTTCTCTTCTGCACCTTTTCTAGTTTCACTATATCCTTTTTGAGATGTGGCAACGAGAACTGTATGTAATACTCCAGGTGTGGCCTTACCATTGATTCGTACAATAGCATAATAATATCGACCGTTTTATTCTCAAACCCTTTTTTAATTACCCCAAACATGGAATTGGCCTTTTTGAACTCTGCCGCACACTGGGTCGACACCTTCATCAAGTTGTCCACCAGCACCCCAAGATCTCTCTCGTGGTCTGTTACAGACAGCTCAGAACCCATAAACCTATTTGTCAATTTTTGATTTTTCGCCCCAACGTGCATTACTTTGCACTTCTTTACATTGAAACGCATCTGCCATTTTACTGCCCATTCCCCCAGTTTGGAGAGATAAGATTCTTCTGGAGCTCTTCAAAGTCCCTTCTGGTTTTCACTGCCTGGAAAAGTTTAGTGTCATTGCAAACTTGGCCACCACAGTGCTTGTGCCTGTCTCTAGGTCATTTATGAATGTTAAAAAGCACTGGTCCCACGACAGATCCCTGGGGCACACCTCTCTTCACCTCTCATTAATTGCCCATTCATCCCCACTTTGTTTCCTGGTCCTCAACCAATTCTCAATCTGTAAGAGGACCTGCCCTTTTATTCCCTGACTGAAGTTTTCTCAGCAGCCTTTGGTGAGGGACTGGGTCAAATGCTTTCTGAAAATCCAGATACATAACATCCACTGGTTCGCCCACATCCGCATGCCTATTGACCTTTTCGAAGAATTCCAAAAAGTTTGTGAGGCAAGACCTACCCTTACAGAAGCCATGCTGATTCTCCCCCAGCAAGGTTTGATCTTCGATGTGTTTTAAGATTTTGTCTTTGATGAGACTTCCACCATCTTACCTGGAATGGATGTGAGGCTGACCGGCTTGTAGTTTCCCTGGTCTCCATTCCTCCCTTCTTTAAAGATTGATGTGACATTTGCTGTCCTTCAGTCCTCTGGCACTGTGGCAGTTTTAAGGGACAAGTTGCTTATTATAGTCAAGAGACGAACAGCTTCATTCTTTAGTTCCTTGATAACTCTTGTGTGGATGCTATCTATCTGGACCCGGTGATTTATTGATCTATAATTTATCAATTAAATCTAACATATCTTCTATCTGATTTAATTCTCTAGTCAAGAGAGATGGATCAGGCAGTGGAAGGCCTGCCCAAGGTCTTCTGTCATGAACTCATTTAATTTCTCTGCAATCTCCCAAGTCCCCTTTTAGCTCTTCCCCTTTCCCTCCCTTCCTGTCCAGTGGGCTGACTGCCTGGCAGGTTTCCTACTCCTAATATATTTAAAGAAGCTTTTATTATTCATCTTCATGTTGCTAGCCATGCATTCCTCACTTTCTTGGCTCCCCATATCACCCTCTTACATGTCTTCTGCCAGAATTAATGATCCTTTTTCTTCTGGGCAATATCAGCATGTAGTTGTCATCAGTATTTACTTCTGGGGCTGGAGCTCAACGGGGGTGTTGCCAGGGGGAGTACTGTCATGCCTCAAAGAAAGGTAATGGAAAAAGCTCCAGGCTGAATCACCACTTTTTGATTGGTGGAGGGATTTGGGTGTGTTTCACTGCTTTGCACCAATTTGCTGTTAGGCCTTACCTGCTTGCTTAGCTTGGTAGTCAATTTATTCCTTGTTTCCCAGCAGCTTGGGGGTTGGGGTTAGGACCTAGTCAATCTTTCTTTTGATTATGTCAAGATATGCATGGAACTTACTTATGTGCATGGATAAATATCCAGCATCCCCTCCCATTCCAGATTTTATACACTCTGAATTCAACAAACTACTGTGCCTAAAGTTTTTATTTCCTGTTGTGCCAGAGCAAGTGTCAGTGTCCTGTTGACTTTCCTCTAAAACAGGCGCCATTTATCAATGCTGTGATAAGTGATGGTGTGATTCCTTAGAGGGGTCCTAAAATATCTGCAAACTTCATGCAGAGTGGCTGGAACTCACAAAGTTATTCGAGGCATGAGAAGTGGATTCCTCCAATGGAACCAATGGAGAACAAATGAAAGAGTAAACAAACAAAAATGGGCAATTGTAAAGTTATGAATGTGATTCCAAAGAATTGAGCACAGCTATGAATGAGGCTTTTAGCCATTAAAACATTGGAGGCAGGAAATGATTTTCTTGCCCATTTTTACAACAGTCTCACTTGGGTAGAAAGACACATATTTGACAAGGGCTGATTCCAAGGATTCCGCAGCAACAGGCGTCCTAACAAATAGATGTATGAGGCTAAGGAAATAGTAGACTGAGGTGGGGGACAGGACACACTTCTGCTACTCTTATAGTGTACTGCATACGTGCCACAGGTTTATAAATTTCAGCTTTCAAGTTGCACACTGGAAAATAAAAATGAATACAGCTCTGTTTTCTGCCTCTGCTTCTCAGCTACCATCTGGCTTCATTTAATCAAATATTACTTGCTGTGTGCAAGATTTTGCTGTCTGCCATCACTGAAACTGTTTTACAGTTTCACAAATGCCGAAGGACACCAAATACATGCACAAAACACGTCCACTGCACAGTACAAGCAGGACCAGCCCATTCATGAAACCCACAGGAAGTCTGCTCCAGCTGGCCTGCCCTGCACCCAGTGCAGGGGTGGGGCTGGCTGAAGTGAAACCCAGTGTAAGGGGAATTAATTTCCTTTACTCCATTTCATGCAGCACCCATCCCACTAAGGCTCCTCAGATCTGCACCAGTGAAACTGCAGACACAACTCTGAGAATCCCAGAGAAGGCCGGCAGAGCAGAGGGAGGCGGGGCCAGCCAACATGGACAGTCATGCTTCTTCCACTGGGGAAGAAGGGACCACATTCTCACCTTTTATCTGAAGCCCGATGGGGCATTCAGCCTGTGGTTTTCAGGAAAGGAAACCCAGGGTATAGGCATTTCCCAGCTAATTCCTGGGAATGGCAATCTCAGGAGGAACGCTGGGAGCCTGGAGCAGAAGGGTGAGAAACTCTGCACCACCAAGGTGGACTGCAGACAAATGTTTGCCTCGTTAGAAAAGATCACGGACGGCGTTGGGAATGTTTTCATCTGGATTTGTAATCAAGCCTCTGTTGCAGAGTTTGGCACAGAGAAAGCAGAGAGCAGGAGGAGGAGAAGAATGGATGATAACTTGACAAATAAATAATGGACTAAGAGATTGGAGTCGTTTTAATTGCTTTTGGCGAGAGAGATGGCCGCCAGAATCTCAGAGGGGTGAAGGAGGAAAAAAGCCTGAAAAACATCAAAGACCCCAGCTGGAGTGCAAAAAGAAAGTGTAAAAGTATTTGACAAGGTAAATTTAAATTAATACAAAACCAACTGACTTTCATCTATTTGTGATTTAAAAAAAAAGAAGAGGAAAGCACATTATATTTTTTACCCTCGTTAAAATAGAGTCTGTGGAATGCAGCTTGAAGAACAAAGCATTGGAGTTCACTGCCAAAGAATTTGTATTGAACTTTGAGAAGGAAGATTATGGCTGTATTATCCTTATCCTTGAGAAAATAACCTCCTCTTCATAATGAACTTAAGATTTATGGTGAAACAACTAGAAGACCAGAAGGAAAAGAAAACTTAAAAGTTTTAAATTGGACTATTTTATATTACTGAAATTTATTTGGATTTATAATTCACAATTTATTTGGACTAATCATTATCTATTTGTGATTCAAAAGAAAAAAAAGAGAGGAAACTATTTTATTTTTAACCCCCTTTTAAAATGGAGTCTGTGGAATGTAGTTTGAAGAACACAGTATTGGAGCTCACTGCCAAAGAATTTGTATTGAATTTTGAGATGGAAGACTGGCTGTGAAAATTTGAGAAGTTAACTCCCTCTTCACAATGAACTTAAGATTTATGATGAAAGAATTAGAAGACCAGAAGGAAAAGAAAACTTTAAATTTTAAATTGGACTATCTTAAATTACTGAAATTTATGTGGATTTTTAAGAAATATGCTTAATGTGAAGGTGAGGAATTTGAATTATAGGGGTAAAACATATAATGATAAAATATAATGGATGGATTTTGGAATAGATGTAATAGAATTAACAGTAAGAAATTAGAACTATTTGATATTTAAGACATTATAAGAAAGTATGATCAGATGTTTAAAATGATGATCAGTTGGTGGAAGAGATGAAATATTAAACAGATTATTTATTTCTTTTTTTTAGCTTAAAGTTTTAATTCTTTTCAGTTTTGAGTTTTAAAGTTAGTTTAATGCTTGGTTAGAAATGTGTGCACCCTATGGAAAGAGAATGTTAGAACTTCAACTGGGACAAGATTAATTATGCAGTTGGATTGTTTGAATTTAAGAACATTTAAAGGGGCTATTTAGATGACCTGAGTGAGGGGGGATGTCCTAAGTACAGATATATAAAGATTTATAACTAAGCGATATTTTAGGACCCCCTCCAACCTTGGACTAATCTGTATGCCCAGATATAACTATACTTATAAGACACAGGCTGATGGAATATATGAATTTAAGATTATATAAATGTGATATTTAGAATGATTTAATGAAGGGAGGGATGTCTTTATACTAGATATAAAGTTAAGATTTATAACAAAGCGATATTTTAAGACTACCTTTTGATTTAAATGAAGCTGAATGTCCAGATAAAACTGTGTTTATAAGATATTATAATCCAAGGAGAAGATTCTGTATTTTTATCTATTTTTCTTTTTTTCTTTGGAATGTTGAAGTTTAGAACAGGGGTGTTACACTGATAGAATTTATTACGTTTGTAAGCATAAGATAGGTAGTAGTTTCTTCTCGGCTGCATTTTATATTTCTTATTATTATAATAGTAAATGTAGTCCTTTTTTTTTTTGTCTTTTTTTTTTTTTTAGTGGTAACATCTGCTATTTTCTGCCTGTTCAGTGAGAAAGAATGTACTATGATAACACTTAGTCTAAACAAGGGAGACAAAAAAGGGGGCCAATGAGAATCAGGAATAGCGTAAGATAAGAATTGCCGTCAATGATAATATTTTTTTGCTGAAACTTTTTGGCTCCAAACAATTTTAAAGACTGGATTATACTGACAGACAATGGAATGTTAAGACTACTAATATAGATTAATAAATTAACTTTGATGGATACATTTACTTAACATTATATGAGGCTTGGCTTGGCAGTATCATATTATTAATAATTGCTGAAGAAATGTATTGTAGTTAAAGTAGATCTCAATATATGCATGTAATCTCTCCATGACCTTATGTGTGTACCTTGTGTTACTATCCCCTCCCTTTTTGTATTATCATCTTCCTTTTCCCATTACTGTATAGTAGAAAATAAAAGCATTTTGGAAAAAAAAAAAAGGCCGGCAGAGCTGTGGGTGGGGGTTTGGATCCAGCCTGGTCCACCCATGGGTTCCCCACCTTCCCCCTGCCCTGGGGGAAGACATATGGGTAGACATATAGGTCTACCTATATGTACCAGCATATGCAGGCCAGTGTCTGCGCAAATGTGCCTTATAGGCCTTTAGTCCGCCCCCAGCCTCAGAACACTTTATGGATGCAACTGTCAGTTACAGTTGCTAACTGGAAGTTTCTGGTCATGCCTGGGAGCAAGCCTGAGACTGGGAAAGGCCCTCAGCCTTCTTCAGCCTCAGAATACCACCTGGGCATAAATGGAAGCCACATCAGGTTGCATCCAAGAGGCCCTCTGAGCCACAGGCTTGGTATCCATGGATGCTGAGCCTGTGGATAAGGAGGGCCCACTGTCTCTGGGTCATGTATGCTGCAAGTTTGCTGCATACTGATTTTTGTAGGAAAAAACATCAAAAGATGAAATCCTCTTCTTCACCTTTTTTCTAGAGTGGTGCTGTGGCTCTTTCACCTGATGAAATTAGTTCCAGAACACACAGATTTGTTGCTGGGTGTTAGAAGGGCGTAAATTAATAACAGCTTGTAAAAGAAGCCCAAATAGCAGAAGTCCTATTTATTCATTTTTAAATATATTTGCTATAAAATCTGAATACTTATTTGCTGATGCATAATCCTGCATGTTACATACCAAATACAATACAGTAACACTGGCTTCCTCTTTATTTACATGTTTATGAAAATCAATATGCAATCATGTTAAAACAAACTCAGAATGGAGAATAGTTACATTAGAAAAATAATAATCTGGATAAAGCATTCTCAAGGAAACCAATCGGATTTTTCAGGCCTCTCTCTCACAATAAGGCAAGTCCCTGGGACAGCAGATAACTAAATTTACAAAATACGGTAACTGTTCACTCACATCAGATTTGCTTTTGGTATGCTTTCTCTCACTGTGAAATCACATTTGTTTTCTTACTAAACAGAAAAACTCTCAGGAATGGAACTTGAGGAAGATCTATTATACATATACATTGCTGGAGCTTAGCAACTGGAAATAATTCTTCTCATTTGCTCAGTGAGCTAATTTTAGAAGGAGCACATTTTTAATAATAATGACATCATTATGATGGTAGTATCTTTCTTGAATTTTCATAGGAAATAGACCTGTCACATTTTAGAAGGTTTATTCTTTTGGAACTGGCACACAACTACATTTTCACAAGAAGACATCACAAATGCAACTAAAACCAGGTTTGGAACACTCCAAAAATGTATATGCCAAACCTAATTGTCTCCCTTTAATACTTCCGATAGCCTGCTATGCCCCATGAAGGCTTTTTCCCCTGCACAGCTCCATTCCAATCCACAGTCAAGTTGTTTTTATTCCTTCAAAGGCACAGAACTTCCACCTCTTCTCCAATGTTGCTCCAACTCCAGAGAACTCCTGCTTAAACATGCGCGGAAGCTTCATCAAAAGCATTTCTATTTCATTTGCAGAGATCTAAGACAAGAGGAAACAAGAATAACACAGCAAAAGACATTTCTGTGATCTCGGCTTGTAAAGGGCTTGATTGACATGATAAATTATCCTTATCCAGGCAGTGGTGGTTTATCATGTTCATATGTCTCACTGCTGCCATTTATAGTTTTGAGTGTTACTCTACTTCCTATAGGAAGCTAGGAAGAACTGATAACTAGACCCAAGAAACAAAACAAATTAAATTAAAGCTTACGTCTGTTTGCAGCATCATGTTCTATACTTATTTGTTTACTAAATAAAGTTTTATTCCATCTTTCCCCACTTATGTGAGTGCCCAATGCAGTTAACCATTTAAAAAAATTCATTAAAATAAATTTTTAAAAATCAATATATGAGAGAGCAATTGAAAGCAGCAAATTAAGAGTAGCAATTTGATGAGTAGCAAGATGATGAGCAAAAAAACTCATCATCTAAACAGAAGTGGACGCGCAAAGCAGCGATGGTCAATAAACTGAAGAATAAATGCTAATAGAATGAAAAAAGACAGCAGTAAGAACAATAAACACAACATGAAACCATTCAGGCACTAAGCAGCAGCCAGGCCAGAGTTTCAGACCCTCATAAAATATTAAACAAAACCAAAATCAGCCCCCACTGCAGTACTTCGAGGGACCCATTCTCAGATCATATGGGAAGGAGTTCCATAACTGGTGCTGCTACAGAGAAGACCCTTCCCCCCCCCCCAATTTCAGTTGGGGATAGCACATGCAAAAGGGCCTCTCTCACAGAATCTTAGGGGTCAGCCTGGACTATATAGGAGAAGAGGGTTCCTTGGGCAGAAGATTTAGTCGAGAGGGTTAATGCCTCCGTTTGCCTGAAGATAAGAGCTGAAGATCTGAAGGTCGCCAGTTCGGGACAGCCGGAAGTCTCTGTGAGCGGCAGACCTCATTAATTGCGACTGATTAACAGCTGAGCTTCGGCTGCCTTGTGTGAGGGGGAGTTGTGCCGAAGTTCAGCTGCTTCTCTGGTGGGAGCAGGGAAGCCGTTTATCAGCCAGCAAGAAGACAAACGGGTGGCCAGAAAGAAGGACTAAATCCAGAAAGATCCATCTGTATGTGTGTAGTTCTTGAAAGATAGAACATGTCTGTAAAAATTGTAAAAACTTTCGGGTTTCTGAATAAAGTCTGCCTATGTAAACCGCCTTGAGTTACAGTCACTAGAGAAATCTGGTGACCTAAGAAAGGCGGTATATAAATCCAAGTATTATTACTACTACTACTACTACTACTACTCTGACCTTAAGCTGTAAAGGGCTTTAAAGATTAAAACTAACACCTTGATTTGGGCCTGGAAATGAACCTGAAGCAGCTGTCTGATGGAAACAATCCACCAGCCCCAGTAACCACATGGGCCACTGCATTCTGCACTAATTGCAGTTTCCAGACTATTTTGAAGGGCATCCCCACATGGAGCACATTGCAGTATTCTAAATAAGTTGTCACCAAGACATGGACTGCTGTAACCACATCCTGCTGACAAAGGTACAGCTCCAGCTGGCACACCAGCATACCCAGGCAAAACCTCCTTACGCAGTTACCACCTGATGATCCAGGAGGACTCCCAAGCTGTGAACCTGGTTCCTGCAGAGGGAGTGCAATTCCACGCACATTGGTGGCCCAGCACCTGCCACATGGATTTCCAGACCAAGGGGACCTCTCTGTTGTGCTTGGATCTAATTTCAACTTGTTAACCCCCCTGTCCAGTTTCCAATCACAAATAGGCAAAGCTCCAAGACCTCAACAGCCATCCTAGTGTTAGATGGAGAGACAGAGCTAGGCATCATCTCCATATTGGTGACACCCTACTTCAAATCACTGAATCCCTCTCAGTGGTTTCATGGAGATAATAAAAAGCATGGCCTGCACTGCTGGCCAAGGAGCAAAACAAGCACCCCACAACACCACCTTCTGGGACTTATCAGCCAAGAAGGAGCAGAATGCTGCAAAAAAGTGCTTAAGCCCCAGCTCAGCCAACACCTCTAGAAGAACACCATGGCTGATAAGTCCCATGCAGCAGGGACCAATAAAGACACACTCCTCCTAGTCAGCCCCCAACTGAGGTAATCCACTAGGGCAACTAAGACTATTTTTGTCTCATAATCTGGCCTGAAACGAACCTGGAAGGGATCCAGAAAATCAAATTTTTCCAGGATCCTCTGGACCACTCCATCATCTTGCTTAGATAAAGAAGGTTCAAAACTTCATCCTGGGGGAGGGGGCAACAGTCACAGAAATCTCCTCTGGGAAAAGGAACGTTTGTTCCCTTATCTGGAAGTAAGCCTCCTGGGTGTGGGGCAGTCTACTTGCACTGGCTCTAGTGAAATTGCTGGCTCAGGTATACATGGACCCCGACTGCGATTCAAGTCCAGTAATGGAGGTTGGATTCAGCGGCCACCACTGCCAACAATCCTGTCCCTTCCTGAACCTGATCCACCCCGTCACTGTCCCAATTCTGCTCCCCTGCCCCCCCCGCCTTGCTCTGCCTCCCTCATCATCCTACCTGGGTCAGCAGGTACATGATGATTCTCTGGCACACATGGTAAGGCTGTGGCCTTCCCGCCAGTGCTCTGGCAGTGTGCAACTCTGTATGCTGCCAGAATGCATTTTATAAATGTGGTAAGGTATTTAATTCTGGTAAAATGCTCGTTCTGCCAGCATAATATTGGGTTGAGCTGTTAGGAAGTTTCCTGGAAACCGGGTTGCACAGATTTTTGCCACTTCCTGAATTCTAACAGCTTCATGATAACTCTGAGTGTGAACAGGCAGGTGTCTGTATGCATGAGTTCTTCACAGTATTTGTAGAAATACGGTTATGATAGAATAATCCGCTTTACATATTATTGTAAGAAACCAGACAGAGGTATTTTATTTGTTTAGTTGGACTGAATCCTTGAAACATTGGGATTCGCTCTTGTGGTTGCTCCCAACCATATATTTGAGGATGTCCATTAATCAGTTTGCATTTATAGCAAAAATGGTCAAGAATAGGATTTTAACATAGTTGGCATTCTGTTAATGAAGATGAGATGAAATAGTTCTTTCACAAAGGTAGCTTAAGGTGGATTCTTCCTTCCAACATACAGGTCGCTAGGTTTCCTTCCAACTCTATGCTTCTAAACTATGTTTAATAAAAACAGACTTTAACAATAAAGCCTATTACACCAAAAATTGTAACAGAAATGCATAGCAATGAATTCAACTTACCCTGGAGTCCAACTGCTGCATATAAGACCAAAGATATTCTATATTTGCTCCAAAAGGATGGACGTGAAGAAATGTAGATATGACACCTGTAACAAACATAAAAATCATTAACATTTCCTTAGGAAGAACAGCAATGCGAAAGCCAAATAATTTTTCAATTTTACAAAGTTTGCTTTTCATCAGGTTTCAACTCTGTTATGCAATTTAACAAGAAATGCATATTTTAATACAACATATCTTCTTCAGAAATGACAGCAGTATGCAACCAAACTGAAGAGAGAGATTTCAGAACAAAGTCTTGCTGGGAGCATTTCTTTCAGCTCTCAGTTTCATGCTTCATTTATCAATAGAAAGTTGTAGTCACTGACTTGATAAAATAGTTGCTGTTTTTCTGCTTGGCTGGCCTGTCCGGAAAATATTAAATATCAACTGTATCCAAATTACATTGCTTTTAGTTTTCTTAATAATTTCTGCATGGGTGGTGTTTAATTAATCTAGGGTAGTGAGCAAACCTCCCATTTTTCCTCCAGACAATTTTGTTTAACTTCCTTTATACATTAAACAAACAAAACAAAAATCGTGCTACAAGTTTATGAAACACACATATACACTGCCTGGGTCCGGACATTTGGTAAGGAGTGGCAGTATGATGGTGGGAGCAGTACATAGGACAGGTGCTTGCAATACCACTCCTCTGCTCCTTGGGTTGGAGAACATTTGCCACATACTCCTCCTTCCTGCACTAGGCAAGAGAGGAGAATGAACCAGCTGATTGCCTGGCAGGTTGGTGGAGGAGAAGCAGAACTCCAGGGGCTGGTTCTCCCAAACAGAACATCCTTTCTCTCCTAAGTATGAAGGTGGACCCTCCCTTCCACCCTGAAATCAGTCTGATTGGCTGGCTGCTTCTTGCAAGGCTCTTGCCAGGGCATCACATGCTGTCCACTGCGAGCCACCAAACAGCAGCAGAAGGCTCAGTGCAGCAGGTGGAGCTGCAGCATGCAAAAACCATGCACTGGGAAAAGACCTCTCATCCACCCTGACCCTCTTTCCGCTGTTTTGACACTTGCGATTCCCTCTGAATCTGGAAGTAAGTGGCAGTGACGTCACTACATGACACATTTTGCAAAGTTCAAAGCAACAAAAATTAGCATTCCTGGGAATATGTAGCTACTAATAGATACTGTATTACTAGCTAGATGTGCTTAGGAATTAATTTTGTTTTGTTTGCTCTTTCCACCCAAAGCCAGCCTGCAAACGTCACTGTTGCATTGGAGTTTTGGGTGCTTTTCTCCTAAGTAGCCACTCTGCAATTCCTGCCTTACACTACTACTTTCCACATCCAGTTTGATCAAGCTGTCTTTTGTAACCCGTCAGCCAGGTTCAGGCATTTTCCACTATCCTGTTTGTTCCACTTCTGTCTACGCCTTCCTTGTTTTGTTTTGGTTCCTATTTGGGTGCTTAAGAAGCTGGTCACATTTTCACACTTTGCCTGGCTAGTGCACGTTCACTAGTGTGTTGAAATTTCTTATTGTTCATGGACACTACAGAAATTAGGTTTTTAATCCACTAGGTTCTGTGCTCCCAACAGCTCCAGCGTTGAAGCTGCTGCAAGGACCAGCCGGACCAACAGGAACATAGGAAGAGAGGATTTTCTCAGATGGTCTCTCTTTCCTGAGTTCTTTAGCCTGGGTTGATGGGATATACCTAGCAATTCCTTCCCCCCCTCATTTAGTTGCTGATCCAATGAAGCAGAGAGCAAAAAGGGGTGCATTCAGCACTAACCACCAGCCAGTAGTGCCAGCTCCATGGGTGCTGGTATGCTGCTGGCACCCACAATAATTTGCAATGGGTGCTCAGCACCCACAATGTTGGGCACCCCCAAAGAGCAGGGTACCCCCATATTCAGTGCTGGGCTGGGAGCATGCCTGGCCCAGCAGTGAACGGGCCCAGCTGAGGGCAGTGCGATCTAGCCAATGAGCTCCTTCCTGAGGCTTCACTGGCGCCTCAGGAAGCTCATTGGCTTGCCTGCCCCGGCCTCGGAAGGGGGTGGGGCTGCCTTGCAACGCCTAACCACGATGCAAAGCAGCTGCTTCCAGGGCTGGGCTGCGGCAATTGCATGCCCCAGCCTCGGAAGGGGGTGCCGTGAGCAGCCACTTACAAGGCCGGGTGGCTGTGACTTCACGCTCCAGCCTTGGAAGCGGCTGCTCGTGGCACCTGCTTCCGAGGCAGGATCGATGACAGGGGGCGTGGCCACATTAATGTCGGGGGCGTGGCTATGTCAACATCAGGAGCATGGCTATGGGCACCCCCAATGTTGACGTGAAGCCGGCATCCTTGCCACCGGCCCACCACAGCTGCAAGAGCTCGGGTGCTCTCTTCTCCTAGAGTGACTACATCGTGATGTCACTCCGTTCCTGCCCCAGGACAGGCATCCCAGTATACCTCTAAGGGCTGGTACCAGGTTGCTGCAGCTCTGGGGCAAACACTCGCGTCCCTGACTGCATTCCCATTGCCTAGGCTACTGTTAATAAAGAAGTGGACCCCATCATCAACCCTTCATGCTGCTACTCTCCAAAAGGAAGCCTTTGAAATCTGCTATGAGTCTTGCTACTGAAATCTCAGCCCTGATGAAAACCTGGAAAACTCTGCTCTTATATGGTATGGGAGTTTCCTGGAAAAGGTAATGAGTGAATCAGTTGTTAAAACCAAACATTAAGGACACTTGTACTGTAAAGAAATGATGACAATTGTCTTGGAACTGATTATTTATCATGGTTTGTGTGATAGAATGTTTTCATTTTCTACAGTTCTTACACACTGAAATATAAATGATCGCAGGACAGTTTATCCTTACATACCTACTTTTTGTTTCCTATAAGCAATTTTATACCTGGAAATGGAGCACAGAGCCCCCTTACCTATCAATAGCGCCTCTTTCTCAGATTTTAGTGGCTGGCTTCGTTTCTCAGAATTTTTTTCTCTGTCCTGGTTGACGAATGGTACCGTCAACACATTGATTTCCTATAAAGTGTAAAAACAAAACAAAATAAAACAGGTGCTATGTAGACTTCATCCGTTTCAATAGCTATTGCTGCTGTTTTTCATGTCTATTAAAAAAAAAGATCATTACTTTAATTTACAACTTACAGGCAAGACAATTATAAATTATTGATTCTTTTCCAGGAGCTTGGTATTCCTAGCTGCAAAAAAGATGTCAGCAGTGTCTTTTCCCCACTGAAAAAGATGGAGGAAGCTTCAGATTGAGCAATAGACTCTTTAGGAGCTGTCATTTCCACCACAAATAAAACTAAAATTTGACATATACCTTGGATAATTTCAGCAGCAAGATAAATTTGAATGATACAACTTAATGGTAAACACATTATCACATTTATTCCATTCATTGCTCTGGCAGCAGGAAAAAATAAGAACAGGACTGAATAATTGTATAAGAAAAAAATCATAACTTTTCAATCAATAATACATATACAGTTTGAAGTACATCAGCCAACAAAAAAGTTTTAACAAGAAGTCCATAATGGTGGCAGCAATGAAGAAAGTTTACTTGAAACTTTACTTGGATAATGAAAACCTTTATGGGCCTCAGAATGGCTTCTGAAGGTCCTAGAAGGGCACTTCTGGTTTTTGGCCAAAACCCAGAAGTGACCTTCTAGGACCTCCAGAGGCCATTCTGAGGACCATGGAGGCTGCACACAACCTTTACAGGCCTCAGAAATGCTCCCGAAAGTGTTGGAAGACCACTTCTGGTTTTTGATGAAATTGGAAGTGGCCTTCCAATGCATCTGGAGGTTCTGGAGGCATGTGGCCTTCATGGACCTTGGAACAGCTCTGGACACAACTGGAGCAAGGCTCCAGTCACACTGGGCCTCAGAAGAGCCTCTGGTGACTGGAGCACAGCTCTGGTCGCTTTCAGAGGCTTCAGGTTGGGTCGAGTCTGGCTCAATGTGGCTCCGGGGGACCGAGGTTAAGCCAGATCCATGGATATAGAATCTGTGGATAATTAGGCTCAACCTGTACATGGCTGCGATCTCAGTCAAGTGATTGCTATTTTCTTCTATCTAGATGGCTGGCTTATAGTAGCAGAATCCAAACACCTCCTCTTAACACACTGGACTTCATTCAGTATATGACTTCTTAAATGTCTCTATATAAAAAGAAAAATCTACTGAACAGAGTACACGCAACTGTGTGGAGCACATTTACCCCAGTACTGGATAAAATATAACCAAACCATTAAAAGTCTGTCCTGTTGAAATTGAACTGAAGTGACTAAAAAGTCTGGTGGTTCTGCACTTCAGAGGCTAAATGAGGATTTAGAACTACACTCTTAGGGAACTGCTGCATTTCACTGACTTCCCAACTTATGTATTCTTCCTTGTCCACCTGTGTGATGAACCATTTCATATGCGCTATTGCCTTTTTGTAACCTGTACCCACTTACTATAAGATCTGTTTCAATGATTTCCCCTCCCCCCTTGCCACTGGCTAGAGTGCAAAGAAAGAAATCTGTCTGGATCCTCCAGGATCTTTCTTTTGGGAAAAACCTTGGAATCTTGTCTGTGGTTTGTTTCCTTTCAGATTTATTTTTCTTAATTTAATATTGTTGCCTGGTGGAGGTGAGGAGGATCTTTCTGTGTTGGAAACTGATTGGAAACTGGTCTGTGATAATTCATTCATCTAAATTCCATGTCTAATATATATATTTAAATTTATTTAAATTTTGTATTTAAATTTATTTTCTCGGCCCTTGACACCGTGTCAGACATATCATGTGGCCCTCTCATGCCGAAAAGTTTGGCAAGATAATGTATCTGTATTTTTACTACCATTTTGTTATTGTATAGTGACTAGATTATTCTTTTTTCTGATAGTACAAAAATATGCTATACTTTGTAAACACAGACTAACGTAATTTTTTCCACAATATCTCAAGAACCTTTAACCTGGGGAAAAGAATGAGTGTCACACATGACTGTTCCTGCATGAAGATAATCTCTGCTTCTATGGAGATATGAATATATGCATTATCGCTGTGAACTCTGGTGCATTTCTGCTGCAACAAATACATTGGTTGGAAAGTCAGTGAATGCTACAGCTCCCCAGCTTGTATACTCATAGCAAAATACACACCTGCAATGCATTTTAGAAGTCACTATATATTTTCCAATAGAAATAATCTCTGTGTAGAAATAATTCCACATACAAATTAATTTTAATGTAAGACAATTCATAAGTTATCTAGGGCTGCAATCCCATGTACACTTACGTGGGAGTAATTCTCATTGAGCACAGTGGGATTTACTTCTGAGTTATTGTGCATAGGATTGCGACCACAGAAATGCTGAACTCTAGAGGTCTTTTAGGGAGATTTAAAAATCCCACCAAGCATGTTGCAGGCAGAATAGGAAGAAGAAGCTGCTACATGGATGAACCACTTTAATGATCTATAGACCTCTGAAAATTTTACTTTGTCACAATATGATAAATTTCCCTTGGAGCTTCATGTTCAAATAGAGCAAGTCCAAAATGCAGGCAGAGGATCATATTAATGAATGCTCACCCACATTAAAGCTCCCTACCCACAGAAAACTAGTATGTCAGAAGGAAGTATTCTAGTCTAGCCCTTCCTCTGATGTAGTTTTCCACATTCTCAGAGTGCTACATAGGGGAGGATTTAAACAGATGACCTCCCAGTTGCTTTATATTACAGTTCTATACAGTCATGCCATGTTTGTTTTCTGGACTTGGCTAAATGATAAAAGTTAAAAATGAATTTCCAGCTGTAGTAAAGAGTTGCATGGCTAAGACCGCTCCAACAGACAACCAAGTAAAGCAGCTGCAATTTGGTTGACATTAAGAATAATGAACCATTTTCAAAACTGCCAATTCCTCCTCAAAGTATGATGCAACATCAGTAAGACCTGTTACTTGTGCTACTCCAGAAGAGATGGCTCTTTGATGTGCCTTTTTTACAGGACTAGAGATTGTGTTGCTAATGGCATAGGAACATCTGGTGCCTAGCATTACTTGCTATAGAATGCAATGCTAGCATGATGAAGCCTAGCTATGGATAGTAAACCAAGCCATAGAAAAAGCATCTACTTGTAGCAATTATTTCCATATGCACCTGGGCAGCTATTCATGAAACACCTTCATAATCATCAGGCAGAATCTTGTACCTAAATTTTTCCTGTCTTGCAACAAACAATACACAGGAAGCAAACAAAGAACCTGTGTCATTGTTGCTCATGAATTTTAACACTGAAGAATGCAGCATTACCCTACTTGGAGCAGCCTTTGAGATGTTCTTCTGTACAGTTCAACTGAAATGAATGACAACAGTGGAAGATGACAACAGACAAAAAATATTTGCTTTCTTGTCACCCCAACAGAGATGAGGACCTGCATTTGCTTCACAGAACTGAGTTCCACAAATACAAAATAACACAGCTTTTCATTGTTATGTCATTCAAATTAAGAGATATAATCATGGGGGATAGCATGTATACGATACTGAAATGTCTCATACATAGAATTAAAGAATCAGCAAATTGATAAGAGGCCATGTGAATATCTAGGGTGCATACACACTATACATATACACTATAAATTTACAAATACAGGGAAACTTAATTCAAAAGGTTTCCCTTTTCTATACCTTTATATAATACGTTTTTTGTCTTTCCTTTGTCTCTCATCTTGCAGAACCAAAACCATTAATCCACAACTACCAATGTCAACGCTGATCATGAAACAAATCAAATAGAACATGAAATAGCTGTTTTAGATTATGAAAGGCTTTCAAAACATGAAGGACCATCAGAGCCAGTCACTCTGGATCACAGGAGCCACCTGGCCAGGTGGACCCTGAATCCTTAGTACCAGTGACAGTGGCAACACTCAATACAGCTTTAGGGGCAAGCTTGGAGCCCCATAGTGATCCCAATGCAAGGCCTTGTCCGAGGCTCTCAGAAACTTGGTGCAGACACTGGCAGGAAGCCTTCACTGTCACAAAAATCCAAAGGCAGGAAGAAGGAAGAGAAAGACATGGCATCCTCTTGCATGGCAGAATATTGAGATCTGAGACGTGAAAGAACAAAAACTCTCTGAGGGGTTGCTACATGGGTTCTTTGTACCATCAGTCAAACATCAAGGGAAAGACATACAACCCATCACTATTTCCATATGACTTTGATAACGTTTTGGCTGGAGATGCAAAGGATGCATCTCTCCGCATAACAGTGCAGTTTGCTAGGAAAGCCTAACTCACATCTCTAAATTATTTTGGGATGACAAAATCCCTCTAATGTATGATAGTTTCATCAGGGAAATGCTACCGTTAATAATCTAGAAGCTAGACCATGCTATTAGCAGCCATACAGAACAACCCATGGGCCACCACAAAACAAGTGTTTACATACACAGTAAGTATGGTGGGACATAATAATCATCAGTTTTTACGGCTCAGTAGTCCACACTACTAGTATGTATATGCCATTTATTATCCCGTTTGCCTATACTGTAATTTGTTTTTAAAGATGGAAAAAGGAAACAAATGACAGTGTGTAGAAAAGGAAAATTCTACTGTTTTACCCGAACTTTTAAGAGTCCTCAGCAAGATTTGTTTTTTACATAGCAGTTGCAAATGATAGTGTTTCCTGCAGTGTACCTTTGCCATGCACAATATGACAAGGTTTGGCTTTCAATCTTGTCGGGAATTTGCTTGTTTACACCACTTGAAGTAATGCCCTCTCATATATATTCCAGAATACAAAATAAGATTCTCTGGACTTCCTTGCCAACCCCACACCAATCACCCACTGAATACAACCGTATTTGCTAAATCCAACTTGTCAACTGTATCAAATAGGTGCTAATCCCATTAAATGAATCACAGACCGCTAATAACCAAGTAGAAGCCACCAAATCCTTTCCTCTTAGGGCATTTCAATCTGCTCAGATTTAGAGACTAGCCTCAAAGGAAGAATTGTAAATTCTCCTTAGTAATACATTTGTTGAAGGCTCTTTCCCTTTCAAGTCACAAAATGCAAGTCATTCTTGCATATTAAATACCCACTCTTTAAAAAGTATTATTAATCATAATATGTTCTTTACAGAGCCCTCATCCAACAATAATGCTCATTAAGTGCTGCAAATAAAATCTTTGCAATTATTTATTAATATAACTATTTGAGTTTATGTCCCTCATTTCTCAGCAATAACTTTGTGAAATTGTTTCTGAAAATCCATGACTAAGTGCTTGTTCGCAAGGAACAAAAAGGAAACTGAACCTTGCACATCATGCTGTGAAAATCAGTGGGGGACTTAGTGCTGGGGTCCAATATTTGCCTTTGCTCTCTACTCTGGATTATCTCCCCACCTCTGATCCCAATGGTTTGAGGCGGCCTGTCTTAGTCTCAGCATAAGCAACTGTGTGCATTGAGACAGCAGGTGATAAATATTTTCAATTTGGTTCATGTTTATTTTACCAGTAGAGGTCGTCACAAATAGAGGCATGCCTGGTGGGGGTCCTGGGCACCAGAATGCAAGGGGCAGCATTTCAAGTGCCCCCCCCGCCACCCACCCTCTGGTTCTTTGACCTTCAGAAAGCCTTCTGAAGACTCTGGAGGGTGGTTTAACATTACCTCCGGTTTACCACCGAAAATAATGTCTAAAGGCCTTCTGAATGCTGCAGAACAGCTGCGGAGGGCTCAGGAATGTTGCATGAGGCTCTGGAAGGGGTGGCAGTCTGGCCAGGTAGGTAACTGGTTACAAAACAAAGCAAATCAAAATCTAGTGCTGCCATCTTTGTGGCTGACAGAATCCGAACAGAAAAAAAACCCACAGAACTGTAAGTACTGTACTGATGTGAGACAGCTAGGTCCTTGTGGCATGGGGCAGAAACAGGGCTCACTGACAGAGAGAGGAAGCACTAGAGGGTGAATGCTGGTTTAGGAGGGTCAGAGGATGGAGATAGTGATGACATTACGGGAGGAAGGGGGAATAGAAAGGTTTGCTTTCAGCTGGAGATGGGAGTCTGCTAGTGGTGACTCCCTGCTCCTGCCTGGGTGTGTGGAGAGAGAGAGGGAAGGGAAGAAAGGGAGTAGCTGCACTGTGCATGTACTTCTTCCCTATCTGTGCTCCCCTTGCTCTCTCTTGTTCCCCTACATTTCTTATTGTGTACAACTTCCCACCCCTCATGGCCTTTTGTAGACAAGGGGCAGCCACCCCTCTCTTATTTTCAAGGCTTTTCTGTCTCTTTTTGACACACAATGCTGGCTACTTTTTCTTCTTTGAAGTTATAGTCTTCCATAAGAGTCCACAGGACTTAGGAATTTGTTGGCCCCTAGCTGCTTTCTGTGATGGTTGAGCCCAATGTTATGCTTTGTAAGCCCACGTGACACAAAAATAAACCAAGCTGAAATCCCTCACAAAACCCTTGGTGGCCTTATTTTACCTGCCTCAGGGCTTCTTCTCTCCAGAAAGCAGTACAGCTAAACTTCCATGACAGACTCAAATTGGGGCAATGGCCCAAACACATTGTACAGTAACGAAACACAACAGAAACTGACAATGGGAGCATTGACTGAGATACCTGAGATACCGAGGGCAGGTATGGGCCTGTTCAAAAGAGGAACCAGACCAGGAATTCGGGCTTCAGAGAGCAGCTCAGCAGCCAAATTTTTTAAAAAATGCCCAGCAAACTGGAGTGGAGTTTTCCATACATATAATATTATTTCCTTGATTGATTAGGAACTTGAACAAAATTAGCTGCAGGGATTTTTCTAGAAACATGTTACATACTATTTACCTTAAGGACATAATGTAATATTGCACACATGTAACAAAAGATTTGCTATTCTAACTGAAAAGCAGTTTTAGGAAGGGGATTGAAAGTGGAGAAACAGCCATGCAAAAGGAGAAGACCTATTTAGTCCTTTCCTGCCATCAGTTCTCTATCTCCTCTAGCAGTCTCTTCTCTCCTTGTGAAATTTGAGCTGCATGTTTGAACAGTTAAATATCATGGAGAGAAATGACCAATTTAACAAGGCAAGCAAGTCATTTATGGCAAGTCATTTATGGCCAATTTTCAAACACAAAATTGAAACATTCAATTGCCTCATCTTGAAATAATCACGCCAGGACATAAACCTATTGATCTAACTCTAAAGATAGGTTTTCCTAGATTATTACTATTGTTATTAGTAAGAAAATTTACATAGCAATTTTCCACAAAACAATCACCAAAACACTGTATATAGAAAAATAAATACAAAATGGTTCTTTCCTGCAAAGTTTCACAATCTAAAGAAGAAACAAGACAAATAGTAAAAAGCCACTGGATAAGATGCCATGCGAGGATGAATAGGAGCAGTTGCTTTTCTTCTAAATTGGAGAGAGCAACCACTTTTTTAAAAAGTGATACTTTGCTCAGTAAATAGGGTCAATATGCTGTAGTAACTTTTGTTTCATAGTGCATATAATAAATATAGGAACTGCACAATGTACTTACATGAATTTGAGATTCATCATGGCCATTAGTCTCTGCTAACGCTCTGCTGTTTTTTTTTAACTGCAAAGACAAAAAAAGAGGAAAAAATCATTACTAGAAAATTTCACATTGTTATCGTTGATTTATTTAAAGAACCACTTTTTATAAGGTTCCAATAGACAAAACAAATGGAGCATATAATTCTAATGAGTTTTTGCTGAAATCAGTTTGAAACCAACATATTTAAGGCCTGATAGTTGATTAAAAAAATAAAAATAAAATAAACAGGAAGCAAATGCGATGGAAGGATCATTATTTTTTTAAATAATATGATTAGAAAAGCAGTGTCAAGGCATAAGAAGTGTACAAAATTGGCTTTCAGGAGTAATAAATTGTTTCATTTCCCATGGTTGATGCTATAAATTTAAAACTTTGCAGTGGTTGCAAGTGGCTGTTAGCTAAATAGCAGTTGGCTAATGATTGTTTTAAAATGATATATTTTGAGCTATTTAAAATGCTGATCTGATAGGTTTCCTTCCAGGGGAAGTGTCTTGAAGAAGAAGGAGTAGGGGGAGTAGGGGGAGGAGGAAGAGTATTTGTGTTCCAAACAATTAACAGAAAACTGTCTTCTCAAATTCTATCGGTTGAATTCTATGCATGTTTACTCAAAAGTTTTCCCTACTTCATTCAGTACGGCTTACTTCTTAGTAAGTATTTTTAGGATTGTATCCCATATGACTAAAAAAAATCAGAGAGAAAAAAATCTTCCTAAGGATGAAAGAAAATACCTTTGTATTAACATAAAATTTTGGGGGAGCAGGCATACCATTCAGGGAATAGGAGTGGCGCCAATGTGATTAGACAACATGCACTTATTCCTCCGGAGCATTTATATTTCTGGCCAACTTGTCGCTTTTGCGTTCCAAGTGTCAGCTGATTTAATTTGTGCTACTTAATTAAGCAATTAAAATGGGCCTATGTATTAAACATGCATGACAAAGGCACCCATCTCTTTGCTTTAGAAAAAAGATAACAGATCTATTTTGATAATATTGCAATTAGTTGACATGGGTTTAAAAAAAAATCTCTCCCTATAATGGAATACTCAAGTCTTGAATTTGAATCAGTTTGTAGCCAAAATGGGACCACCCACAAAGAAGATGGAGGTTTCCAGGTACTTGTTGAACTCCAGAAGTTGGCAGTAGTTAGGAACTTTCCAAAACAAGAAAAAAAAGTATCCAAACATTTTGTTCTTTACTTTCAAATAAGCTCTATTGATTCCAGTGGAACTCCTTGGAAAACTGATGAAGAGGAGCAGGAGAGAGAAAAGGCTCTCACTAAGCCCCTGCAACCTTATCATTCAATCCAAGGTATATTCAACTCTGAAGTAAGCCCTTTGGAGTCCAATGCCAAGGAGATGCACATACTGCAATATTTTGTGTTAGGACCACTCTATTCCCTCTAATAATGAACTTGGGTGGTTGAGTGCTTATTGGCTGGCAGAAAAACAGTGTTTCCCCCAAACAAAGTAGTGTTTTCTGCATACTTGACAATGGGAATTCCCATTAATTAAAACAAGATTATCAAGAGCAAAAATGGCCTGACAAGGGTCACTGAATGGCTGGCTTCCAGGAATGTTGAAAGTGGCTGCTGGAAAAAATGGAATAGGAGACTTGTTTGGCACAGCTTATAGCAGTGTTCCCAAACTGTGTGTCATGGGAGTCCCCTGTAGTCTCTCTTTCCTGGCTCTCCCAGGTGTTGCCATCTTGGAATGCATGAGATCTAAGAAGATGTCACTGCAAAAGAAGGGTGCTGTGAACCATGGGCTTATAGAGTCCTGAAGTCAGACAACAGATTGGGTGGAATGTACGCAGTTTCTTCTTCCTGCACTATTTATGAAGGTTTCAAGAAGTGGGAAAGAAAAGGGACACTTTCCCTTTTTCCAACCCTTCAGAACCCAACCCCCCGCCCCGCAAACACACAGAGTAGCACACTATACAGCGACAAAGTACAGCCTGCTCCGGATCTGAGCCCTTTAGCATGGTATGGGAAAGTTTTAGGAGAGTGGGAAGGAAAAAAAGATGACCCTTTTCCTTTTCTCCCTCTAGGAGCCCCAAATAGCATTATATGGCCATTGGTGGGTTTTGATACCTGCCTCATTGAGTCTTTGCTCCTGGAAACAACAGCGCAACATGCTTTTGTATAAACATTAAGAACTTTTCAGGACTATACCAACAGTTTCTAATTTTTCCAGTCAAACTGACATACAGTTAACAGTTTCATATTGAATGGAATTGATGACATTCTGGTTAGTGAATTTGGGCTTCCAGGGTGCTGGACAGCCCAATACTATGCTTCCTAGTACCCAGGGTACCGCCATGCCAAAATGGTTGCCGATGTATCCTATGGGGTCAAGGAATTTGCTGCAGTCTCCTGGGGTAAGGGAACAAATGTTTTTTTTAACCCCATGTCAATGTATGGGGCCCCCCAAAGGGTCTCCTTGGATCTGTGCCCACTCTTGAACAGGCATAGAACAAGGAGTCCCATATTGAGTCTCCCGGCTTGGGAGAAAGCTTAGGATACAGCGGCAGAGTCTGCTGCCATCTCCAATCCCCTCCCTGGTCCAGACCCCCCTTGGCACACTCCTGCCTGCCTGGACAACCTACAGTGTCGGCTGGTGGAACAACCTGTACCTCAGCAACAACCTCCCAGGGCTGAGGTGCAGCAGCAGCGGTCCACTGCCACCACCAGCAATTAAAGTGCTTTATAGCACTTCCATGATAGCTGGAGCCAGTGGCAGCAGCATACGGCTGGCGTTAGAGTCCTTAGGACTGGGCTCTTAATGTAGTACAGGAAAGGTGCAGCCCACAAGTAAGGCAGGTGGGAGACACCAGGGGTTGGGCTTGAAGAAAGGAGCTCTCACCGGTCAAGTCAAAGATGGGAGGGCAAAGGAAGGGGTAGAAGGAGTAAAACAAAAAACCAGGCAGCCAGCCAGTGTGAGAGAGATCCGGACAGAGAAAAAGAGAGGCAGTGGGAGAAACAAAGAAAGAACTTGCTAATCTTGGAATGGAGGGCGAAAGAGAGAGCTAGTCCCAAGAAAGAGAGAAGCCATTGAAACAAAACTCCTGAAACACACACGGGGGGGGGGGACTTAGACAGCACATACAACCCCTCTCTATCCCCCTCAAATGAACGTCAACAGCAGCAATATTTTAAACACCTTGGAGGAAAATGCTAAGTAGCCAAGTTTTGAAACGACTAAGCTATGAATCAGCAAGTCATCCCTGGTTTGAGTCTTTCCCCCTCACAAACTCCCTAGATGGCCTTAGAAAAGCCATTGTGAGTGCAATCCTTACCTGGGGTTTGGCTGGCACAGTTAAACCAGCAATGTTTGGCCGGCACAAGGGACATTGTAAAGTATATTTGGACCACACTCAGAGTCAGAGAGGCACACAGATGTTTGCCTGACTTCAAGATTGGTCCAAACGTGCTTTACGGTGACCCTTGTGCAGGCCTAACTTCAGGTTAGGATTGCTCTCTGTGAGCGCAATCCTAAACTGGAGTTAGGCTGGCATAAGCTAAACCAGCAAAGTTTGGCCAGCAGAAGTGCCACCCTAAAGTGCATTTGGACCACGCTTGGAGTCGGGGAGGATGGCACACGTCTGTGTGCTGGCCTTTTTGACTCTGAGAGTGGTCCAAACATACTTCATGGTGTCCCTTGTGCTGGCCAAACTTTGCTGGCTTAGTTTATGCCGGCCTAACTCCAGTTTAGGATTGTGCCCTGTGTTTCATTTTCAGCTACAGTATGGGGAGTAGTATTGCCGACCTACCTTACAGGGCTGTTGTATAGATTACAATAAAATAATGTATGCAAGGGGCTACAAACATCCAAAAGTGTTATATCAATTCTAGTGAGCAATGGAGCTGCCTTCAGGCCAGTGGTCTATCTAGTTCAGTCTTGTTCACATTGACTAGCAGTCCGGATTCAGGTAGATCTGGACTCGGGTGTAGGGAAGCACTATACTTTTCTCTGGAGGAAAAAAAAACCTTCAGTGCAATGGGGAGAGGAGGACACAGAACTAGAAATAAAAGCAGCAATGGGAAAAACCAAACTACACTGGAAACATTTCAGAGTATGCCTTGTGCTTCCAACAGCAAGCCTCCGTGTGCACTGTAGCATTTTAAATCACAGTCAGGCATCACCACTCAGACCTCCCATCCCAAGGGCTCTGTCAAGCAGGGCATAAAGAGGAAGGGATTTAACTTTCTGGAAGTCCATCCCCCCTCCCAACCCAGGGCTCTGATTCAATTTTGCAGTCATAAATTTCTTCTTGGCTTGGTTATGGGGGAATGACTTGACGCTCGAGGTGTGACTATGGGGTTGTCATGAAGAGCTCCTCCACATCCACATTTAACTCTACTGGAGTCCTTGATCGCTTAAGGCAAGTAATCATAGCCTCATGCTTAATTCAAGCAGCTGTTTAATCCCTTTGTAATCAAGAATGAATTAACTTCAGCTGGACTTCCACATTTCAAAGCTTTATCAGCTTCAGTTAAAAGTGCTCCAGCCTCGGTGATGTAATGCCTAATTCCCAGCCCTTGCCTATGCAGTCAATTGCACAGCTGGCCAATTACTGCTTCCCTGAGACCTCGGCTGCATTGTGAGGCAATTAGGTTCTCTGCAGGATGGAGCATTGCTGGCCTTGGCAATGGCCCTAAAGAAGCTGTCATCTTTTCATGGGGCTCTAGAGATATGAACTACTTTGAGAAGATCTTGTTATGTTGGAGCTTAGAATGACACGGAAAACAGACCAGAGATGCTTGTAACAGTCAAGATGTGTATTGATCCACTTAGGGCTGCAAAATTTATTCTGTGATGAGCAACTTCCGTTGTTCTCAAATTAACAGGCCAAAACGAGAATGCTTATAGACAGTTCTCTCTTCCTCAGGCTTCCAGTCTTCAATATAATTAACAATATTCCAATACTTGACTGAATGACGACAATGTAGCTGAACAGAATTAAAATCATTTGGCTGCAAAGAGGTTTAGAAAGTGTTAGTCTGTGAACGATCAAACTGTATCTGGCTTCCATGAGGACATTTTGACTGGGTGCATATATCATGTGGTCTTGATTTTAGCATTACAAGACACTGGGAGGACCTCCTCCATGTAGAAGAGCAACATGTAAGTAAGACTGTAACCCTACACATGCTTCCTGGAGAGTAAATCCCCACTGAATTCAGTATGGCTGACTTCCAAGTCAACATGTGCAATAAGTGGTTGCCATTGTCCTTGGCCCTGTCAAATTCTCCAAGGTCAGCCCCGGCACCTCTCTCTTCTTGTGTACCTATTTATACCCTTCCAACTATTTGGCTGTATCTGGGAAGAAACATCACTGATAGAGGTGGGCTTTTTGGGTGTGTGTGTGTGTGTGATGAAATAAAAACACCTAATACCACTTTTTGCACTGCTAATTTTTGTAAAACAACAACAAAAATGAAATCTGCAAGCAAACAAAAACCATTCTCTAACACCCTGCTGACACTATACCACCTATATCACCTACCTAGTACACTTTTAAAATGATTATAATTTATAAAAAATTGCATTTGGAATAAAAACATATAACATCACTTTTTGCACTTCTCATTTTTGTCAAGAAACAAATCTGCAAAAAAATAAAATAAAAAGCGCACCTCTAATCATTAATGGTAGACTTGGGCAATGAGATATAGACAGAAAATCTCTTGTGCTACTCCTGTGGGCCAGACTGGTTCCAGTGGCCCTGCCACCAGAACTGGGGAGACCAATCATTCCTGCCAGCTTGCACATCCTGTTTAAAAACTAAATTCAGTGTGTACATGCCCCGCTGCTTCCTCCTCCTCACCTGCCAAACTGCTTAGGGAAATAGCTGGGTGAATAAGGAGGGCAGGGGTGGGTGGAATGCTCCTGAGCTTGTCCCCATTCCTTCTCTTACCACAGGATCTACTGTGCCCTGTGGTACACGAGACCTGCTTCCACTAGGCCTGTTGCTTCCACCAGCCTAGGATGGTTGGAATATGCTGGGGCATTTCCTAGCATGCTCCGCCCAGTCTGTTTGCTTCAAAAGGATCAGACAGGGAGCAAGCAGGAAGGCACAACCACAGATCTCAGAGGAATGAGTGAAGGGACTCCTTCTTGCCCCACTTTACCTTCTTGTTGAGCAGGCAAGGAGAAGAGCAATTCTTTCTGATCACTCATGGAAGTGAATGATCAGAACCAAATGGTTCTACTGCTTCCTCTTGCAGCTTCACTGCCACAATCACTCACAGCACAGTGCTGGATCAGAGAGTCAATTGAAGTGGTTGGGTGAAGCAGGTGACCCTTTGTCAGCTTCAGGGATGTGTGCTCAGGGCAGGCTGAGCCTCACCTGAGCTCCCTAGATCTGAGCTTCTGGATGCAACCAGAGATCATGCCTGGGAGCCTTTCTGAGATCTGCAGAGACCACGCATGGCATCTGTAGGCCTCAGAAAGGCTCAGGGCATGACCAGAGATAATCTCTAGTTGCTTCCAGGAGCTGAGGTCCAGGGAGCTCAGATGTGGCTCATCCTCCCCCTGATCGCACGTCCCTGCAGCTGACAAGCGGTCACCTGCTTCACCCAACCGCTTCAATTGACTCTCTGATTCTCTGTGGCCTCAGATAGGCTCCGGGCACAGCGGAATGAGGATCTGGTCATGTTCTGAGGCCTCGTGACCTGGAAATGTTACATCACTTCATGACATTGAAGTGACAATGTCACGGGGCTTCATGACATTCTGTGCCTCACTGGCACAGAATGTCACCCCTTGTCCCTGGTCAGTTTGCTGCTCCTCATCAGCCTGCTGCTCACAGCAGTTGCTAAAGTCAGTATCATGGCTGGGCCAGCCCTGTCTACAGGCCTCAAGCCAGCTTCCTTGAGCCTTACATCTAGAGTAGCCCTCACTTCCTTCTCCTTCTATCTCAGGGTAAAGACAGGGTAAGCATGGTGGAAGTGAAAACATATTTTCAGCCCTGAAAACCCGCTTCCTCAGAATTCAGGGAGTCTATACCATGTATGAATGGCTTTATACATGTATTGCTTCAAAATGTATGTCTGCCTTCCCCTATCCTGTTCCTTGTCTATTCAATATTATATTTTTCCTGGATACACAATACCTGGGAATTTTGGAAAATGAACCTCATTATTTTTGATTGCATGTCCTTTATCGTACTTCACAGAGGTTCTGCTGGGACTTGTGGGAGGTCAGCTCTCCTTCAAGAGTACATATTGTGGTAAAAAATTAGACCCTACTGTGTTCCACTGTGACCCCACTATGGGGCCCATCATGGGGCAGACATATATGAATATACAAACATGGCATGTCTACAAGAGAAAAGAGAATGTGGACGATGGCAACCTTACCTCAATAGAATATGTAAAGTACTTCTTAACTACCCGCATAAATACATCATGTCTACATGGTATGGAGTGTGCCAATACTTCATTACATTTCCAGAATCACTGGAATGCTCCTTTATTGCAGATCTATCTACCTCACCCTGCGTGTATGGTAATGCCCTTCAGCATCACATGGTATCAAAGAAAACAGACTGTCAAATACCTGTAGGATTTGCTTCCTGTCACTGTTGGGTAAGTGCACCAAAACACTAGGGATCTTTTACTGTCATCATGATTCACTATTTTGCATGTTATGTGTGCATCTGCATGAATAAGATGGGAGACACTAAACTTGTTTTCTCCACTGCTAGTCTTCAAAAGAATGGCTGTTTTATTTGAAATATGTTCACTTTTTTAGTATATTTAAGTTTCCCCAAATCCATTTGTCTTCAGATAGAAAAACACACAGACATCACTGTGTGGAGAAAAAGTCTCATCTCTTGTGGAACAGAGATTAAAGACCTTCAGCTGCTCAGTAGGTACTGATCTTGGCACAGTCTTCTTACACTATGCTGGGAACTCACTTAAAATCATTTACATATGCAAATGCTGTTTGAACATGGATCACAGGTGGCCGATAACAGAACTGATGAAATCAACATTGTATTGATGTCAAATGCTCCAGGACCACCCTTTCAATATCAAGGCACAATGTGGGTAACCTTGCTTCTATGGGTCAAACTCACCTGTTCCTGCAGAATTTTCAGCAAGGCCTGCGTGTGCGTGTGTTCTTCTTTTGATTGCTCAACTTCTGACTTTTTCTTGCTTAATTCTTCTTGCATTTTCAACAGTTGCTTCATAGGGGAAAAAAAGAATTTTTTTTATTACTGATGTCTGAGTGCCTGTGAATAAATATCCAGGATTACAAAGTCTCACACAAACAACGTTTTTCAACTTCGAAGCTGAACAAGACATACATTATATCTGTCTGCATTTTCTGCTACTCAGCAAGGAAATGCATTTCTCTTAATGCAATGAACAGCTTAACCACACATTAAAAGGCAAACTCCTGGCTTAGTATACCATCTGCAGAGGGGCTGTCGCATCCATTTGAAGCCTTATTTGTAAGAGGACACCCTCTGGTTTTAATAATACTGGGGTAAACACTTCAGCCCATAAATAATTTACGAACACGGCCCTTTAATATAATTAGTCACTGGCCCTCAGCCATCTCATTTCACACAAAGCTATAATCTGGAATGCATTTGCGCTGAGTGGCCAAGAAGGCAAAGACAGCTTTTCTTCCTGAGTTACATTTGCAGACTTTGATGATCAGATCAGTGAAACCGAAGCCCTGCAAATCAATGCATCAGCAGATAAAAAAGCTGATGAGAATAAAAGACACAAGGTGGATGACCACAGGCAGTCTATGTGGAAAGTTCTAGGGCTTTGAAAAATGGCTTCATCTTGCCCAGTACAAGTCCAAAAGCCCAATGAGATGAGGTGTTAAATGTTTCATTAGGTGAGGCCTGACTTGGCCCATGCCTACCCCCACAATCAGATTTAGCAGCTGTGGGGCCCATTTTTATTTTTATTTTTTTTGCTGCTGCACCCCAGGTCCACAGCCAAGGTCTGTAGAATCCTATCGATATAAATATAATTCATTATAGACTTTGTATCTCTATGGTAGAATGGAAAACAGTGGATCAAATGGATCCAAACACGTTTTAATATCAACTTACGTGTAAGACTACAAATAAACATAATGGTGTCTGATGTAAGGTGTCTGATGCAATGTGTATTTAACAAGACCAGATTACCCTAGTGTGGGGCCCCAGTGGGAGCGATTGGTTCAGTTGGCTTAAAGCTGGCCCTGCCAGCCTAGTTAAGACTGCCTGGTAAACATGCCTTTGGCTTACCAGGTGATGGTTGGGAACAGGGGGCTAAGTGGACTATCTTCCCCCATACTGGGCACCATTTAAAAGTTTTTATAGATGCCCCATCTCAATGCGAGACAGGGTGGCTGGGGATTTTAAAATGGTACCCAGGAAGGAGGACATGCTGCTAGTGCTCCCCTCCCTTGCCCAATAAGCTAGAGTGGTCCTTACTGATTGGGGTGGGGGAAGAAATAGTGGCACCAGGGGTGGAGTTATCCTTCATCCTGGCACTGCAGCAGTGGCACGAAGGAGACCTCTATGCCACCCAATTTCTGGGTAGCTGTGGATGAGAGTTCTCTGTTGTCATAGAGACTGATTTGGACAATACTTACCAGACTGGCCCCCTGTATGCACTTCATTAATGTGCACACTCTCTTCACATCCTGGCAAACTGGGGTTTCTTAGCTCAGTTGTATGTATGGGGTGGGCAGCTGTGCACTTTAAATGTAGTATTAGTACTGCATTTGGCAGTTCTCTTTGTGTGTGACTATGGGTTCTGGTGACATATTCAGTTCTACCTATACAGGTTGGATATCCTGCATCTGGAACAGTTGGCACTGGAAGAGTTCTGGATTTCGGATGTTTTTGGATTTCTGTACTGAATGCAAAGAATTAACTTACTGTCTGTGCTCATGCTATGCTAGCTACTGCACAAAACAGTATGCACTGAAGTAAAAAGGTTTTTTATAAAATTCCTGTTGGTGCTAAAAAAAAACTTCCAGATGAGGGGTGTCAACCTATACCATGAAAAGGAAATTCTGAACAGGGTAGGGAGAGGATGCGGGGGGCGGGGGGGCGGTTAGAATCTTGGTGGCAGTCTCACATGCCAAAATCCCCTATCCCCAGGGCAGTATTATCCATTAGGCTGAGTAGGCTGAAGCCTAGGAGCCCTGCAGAGCCTAGGGCCCATCAAGGGGGCTTGTCTGAGAGTCAGCCTAATGCATGGGTCTCCAGATCTGGCCCCTGGGGGCTACCATCTGGCCTGCCAGCCCTCTAGCCGGCAAGAGACTACAGCAAGTCCAACCTTGCAAAGGTGAGGCTTACAGAGCTCTTCAAGAATCACATGGAACAAGCTCCGCCTCCATTGATTGAGCTGGGATAGAGGCTGCATCCCTAGGGAGCTTCCATGCAAGCCTGGGTTCGCTCGTGAGGTTTTACCCCCGTTTGGAAACAACTTAGAAGTGCCTGGCTTTTCTGGGTTTTGCCCCTCAGATTCTTGCCTGTGTTTCTGCTATTTTAGGAGCGGGGGTGGTGGGGAGCTTCCATGCAAGCCTGGGTCCATTTGTGAGGAGAAACCCACCTGCGACTGGATTGCCTAAGGTTGGGGATTGGCTGCAAAGATGGGTATGTGTGTTTTGTAACAAGGCAATAGATAGATGAGGAACAATGACTGAGCTGTGGAGGTTTTATTTGTAAAGGGGGGGCAGGAGAACCTGTCCCCCACCTGTCCACTAGGGGCTTCCATATAGTGTGGCAGGATCTTTCCTGAAGAGTTTCAGAGGGGGCCCAAAATACTCAAAAGCCTAGGGGCCCAGCCACAGGTTAATACAGCCCTGCCTATCCTTCTGAACCTGGACCTACTCTGCCCCCAGGAGTATCCTCAGACCGATGCCAGCAAAAGTGCTAGTATAAAGGTCCAAGGTGACCCACTAGAGACCAGGTGGCCTAGGGAGAGGTAAGTAAACGAGTTTTTATTTACCTCTCTGGGGCTGTCTAATCCCTCCCCTTGCCCATAGCATGCAGAGAATGTTCCATTGGCAGCACTGCATGGCCTGGGCTGGCAGAGAACAGGACTGGCCCAAGACATTTAGATCCTTTTCACATGTATTGCTGCTAAGCATATCTTGTACTCATGCCTCTGATTCTTTGTATCTTTGTGCAGGACTTTGCACTTATCTCTGTTGAACTTCATCTTGTTGGTATGGGCCTAATCATCAAGTCTGTCAAGATCATTTTGAATCCTGATCCAGTCTGCCAGGGTCTAGCTAACCCTACTCCAACTTCATTCCATCTCCATATTTCTCGGTTAAGCAAGGCATTGTATCTTTGTAACAGACACATTTCTTTTGTTCTCTTGATTCACATGTTCTGAACCATATCATGCTGATTATAAAAAAGATGTGGCCCTTGTCCTGTTTGTACAGTACTATAATGTTTGGAGACCCCTGGTCTAGCACAACTTGTTCTCCAATGGCAATGCTATCTTCTAGAAATCAGCCCATTATTTGGTAAGTGGTCACACACATTCCACCAAATAATTTGTTCCAGGATCCAAATAGATGTGGTGGAAATAGCATCCCTACCGTATTGCACCTGCCTTTTTCAACGGGAGAGCAAATTAGAAGGGCACATTGCTATCCCTGTTAAGTAGCCACAACTCTTCCATTTTCTGAGTCATGTCATCATAGCTTACTCTTTGCTACCCTGATTTACCTGCTGCAGCATCTATCCCAACAAAATATCCAGGCATCTGAAGCAAAGAATACACAAATGCCACTTTTCACATCTTCTGTGTGCTGACAGTTCATACTGCTGAGATGAAAATGGTCAGAATTCTTTGGACAATTTCTCCGCTGGCCAGCCATGTCACATCTAGCTGACAATGGGTGCCAGGATGAGATATTTTGCTGTCATCCTGGCCACTCTTCTCCCTGTTCAGCCTGAAGAGCAGGTTCAAGCACAGATTCCAACTTAAGTTCTTATGCTGATCTGCTTTACTTCCTGCTCAAGTGAGTGGGATTATCCACTTCCTTGCCACCAGGATTTTGCAAACTTGGAAGTATGGAACTCCCAGTTTTATTAAAAGGACAGGTTGAATGACAGGTTCATTGTTCTCATGGTCCCTTTAAATAAAACCAGAAGTCCCGCACTTCCACGTTGTAAAAGTCATATATCACAGAGCACAAGAAAAGGCTTTTTTTTTCTTTCTTTCTGCAGGCATAGCAGTGCTCTGTGTGCGTTTTTGGTAATTATGGATCCAAAGTTGTGGACCCCACTGTCTGCCTGACACATCAGACAGTGTCTCTGGTCATGCTGCTCCTGGGTCTGGGCCACAGAGGTCACCTGAGTATCACCAATATGTATTAGTGTTCTGGACATCTGTAAAGCATTAAACATGGTTTGATATATGTCTTGACAGGTTGTGCTTAGATGTGAGAGGTCCTAATGTAAGAAGGATGAAATACATGAATATTTTTAAGGCCAAGGGAAAGGACCAGCTAAGTCAAAGGCTTCTTTCAGTGCTAAGACGCTATCATTTTATAATCCAATACCATCAAGATCAGGTAAAGCATATCTTATTTGTTACTATGGATACAGGACATTATTTCCATTTGTTTGTTATAGACCTCACACTGGGTACGAAATTAAATTATAATGTAGCTTTACAGGGAGAGTTATCTCAAAAACATTTAAGTGCAATGCCTGAACTGCCATTAAGCCTAATGGATTTTCATACAATATCAGTTGCAGATTGCTACTGCTATCTATAAGGTGCTGATATGCAAGTGAAAAGAAATTCTGTTTCTGATTTCCTAGTCCCATAACTGTGGAAATGATCGTCCCCACAAAAAATGCAAAGAAGAAATGGTCTCAGTAATTTAAAAACATATCAGTGTTTGTAGTAGATAAATACTTTTTCAGTGGAGAAAATGCACTAATTTTCTCTGACAGATTTCATTCTCTCATATAGGCCTTTTTAAAAGAGTAATTCAATGCATATTCCTTGTTCAGTTATTACTCAGTTGCTTCAGTGGATCAACATATATTTTCTCCAGCATATCTTAGGCAGAGGAACTAAAATCCATTCGCTCGGCTAGTACTTTTACTGCAGGGAAATCCACATTTTTTTCCTGAACTCAAGCCTCAATATTTTCTTGCTGGAAAAGTGAAATTCTTCCTCCGCCCCAGCTAGTCCATCTAGTGTATTTGAAATTGCCATTCAGAACGTGGTTACACAGTGACATCTATAACTAGACCCCCGCAACATGATTGAACACTGATGTTGCATTAGCGGTTGCAAAGGTATTTCACCACTAGCCAGCCAAGTCTGATGCTGTGGGTGGGGTGTGAAGGTGTCAGCTAGCCCCGTGCACATTGCTATTTTTGTTTATTTTGGGTTTTCTTTCCAAGCTTGAGGATTCTGCCCAGAACAACTACTCTGATGGTATTCTAAGTGAATAGTCATTCTCCTTAGCTAGCATGTGGGCAGTGTTCCCTCAAAGCTTCAAGTACACATGGTTGAAACTGGAGCTCCACACAGCCCGTTAGCGGGTTCTGGAGCTCAGCAATGATGTTCCAAAGTTCTACAAGCCTTGCCTTGGACTTCAAATAGTGTAACCCAAGGTTTACCAGTGTTGTATCTGTATATCGAGATCAATAAAGTACTTGCATTCTTTAGTACAGTAATCATTCAGCTTTCCCTGCTCTGTGAACTCTGCCACTAACCTATGGTTGCTGCTCATCAAGACAACTGACAGCCCAAACAGAGGTCTGCTGACATAAATGCCCTTAGGCTGGTGGTCATTTTTCTGCCCCTGCGCCAAATGGCATGCTACTGTGGCTGAGCAGTGGCAATTGTTCCAGATCCCCCAGAACTGGTAAGTTGGCCCTGGGGAAGGTCAGTGGGTGGAAAGAGGGAGGAATGTGAGAGTTTTGGGGCTGGAAAACTCTCCAGTTTGGAGCGGGAGGGTTAAATCCCAGCAGCAACCAGCATGCACCAGGATACATCACGTCACCCAGTCTGTCTCCTTTACTCTCCTCGGACTTATGCCAGCTCTAGAGCACTCAGGGGTGTGGGGACCTACCCTGAGTTAATTTCCCTTACCTTGAGGAGACCCTCTGTAACTGCCCACCATAAATGCAGTGCATACCCCACTGGCACAACGGCATCAGTACTTGGGCAGTTAGAACTGGGCTCTAAGCCTATTAAAAATCAATGTACTTCTTTCTTTTGTGTCCACAGAGGAAACCTCACAATGGCAGTTGTTGAGATTTTTTTTTTCAGCAGCAACAGCAATTCTGTTAGTTGTTGAGATCCAGAGCATGGCATTGTGATTTGGATTGCTGTACCTGCTGCATGCCTTGTAGTGTTTGCTGCAGGAACTGTAGCTGTTGGTCCTTGGTAAGGCTTTCTTCTGTTCGAAAGGACTGTCCTTTCTCTTGTTTTAAGAGTTCCAGCTCATTTCGGTATGCATCCAATTGCCATCGGAGACTGTCGTTCTCTTCCTTAAGGGCATAAGCTTGGGCAGCCAAAGCTGAGAAAAAGAGAACATTCTGTGAATTAATACAACAGAACCACATGCAAAAGATAACAACCAATTTTAGTCAGAACAACGATGACACCACCTCCACAGAAACATAAATTATCTCATATTAGCACAATGTCAACACAATACAAAAGGCAAACTCCACCATGACAGAAGTTCATTTAATAACAAACTGATGTTTGTGCAAACTACAAATGAATGACTATTCCCTGCAATTTTCAACTTTTTATTCTAGTTGCCACGGTCAAGTGGTATTTTCATTGGATT
This sequence comes from Lerista edwardsae, assembly GCA_029204185.1. Lineage (NCBI taxonomy): Eukaryota > Metazoa > Chordata > Lepidosauria > Squamata > Scincidae > Lerista > Lerista edwardsae. The sequence continues at coordinate 4,695,442 of JAJKFI010000034.1, forward strand.
ATATAATTGCCGTTACTTTGAAAACAAAGTGCCCATTACTGTTATTAAAGGACTGTTTTTATTTCAAGTATGTTTAGCTGTGATAAATGCAATGTTCACCTACCTTTGGTAAAAGCCTTTGACAGTCTCCAAAACGGAGCTGGTCTAGCTCAATTGTGTCTCACTCAGAACGCAATCCTAACCTGGAATTAAGCTGGCACAGTTAGGCCAACAAAGTTTGGCTGGCACAAGGGACACTGTAACGTATGTTTGGATCACTCTTAGAGCCAGAGAGGCTAGCACACAGACATGTGCCATCCTCTCTGACTCTGAGGGCACAATCCTAACCTGGAGTTAGGCCAGCACTGTTAGGGCAGCAAAGTTTGGCTGGCACAAGGGCCACTGTAAAGTGCATTTGGACCACTCTCAGTCAGGGAGGATGGCGCATGTCTGTGTGCTGGCCCCCCTGACTCTGAGAGTGGTCCAAACATACTTTACAGTGTCCCTTGTGCCAGCCAAACTTTGCTGGCCTAACTGTGCTGGCCTAACTCCAGGTTAGGATTGCACCCTGACAGTGGTCCAAACATGCTTTATGGTGGCTATTGTGCCAGCCAAATTTTGCTGGCTTAACTGTGCCAGCCTAAGTCCAGGTTAGGATTGCGCCTTCAATTGCCATTATGACTTTCAGCCCAATCCTAAGCAGCGCTGACACAGTAAGGCCGACATAGCAGGGCCATATCCTAAGTCCAGCTGGAGGTAGCAGCAGATAAGCGCAGGACAAGAGGAGGATTTCCCCTGGCACCTGGGTAAGCCCCAGTCAGCCCTATGGGGCTGCTCAGATCTGAGCCTGCTGTTTTGCAGGCACAGGTTGAACATGCACAGCAGGGCCTGAATTGGGGCCGCCCTGGTCTGGGACGGGTTTCGGATATGGCACTACAGCTGTGCCCCTTGTTACCCTTCACGACCACATTTTCAGATCAGGTGGCCCTGAACACACTTTTTGATTGCCCAGCAGGAAAACAGACTACAAAATAAAATAACTGTCTAGCACCTAGAAGACTATTTACAATTATAGGCTGGAATGACTTCACTGACACTCTACTGAGCTCTACAGTTTTATTGGTTATGTCCACCCACCTGGCCAGGGTTAGGCAAAAGAGATGGACTAGGTTTTCCCACCTCTAGACTAGCCGATATGAAGGAATGAAACCCAATTCCATAATAACCCATGAAAAGGGAGGGCTGGTTGGAAGAAAGCAAGTTTGCTTTGAAGAGCATCCTGCCTACTTGGTAAAAGACACTAGCTAAGAGTTATTTGCCTTCTTTTTTTGACAGATGGCTTTGGTCAAATGTTAAAAGAGTCAGGAATGTGGCTGAGGGAAGAAGAGCAGAACGAAGAATCATATGGCACCCCTTTCTCTCCTGCAGCAACCAACTTCATCACTGTGGGATGCTTATATCACTGAGACACAGGCAGGAAGAAAGGTTTGAGACGTAACCTTAAAACCCGTTGCTGGTGGCAGCCAATCTACCTCCTCAGGTGGCAGGCTGGGACACAGCCAGGACTGGTTGTTATGTCATAGCTCAGTCTTTCATTGAGGAACCTGAGAAGGTATGAGAAACAGCACCTCACAGGGCGTGCCCCCTCTCTCCATCACCACAACAATGAATAGAAAACAAATAAAACCAAAATAAATTTTGCTTAGAAGCATAGTGTCACACCAGTCTCAGTATGTTGAAAGCATATGGCTGATCATTTAAATTATGCTAAGCCAGTACCTGTATACCAGCAGCATAACTGGACTGGACTACAACCATAGCGCAATCCATGTTTTGGGTTTAGATATACATATTGCAAAACAAAGGAACTGGTCATGGATGTTGGGGCAGAGAAATATAGGATTAGGATTAGGATACCTTTATTGGCATATCGGAGCATTATTCAGGTTGGGTGCCTTACACATAAAGTACCAAGCTCAGCATTGAGTTAACATAGCAAATAATAATAATAATAATAATAATAAAAAACTCTAACATTATTATGATAAATACTATATAAAATAACGCTGTACTCAAACAGCATATAATTAAAACTCAGACGAACTTAATCTTTGTAAAAGTCATTAGTTGGCATTAGCTCGTAGACATTCTCTGCACATTCCCTTTAATAATATCACACAAGAAGGTCGCAAGACACTTTAGTATATCAGAATCAGTCAGCATAAGAAAAGGTGTAATATTGCCTTCATCCATAACATCTAAATTAAACTGAGACATCATGGTGAGAAAGCTCTTGCGGGCCACAGTATGGAAGGGGCAATGAAAAAATATATGCGGTAGTGCCTCAACTACTTCCATCTGGCATGGACATAATCTGTCCTTATAGGGGATGCTGTTATATCGACCCACTAATACCGCCGATGGTATGACATTACAGCGTGCCAATGTTAGAGCTCTTCTTTCATCTGGATTAGTCAATAGATTAATATATTCGGGTATTCTCCCCACCTTAACTGGGAGGTTCCAGTGTAGGGGTGAAGAAGAGCAGTTTGCCGCACTCAGCAGATTTTGAGAATGCACATCAAGTATTCTCTGTTTAACCATATTAAATGCTGATAAAAAGGAGACAGAACCTAATAAGCTGGGGTCTAGACCAAGCTGTCTGATCTTCTCAAGACATGTGTCCTCCGGAGGACAGGAGTCAATCTTGAATTGGTACAGTAGACTATTTTTGTTATTATTAAAATAGAGTCTTAGCCAATATCTGCAAGTCCTAAGCCAAGCTAATGTATCAAGCTTAAGTTGTCCTGATTCAAGGCAAAGAACTGCATATGGGACACATCTGGGCAGAGCCAAGATTTTCCTCAAGAACATCGATTGAATTAATTCCATAGAGTTATTAAAGCCCTTGATCCAGATGGGTACGCCATACATAACTTGGGCGATGGATTTGGCTTTGAATACTTTAAGGGCGGCTGGAATTAAATGACCACCTTTGTTGAAGAAAAATCTGAGTATTGCCGAAGATGAAATTTTTGCACTAGACAGTACCATTTGGCGATGGCTGGACCAAGAAAAGTTGGAGGAGAATAATAAACCCAGGTATTTAAAGGTTCTAACCTGTTCAATCTCATGGCCATTAAATGACCACTTATAGATTTTCCGAGACTTAGAACACACCATTATTTTGGACTTCTGGAAATTTGCCTGCAACTTATTTAAGGTTAGATAATCCATACATTTGTTGATCAGCCTTTTGAGCCCTATGCGTGTACGCGAGATGATAACCGCATCATCCGCATAGAGCAAAATTGGAACTTTACAGGTTCCAAGACTTGGTGCATGGCCCTCTACAGTAGACAAAGCCGGAGCCAGATCATTCAGAAAAAGGGTGAAAAGAGTAGGGGCAAGTGGACAGCCCTGTTTAACTCCTTTATTGGTGTGAAATTCCTCGGTAAACAGACCGTCCCAGGAGTATCTAACTCTACAAGAAATATAAAATATTTCTACAAGAAATATAAAACAAGAAAAACAATTGCAAAGTCTAATCGAAATAGGAGGGAGCAGCCCACAAAATTTTGAACTAGGAATTGAATAGGTAACAGCTTCTGCTACTGGTGGAGACACCCACTATCAATGTACAGATCTAGTACACATACTGTGCCGCTTCCAAAAAGACACTGTGCTAAACCACAACTTAGATCCTTTAACCATGGTTTGGTTTCAATGTTGAAATTCAGTTAGAGATTCTAGGAGACAAAAGATAAGATTAGGAAAAATGCCGACAGATGGTCCAAAACAGAGTTGCCAAAGTCATATGCGACCACATGCTACCAATTTCTCTGGGCAGAAGCTAATAGAGCTTGAAGAAAAATATCTTCCCCCATCCTTTCCAACAAGTATGAGAAGCAGAAGTCAATCAGCTAGTGCATTATGGGCAGCTTGGCCCATATTCCATGCAGTGCAGTGCAAGTCATGGTTCTCTGAATTGTGGCCTTTTTCTTCATCTTGGCAAACCTCTCAAGGATTCCATATTGTAAACATCAAATCTATTGATGCCTATATGAATGGAATATTTATATTTCAGTAGGACCCACTGGTCTAGGTCAATACTGTTTCTTCTTTTGCCCTCCCCTCCCCCAAGCACTATATCATGCTAAAGGCTCCAAAAATGAAGACTTTTCTCTATGGGTAGCTTCTCAACAGAGAAATAAGGAAGTAGAACAAAATGATATAAAATGCAAATGCTTGGGAAAAACTGTTGGCACTACAGAAGCATTACTGCATTAGTAGCACTGAAAGATACTTAAGTCATTTCCTTAGGAAACTCCATTTGGCCCCTTTTCAATTTAGAATGACAGTTTTATTATCATAACTGATAGCAGGTGTTTGTGGAGAAATCGATTAGTATGCAGAGATGGAAATTACATTTAGCAAATGAATTGCACCGTCTGCAACGTAGGCTGGAATTTGTGTAGCAAAATGTAGGAAGCTATAAAGATCACACCGGCAACATTATTTAAATAAATGATTTCAGCATAAATATAGACAGACAAGAAGCATGGAATCTAGTAATTTAGACACATTGACATAGTTATAGAAAACTTTTCTCTTGGTTTCCTAGCTCTGACAACAAGAATTGTTTGGATTGGTAGGTATGAGATAAAAAAATATTATTTATTCATTCACTGTAATGAAATCATACCATTAAAAAGCTGCTGTAATTAAATTCATAACCACAACCAACTCTGTGAACATTTGTAACTGAGGTTACATTCACACTACTGATTATATCATTTTCATGTTCAATTTTCTGCAGTCTTTAATTGTCACTTGACAGGAGCAATATAGTTAAATTATGGACAGTTTGAACTTCAAACCACACCTGAACATACTTAAGGAAAGTCATTTTTCATGCAAATTATGAAGATGCTGAAATATTTGCTATCCAATTTTCTGACTGACACTTCAGAAAGTCTGAAGAGGAGCCCTTGAAGACAGGCTGTGGAATGGAAGGTGGAAAATACTGTGTACTGTACATTGAGCTTGGAGAGAAGAAGATTGGGGGAAAGGAGACAGACAAAAAACTTCACTAAATATCTAACACCAGACATAAGAAGATTGTTCCCCATATTCACTGAAGGCTGCAAGCGGCAGAGTCACAAGAAGGCACAAAGCGAGTTGTTCTGATGCTCACACCAGGCATGCATCTGTCCAAACTCACAAACCCTTTGTGATGGAAATGGACAGAATCTGTTGGTACCGTCATATTTGTGTTATTCCTAGAATAAGGCCTACAAGCAAAGGCTTTTTTCACTGTTCTGAAAAGCCATTCTTTTGTTCTACTTGACCTTATTTTGTTAAGCTGCCAGCCTGATGGGCCAGTAATCTGTTTCTTCCCTTTGATCAAGCCTCTCCAGTCAATACATCAATGTGCTTGTGACATCTATTATGCCTTCCTTCCATGGTCAGATAATGCGTCATTGAGCACAATCAATAATCTATACAGTTTGCTTTTCCTTGTTGGGCAAATCTACTAGGGAAAATGTTTGTTCCGCTCTTTGCTTCACCTACAGTTTCTAATATGAATAAGGGAGACCTCCCGCCTTGGAGAGCCACTACCAGTGTAGACAACACTTAACTACAAATGGCCTGACTCAGTATAAGGCAGCACCCATACATTCATATCTTCAAGCAGAAAATGTCACAGCCAAATCCGACACGTTTACTCTGAAATAAGGCTTGTCGGGCTCAATGGATGTTAATTTCCACTTAAGTGCACATGGGAGCATGAAGCCTAATGGCCCATAGGGCCATGTCTGAAAATGGTGGTGAGGTCTGAAAAATGGCTGTAAAGTGTACTCTGGCAGTAGCATCAGCACGAACCCTTGTTGCATATGTTGGCGGAGTGCTAGCTGCCTGAAGAAAGGTGATGGGAGAGTGCAGGACAGGGATGGGTGGGTAGGAAGGAGAAATAGGTTGGGGAGGCTGCAGGAGGGGTAGATCCAGCAGCGATGGTGCGTGTAGGATCCTATTCCCTCTGACAGCAGCCTCCCTGCCCCCTTTCTCTCCTTGAACTTCCACCAGCGAAATAGAGGAGACCCATTGTGGGGTAGGCGGCTTAGGAAGGGGAAAGGTGGTTTAAGCTTCCTGCTCTACCCCCCCTCCCCGGGCACAGCATGCACCTTTTCAGTGCACTTGCACTAGTGGGAAGGGGGAGGACGGATAGGATTGACTTCCCATGTGATTTCTATTTAAACAGGGTTATGGTTGACTGTACGTCATATCATATGGCTTGATTAAACCCGACTTTCCAAATTGTCTGATTATATTTCTATATCATCAAGACGTCAGACAGTAGAAAGCTAGAACTCAAACAACATAAAAAATACTGACCCCACACAAAGTTAATTAAAGTAAATGGGTTTTCAGTTGTATTTGAAAAATGGAGAGGGAGCCATTACTACACTCACTGGAATAAAGATTTATTGGCAGAATAAATCTAGTCACTTGGCAGAAGATTTAGTTGAGAGGGCTAATGCCTCCGTTTGCCTGAAGATAAGAGCTGAAGATCTGAAGGTCTTCAGTTCGGGACTACCGGAAGTCTCTGTGAGCGGCAGACCTGTAAATTGCGACTGATTAACAGCTGAGCTGTCTCCAGCTACCTTGTGAAAGGGGGAGTGTGCCGGGTCAGCTGCTTCTCTGGTGGGAGCAGGGAAGACGCTTATCAGCCAGCAGAAGACAAACGGGTGGCCAGAAAGAAGACTAAATCCAAAGAGATCCATCTGTATGTGTTGTAGTTCTTGTAAGATAGAATGTTTCTGTAAATTGTAAAAACCCTTTGGGTTTATGAATAAAATCTGCCTATGTAAACCGCCTTGAGTTACAGTCATTAGAGAACCTAGTGACCTAAGAAAGGCGGTATATAAATACAAGTATTATTTTTTTATTATTAACAGCACGGTTTTTGTTCACATAAATAAAATGGTGGTTGAAGGACTTCAGCAGATGGGATGAGAACACCGGGGGATGTTCAGGTATTTTACATCAGATGTAGAACAACTCCTCTTTGGCATCTCTCCAGCACCTCCCTTTCTTCCCGCGGAGTCATGCATGACTCGTGCCACAGCTTGATTCTCAAACAGACTTGTACTTGAGTCAAAATTACTGGAAATTTTTTGGCGGGAGGAGTCGTAAGATAAGTTGCAAGGTCAGTGACTCATGACTCAACTTGAGACTTGCACTAAGTGACTCCAGCCCATCCCTGATGATAGGGAAGTGATAAGTTCAGACCATCTGGCAGTTGTCAACATTCATGGAGTTGTTTCTGAATGGTTTTCACAGCCAGTCCCATGTATAAAGTAATCAGTCTTGATGTAAGCATTGTGTAGCTAATCGTTGCCAGGTCTAACTGACTCAGGAATGAGTGCAATTGGTATATCAACCTATATAGGGGAAAGGTGTTTTGGGCCGCAGATGCTACCTGGGCATCTAGGAACTAACACCAGTTCCAGAAGCACCCCCAAACTGTGCAGCTGCATACCAGAGTGCAACCCCAACCAGAATATTACCTGAGCTGCAGAACTCATGACTTATAGAACCTCTAACTTAATTTCAACTTGTCCTCCCTCATCCAGTCCATCACTGATTCCAGACAGTGTTTTGGGATTTCCAGAGCTTTCCAACTACCAGACAGCAAGGAAATACATTACAACAAAATATTTTTTTTTTGAGAAAAAAGGCTCACAAAGCATTTTATGTAGCAAAATAAAAATGTAAATGGCTCCCTGTTCAAAAGGACTCACAATCTTAAAAACTCACAAAAGAGACACCAACTGGAAATCAAACTATGCTGGGGTGAATACAGTTGTTCTTCCCCTGCTAAATATAAGAGTACCACTACTAGCAGGGGCACTTGCTAAAGCTTGGTGTAATCTGCATACCTGAACTTCCTCATTATCTCTCCTTGCAGTTTCATGTAGATGTTAAATACCATGGGCATAGAATGGGACCTGGCTGAACACCAGGCTGAGTCAAAGGCCATGGTGTCAAGCAGGAGTCCCCCATATCTCCTCTGGAACCTGAATCCTAGGAAGCACTGAAGACACTACAAAGGATAAAGCCCCATTCAAGCAAGGTAGATCTTGCATGGTTGATGGTATCAAAGGTCAGCTGAAAGATCCAGCAGAACCAACAGGAATGTACTCCCTCTGTCCAGTTCCCAATGTCAACTAGGATGGCCAATGCTGTTAACTGGGCCAAAAACCAGACTGAAATGGGTTTAGATAATCAGTTCCATCTCCCAATTCCTGGAGCTGTTGCCACTACTTAAATTGAGTAGCTATCCCAGCCTCTTCTGTGTTGCTTAATATGATTAATGAATGATGATGATGATGATGATGATGATGATGATGATGATCCTTGAAAAACCAAGAACCGTGATTTCCAAAAATCAAAAGATTTAGAAACAAGTGAATACATCTGTACAACTGCCATAGCCACTCTCTACCAGAACACATTTGGTCCCCAAAAATGCTGAGCTGTGATGCTAATGCCTAGAAAAATTAAAAGAATGTCAGAGCATATTCTTTCTTTAATGTTGCTTCTATGCTATCGAAAAATCGTATCACTTTAACCCAAATAGCACATTGCAGGAAATATAGGTTTGGTGGCACCTGCATCATACTGGTTCTCTTTGTGAGGTACAAACTGTTAGTTGCAAATTGTTATTGTTCATGGTTTGAATAACTATTAAAGCATTGCTAAATACAGTCCACAAGATATCTCACTAGAAAAAATACCAAAACACATAGTATTTGTAATGACGACTAATTTGCTCCTCAACAGTATTTATCCAAAATCACCTAGATTTTGGTTCACCTTCCTAGTGAACCTTTCTAGGTTCACCCGATGTGCTCTGGTGAGGGAAGCCAAGGTTGAAGGCACCTCTTGTGTGTTCACTAACAACTTTGCTTACTTTTAAGTGTGGAAGCTCCCAGAATGTGGCTTGTTTACAAGTTAAATCTGTTGATGGAGGAAAGTGTGACTGACTGGTCATGGAATTTCCCAACAAGAAAGGCAAAGTATTAGCTGTCCTTCCCAGCAATACTGGGGCCAAGCCAGCAGGAAGAGCAAGGCAGGCCGGCTCTAGCCAAAGGCAGTAGTAAGTGAGCGGCTGGGGCAGCTGCTGACAGGACTAAAAGCACCTATGCTTATGGGAAGGGGGCAGAACACATGTGGGTTACCTACCCACGCCAGGTGACGCTGGAGGCCAACTGAGCCAGCGGAAGGAGTGCTGGAGACGGAGGACCTTGTCTGCAGCAGCAGTAAGGGGGGGAGTGCCGGGGAGAGATGCCCAACCTGCCCAGGATTGCCGGAGGAGAGAGCTGAAGGAACTTTGCCTGCCATGGGAAGCTGGGGAAGGAGGAGATGGCTGAGAAGGAGAAGGGGAGGAAGTTGATGTACCACAGTACCCAAGCGCTGGCTGTCCAGTCACGCCACGGGAGTACCCTGCATCTCTTTTCATGAGACTCTTCATTTGGCCCGGCAGGCCCCTGTTCTGTTCTATTTGTGACTGGACATTCACTCCCCTCCTGGCCGTGATATAACTATCCAGGGGAGGAGATAAGGACTGGGAAACGGTATTGGTTGGGTCTTGGAGGAACTGTGTTCAAGGTTTGTCAATTAACAGTTGAGTTGCCTCAGCTGCTGTCTCTCTCCCTATGTTCATCCCATTAAAACTATCCCATGTTGGCCAGTGACTCCTTTGCCACCCCCCTCTCTGCCTGAGGTAACATCTCAGGGGCTCTGAAGTGACACAAGGCTTCTTCTAAGCTAGCCAGCTATAGAGGGGGAGGAGTCACTCTGCAGAATCAAATTGGGACTTTTTGGTAAGGCTTGTGGGTCCTGCCCGGTGCTTCCTCATCATCAGCCCAAGCAAGATGCCACAAGTCTGGTCTCAGCCATGCTTGTCTGGAGTGTACCCAGCAACCCATTCACATGTAGACAAATGTACATGTCAGGCAACATGGGACTGTACAAGTAGCGTAGAAAGATACCTATGAGACACATTTCAAATTGCTTTCAGAACATGACACACTGGATAAAAACTGTTGGCAGAGATAAGAGCTGAGGGAAATAATGCTAGTCGATCATGAGGTTATTTGCAGAGGTGAACATACAAATTCAAACTATTTTAAACATAAGTATTCATTAATTATAATGAATGTTTTAATTCATTAATAGCAGGCAATTTCCTGAGAACTTAAGTTCAGGAAGAATTGGAAGGGGAAAAAGACAAGCTCAACTTACTTACAAAGAATATGCTTAAAAGGGCATGGACTGACTGATGCATGAGGGTGATGTGAGGTGACACTGTTTTTATCCCAAGGACAGGTTGAGACATCATACTGTACATCAAATAGTTGCACTGATTGAAAGACACAGCTTACAAGGTAATATGAGCAGGTAAAAGTGGCACAAAAGTGTTTTGACTGATCCATTGATCTGAGATCTGTCTACTGAAATATTCATGTACATAATCCAGAGTAATCTCTGATTTATCAATTTCCTCCAGAAATATCCAAGGATGCACACTCTAACATGATTGCCTGAACAGCAGTAAAATGACAGAGTTAGGCCATAAATAAAGAGTGAAATGGAGGTGTTTACAGGCACAGACTATGAGAAAACAGTCAAGAGAATATGTCCAGAAGCCGACATACATACATATTTATAGTGACTACAGATATGACACTTTAATATACAATAGCAGTCTCAACAAAGACACAGTGTCATAATGTCTTGGAACACGGTGTCAGAAGAGGCAATCGATCTACAGTGCTAGGATGAGTACTGAATAATGTACAACAATGGGTCAGAGATGTCCTATCCAGGTACAAGTGCTATATAGAAGATGAGGTATAGAAAAGAGAAAAAAAGAACCACTGATGCATTCTGAAATATCTGGTTAAACCTGCAATACTGTAAGACGTTCTTTTGAATTAAATACTATTTAATTAATAGTATTAAATAATGAACAATCATTCACCTGTATTATGAGTTGTTAGTTATGCTGTTACACAGAATCATCATCACTACTACTACTCATACTCCTTGAGAGACCCATCGCCAAACTTGTTGCCTGTTAGTCCAAATCAGTATGTAATTTGAGATCAGCACCTTTACCACTTATTTGGCCCCACAAGCAACAGTGTCCATCATTCCCTGGCCTGTTTCACTCTCAACTAATTAACAGCACCCTATTGTCTCCATAGAGGAGGTGGTGGTGCTGCAGGTTAAACTGCTGAGCTGTTAACTGGAAGGTTGGCAGTTCGAGACCACACAACGGAGTGAGCTCCCGTTGCTTGTCCCAGCTCCTGCCAACCTAGCAGCTCGAAAGCATGTAAAAATGCAAGTAGGTAAATAGGTACCACTTCGGTGGGAAGGTAAACGGTGTTCTGTGTGCCTTGGCGTATAGTCAAGCTGGCCACATGACCACGGAAGCTTGTCCTAGGACAAACACTGGCTCTTCGGCTTAGACACGGAGATGAGCACCGCCTCCTACAGTGGGTCACAACCAGACCATTCGGTCATGGGGAAACCTTTACCGTTTATTGTCTCCATGACCTATGTCTTTTAATCATAGTTCAAAACTTGTGCAAGTGTTCATTTCAGGTAGAAATGCTCACAGAGGACGAATCAGGACTGCCCTCTATAACCGCATCTAAAACTCTGTGTAGCCAAGGTGTTGCTTGCATAGGAGCAAACACATGATCCTCACAGGTATGTAGGACATACCTGCTGTCATGCAGCTGGGGATCTACCTCAACATTGCAAGCACGGCTATGTTCTGAGGTGCCATGGTCAGCAGGGTGCTTCAGTAGCAGCCTTAGCAGGTTGTTGCAGCGAGCTCTGGCAGTGAAGAGCACTTTGGCCTTTTCAAGGTCGGCAACCACCCATGATATGAACTGTTTCCCCTCCCCTGTCTGTCTGGGCAAAGTGCTTCAGGCAGCTTTAAGGCTAGGAAACTTCGTGCAAGCAGAAGGTTTACACAAACTGGACAGAAATTGTGGTCCTATCAGGTCCTATCCTATCCTATCCAAAGTACTTTGGTCTCATATTTTTATTGGTGAGGCAGGTAATGTTTCCAAGTTCTCTGCTCACCTGTTCCACATAAAAAGTCTGGATTCAGACCCAGCCCCAGTTTTCTCTCACGTGATACTTTCTCTGACTGCTTTGCTTCTTTGCTCAGTGGTTTGCTTCCCTTTTTTTGAACTTACACGTGGAGAACAACTGGGGGTAATAAAACTACTTGACAGGATATTTGTAAAGTATGGAAGCATTAGTCCCTTATAATTGATATAATTTTCAATGATTAGTAAAAGAGAGGGAGAGAGACAGAGATTTCCCACACTTGTTAAGAATGATTTTAAACATTCGGTAAAAGGTTAATTCATCAGAAGGGGATGTTTTATTCTTGCCCAGAAATTACATGAACATTTTCCTCAACTTCTCAAGTGCCATTAATCAAACGCAAAGTGCTTCGCCTCTCTTCAGCTGAGAAATGGAGCTGTTTGGGGCCATCTCATGAGGTGATTAATAACAGCACCAAAAAAGCCTATATTGTATTTTGCCTTAATTATTATAGTTCTATTATCATAGACCCATAGTTCTTCAAGTGTGACAGGAGCCACCTTAAGGTGCTGTAAACAGTTGCCCTGAGAAAAAGTCTACTCTGACCCATCTGAACAGGACCAATACTTTTTACACTGAAGTCATAGACCTGAGAGGTAAAGCTATTTCTGGAGGAAAGATCCATCATGGGCTATAGGGAATGATGGATTGTGCAACCTCCTTACAAAGGTGGTGGGCTACTTCAGAGTACCGGGTGCAAGGGAGTGGCAACAGGATGCAAGCATCTTGTTGTCTCATGCCTCCCTGGGGCACCTGGTGGGCCGCTGTGAGATACAGGAAGCTGGACTAGATGGGCCTTTGGCCTGATCCAGCAGGGCTCTTCTTATGTTCTTATGTTTATGTTGTACTTCATTCATTCATTCATTCTCTATCTTTCATTAGATAGGCCCAATGCAGCTAACAGGGGTATACAAATATAAACAATACAATAAAGTCAAATGAAATAATATAAACCAGAGCATCAAACGTATTTAAAATAGTTGGCTGAATAGCATTCATGGTGCCTGGTGAGGGCCAGAAATGGCATCATGAAGCTGGAAGTGATGTCATTATGCAGATGATGGCCAGAAATGGTTTGTTCTCATACAAACTCATTAGCTGCAAATAATGGAAGAGAAAATGTGCAAATCTTATTCATAATTTCAAGATATGAGAAAGCCCGATTTTTATGGTGGGAGAGCCCAGTTATCATGGGAGCTGGATAAATTGCTTCCGGGGGCTACATCTGCCCTGCTTGCCTTATGTTTGACACCCCTGATATTAAGTAATAATTAGGGATAAAAACATACCAGCATCAGCAGGCAGGGCCAGTCAGGAGATGTGGGGCTCAATGCAAAACATTTTTGTGAGGCCTCCATCCCTGGCCCTCCCCACTCACCAGGATAAGAGGCAGTGTTGAGGTACCTGGCGGCAGCAGCAGCATCCAGCAGCCAGCCAATTGGACCAAGTGGCTGCGGAAGGGAGGACCATCCAGTGGCAATGCTCCACTCACTACTCACTCCTTATGACAGCTCAGCATGGAAGATTCCATGCCAGAGTGTCAGTGACAGAGTGAGATGCTGGCTGCAGCTGCAGGCACTCTGTGCATTGTCCCAGTGTGGGACCTATTTGGCCCAATGGCCCTAAGGCTGGCTCTGTCAGCTCATAAACCACAAACTTGGCAGAACAAGTGTGTCTTGACTACTGTTTTAAAGCAAAACATGAGAGCAGACTTCTGAACACTGAGGCAGGAAGTTGTACAGTCAGGGGACTAATACCCAGACATACAGTACATGGCAGTTAAACCTTGTTCAGGGATAGCATGTGAGGCAGAGTCTCCCCTCAAAACCTTAACCAGTCAATCCAATATAGTTGTTGTTTTTTCTTTGAAAGGCAGAACTCTCCCACATCTGGACATATCACAACCTGGTTATAAAACTGGCCCCAGTTTCAAAAGAGGGTTGTTATCCCAAATACTTTGGCCACCTCATGAGAAGAGAGGACTCTTTAGAAAAGACACTCATGCTGGGAAAGAGTGAAGGCAAAAGGAGAAGGGGGTGGCAGAGGATGAGATGGTTAGAGAGTGTCACCGAAGCGATGAACATGAAATTGGGCAAACTCAGGAAGCTAGTGGAGGACAGGGAGGCCTGGCGTGCTGTGGTCCAAGGGGTTGCGAAGAGTCGGACATGACTTAGCGACTGAAGAACAACAACATCCCAAGGGTGGGGGTGGTATTCAAGAAAGTCTCATTTACCACTTCCCTCAGTAATTTCTCACCCTTTGAGTTACTTAAGGTCTTCTCACTCTTTGTAAAGCACCACTTCCACTGATGCCAATAATAAACATGTTCTGTTGTTTCAACGTGGGCAAGAAGGAAGATAGACAACAGAGATAAAAGGAATAAAAGTATCCAGTGGCTATGAGTCTCCTCTGATCTGCGCCTCCTATTTAGGGGCTGAGACCCGTGTAGGCCTCTGCAACTTGGGAGGGGGTATTGGATTCAGCTGCAGAGTCAGCCACCATCTCTGTCCTCCTCCAAGGTCTGCCCCCTGCTCCAGGAAGCCTTATCTCCAGCTATTCAAGCTGTGGGTTTTTCCAGCATTCAGGCCCAGGCACACTTGTACCGCCAGACCTGGAGTGCCTTGTGTTACTTTTGCGGCATCTGATTTTAAGATTGGTCTCTTAAACTCCTTGTAAACATGGTTAGAGTCCAGGTTGCACTCTATTCTACCAGTGGAGAGACCTCAAGCAAACTATGGTTTCCTCCTTGCAAGTTTTGGCAACCTGGTAGCAAAGAACAAGGAAGCAGTTGTAAAATGTCTTTGATATATAATACTTAAAGGTCTAACTTTTGCAAAGGATTGTGTGTGACATATATTGCAATATTAAACACATTTCTTCATTAGAATATTTCTGTTTTACTTTAATAGAAGAAGAAACTAGCTATTTGGTTTAGAAATGATTAAATAAAAGTTAGTGTTAAACTTTTGAGCATTTCTTTTGACATCAACAGGCCTTCTGTGTCCTTATTTAGGTAGATCAGGTCCTGTGTATTCTTACACACCTATTCTAAGATTTGGTACATCAATAAATGTTTAGTTATACCAGTGTGCCAACCATTGGGGGCTCTTACAGCACAATCCTATGCATGTCTTCTGAGAAATAAGTCCAGTTGTGCAAGTACACTATTGCTAAATAAAAAAAATAATGCTTGTGAAGAAAGGAAACATATTTTATTGTGGAGAGATTGGCTCTTTTTCACTTCTTTAAAATGTTGTTTTGTATAGGCTAAACTACTATATTATTATTTTCCAATATTTTTTATGAACTGATTTAATTCTAGCTCTACACTGATAATTTTGTTCAAGTGCAAGCCCCAAAACAAATTTTAGCATGTTGTCAAAATGAAAGACTAAGAGTGTCGATAAAAATGACACTAAAATAAATGTAAATTTAGATTGCTGTCACAAGTGGCTGCTTGCTTTTGTGAAGATGTTAGGTTGCTATAGAGTTTTCCATAGCAACCTTGCATCTTATTATATAAATAATCCCCTTGGCATTCTTGAAGCCTACTAAGAAAACAGGATTAAATCTATTCTCATATGTAATGATCCCACATTAAACCTTATCAGGATGAAAAACCAGAAAACATAATAAAGTGTAATCTAGATAATGGCTTTTCTGGCAGTTCAAAGGCATCAAAACACCACAGGCATTTCCATACACTTTGTAGTTAGCCAGTCATTTTTCCAAAGCTCTTATTAAATATGTCTCACTGAAAGTTTATTCCCTTTATAAAAGGTTTTAAGAGGCAAACAAAAGTAATGTTAATAAACCTTTCATTGCTGTGATGAACTGAGGCATGACAATGTCCTTTAAGACGCTGATATCAGGGGAACTGCAATATAGGAACTTCATCACTGAACGTATGTCTCATGCTTAACGCTAAATGTTTAAACCAAGTGTTTAGTGATGGCACGTTCTGTGACTTATCTCTCAATGGAAAGTACCTCATGCTTATTTTCTCACATGGCATAAGGTTAATTCAAAACTGACATTTAGCTGCTTTCATTGTACCCAGTCTGCTTGGATGGGAACAGGAAGTCGGGAGCTAGTAGCTCAAGGATCCATCACAGCAACTTCCATGATCTGAGGCACTTGCCTATTCTGGAAATTGCTGCTGCTGCTATCCACAAGCTCCTGGCTGATTCATTAGTCTGTTTCTGTGAGTTCACAATTCCCATGAGTGGAGCGAAGTGATCAAAGGCTGACAAGCAGTGCCCTTCTTGCTTCAGTGAATAAGTTCCGACTTTTGAAAGTGGAATGGAGAAATGAAACATACCACCTGAAGCAACTGAATTATTTTAGAGTTTGCATTAGTACCAGACTATGCATTAGGATGCTTTACTGCATCGGGAGCCACTTTTTAGAATGGCACTCATGTTGGGACCCACTGAAAGTGACAGCATTAAAGCCATTTACTACCATTGGTGAATTCACCCGCCAATTAATTTCAATTAATGTTTTAGAGATTTTCAAAAAGTGGCTGCACCAAATTACCTGAAACTTGCTCTGTAAACAGTGTAAGGATAGACCTTTTTAGAGGTACAGTTGTTTTGACTGTCCACCCATGTCATCATTTAAAAAACAGGGGCAGAATTTGGGTTTTTTTGTTTTATGGGGTGCCGTTTCTGAATCTGATTGGGCCCCCCCCCAAATCTGAAATGAAAGTTGCCATTTTAGCTTCCTGTGTTAGGGCAGGGGCTAACCTTTCTCACTGAGTCTACTTTAAAGCTTTCAGGTACAATTAGCACCTGTAATAATTTTTTAAATAATTGGTGCGCAAATCCGCCGATGGTAGGGAACGCGGGTACTTCCATTCAAACTCTGGGCTAACGTGGGGTTTCTTTATAGAGGCTAACTATCTTTTTATTTTGGGGGACAAGTTAGGTGAAAATATAGAGGAGACACATCTCCTAATTTTCCTGTGTTATTTCTACTGTTCTGATGTCTTCAGAGACAGAAT
This sequence comes from Lerista edwardsae, assembly GCA_029204185.1. Classification (NCBI taxonomy): domain Eukaryota; kingdom Metazoa; phylum Chordata; class Lepidosauria; order Squamata; family Scincidae; genus Lerista; species Lerista edwardsae. The sequence goes on from JAJKFI010000034.1 coordinate 4,712,621, forward strand.
AAATTATTGCATGTGGCAACAGAGAAAATGTTTTTTTTATACTCCACAAGGATTCACATCATTTATTGTGAAAGACAGGCTTGTGATGAGATATCTAGTTGAAGACAATAGGCCAGAAAGCTGCAAATGCTCTTCCTAGAAAAACACTAGCTTTCCATTCATTTTGTAATGACTGAGAATTGCCATTGACAATTGACATTTAGAAAAATCTGCTTTTCAATGTAATCACTATTCAATGTGAGGGTCATCCTGTTCTTGCACCATGGCAGGAAACTTTACTGTGCCATAGCTTTACTGTGCCATACTTCCCCACAATCTGTGATGCATCTTTGCTTTCAGTCATAAACTGTAGCTTTACCATTTACCTACTGGCTGAAGGGAAAAAAAACAACCATGATGGTGCTTCTGTGCACTCATGACCCAGGTTGCAGGCACTGGCATGAGTACCTAGGGCCCAATCCTTCCAGTGGTGATCCAGCTGTACCAGTGAGGCATGTGCTGCATCCTGCAGTGTGGGGACAGTCACAGAAGTCTCCCCAAGGTAAGGGTACAACTATTCTCTTACCTTGGGGTTTCATTGTGGCTGCCTCAGCACTGAAAAATTGAACAGGATTGGGCACTTAGTTGCTTCACTGCCTCAGAGTTCCTCAGGAGGCCTCAGAGTTCCTCAGGCTAGTGACACTCAGTGACACATACTGGTAATAAATTATATTAGTTGTACAATCAGTCTTGTCAATGGTGCAAGAACACAGAAGAAGATTCAAATACGCTTCCTCCAAATCAGCACCTGGACACAGTCCAATGCTGGGAGATGGGACTGATGATTTTGCTTTGTTTCACACAGGAATCATCCTTGTAGCAACTAAAGGGTTATTTCTTGCCTCTGTAGCTGCTAGAGGACAAATCAATGTAATGAGAAAGATTTTTTTTTTTCTCCACAGCTTGTTCTAGGGCTGGGGTGGGTGAAAGGTTGACCTTATATCAGTATATCAGTTCTGAAGCTGCAAGCTGCAGAAGCCAGCTCTGAAAAAATAGGGTTTTTCCCAACATGTTTATAAGGCAGAGAAGGGTCAAGGAAAGTTTAGAAGACTTCTGTCTCCATCTCATTAGGGGGGTGTAAAACAAGTACCAGAAGTCTGCAAAAGACCTAATTAGCCAAATTGTAGCACTCAAACCTCTGCAAAAAATTCAGTTTTGCAAGAATGAACTTCTTACTTCAGGATTTGTACTCTAGGGCCCCCTTCTGGAAATTCCTGAAGTAAGCAAGCTGTATGCTCAGTGAACAATGAGTTTTTCAGGGATAAAGGTAGCTTTTTTTCAACACGTCCATAGAAATGGATACGCAGTACCTTGGATAGCACACCATTTTTGGACAGTAAACATTAAACTTTCAGTACCATTGGCGGGCAAAAACACCAGTTTCAGTTCAGGTATATGGGAACACTTTGACATGGTTCCAAAAACATAATTGCCCTGAGAAGGGCAGTGGCTGTACATGTTTCAAAAGGCAAAAGACTTTTGCGCAAAAATACCCATGGTAGCAAATAAGTGATGTCATGGCCAGAAATGACATTATCAAGCAGAAAGTGCTGTCATTGTGACATAATCAAATTGCACTCCTGAATTGCAAACTGGCATTCTTAGACTGCAGCAGTTGCACAACTATGAAACATCCCTGACAGAAAGCAAGTTTAGGACAAAATACTATGTAAAAGCACTGAACAAAAAACAAAATAAAATTCACTTGAAAATTCAAACTCACAAAGGGAATATAGCAAGAGAAAGGTCTTCAGCTTCCAAGATGGTGGCTCCCAGATTTCCATAATCCACCTGACATCAGGTCACAGTTTGAGAAACACTGTTTTAGTGGGTTTAAATTGCCATACTGGAAAAACTACAAACTTTTTTGTTAGGAGATGTTAGGAGATGATATTAGTTTTTGCCAGTAGATCAGCTGAAACACAACCAAGATTTTTTTTTTTTTAAAAGGGAAGACGGCTCTGACTAGGCTAGCCCCTTTTTTTGTTGTTGGCCAGAATATTAGATGACAGAATGGCCTTAAAGCAGTGGTTTTTAAACTGGGACCCACTTTTTAGAATGTCACTTGTGTTGAGACCCACAGCAAGTTATGTCAATAATCTGGAAGTTATATTATAGCCAGACGTGACATCATCAAGCAGAAGATGCTGTCATTGTGACAAAATTAAATTACACTCCTGGAATGCAAACTGGCATTCTCAGACTGCAAAAATTGCACAATCATAAAACATCCTGACCCACAGTTTGAGAAACAGAGTCATCAGAATAGACTTGCTGATCAAGTCTAGAAAAGACTGATTTGATATTTACTTGCTGTGTTTATTGTGTTTTAACATTTCTGCTGCCATTTTATTATTTTATCATTCACTAGCTTTTTGTTACCCGGCGTTGCTCGGGTAACAAAATAAACTTCCAGAGTTTATGAGCTTTGCAGCTCTTCTCGCCCCCCACAACGACGGGGGCTGAACCCGGACTCCAACCGCGTCGGGAGCGTCACCCGGACTCAACGCCAATTTCACCCATTTTCGGCCATTTTCACTTTGGGGGCCCTGTGCACCCCCACCCCTGGGGCACTGGGGGGGCCTGACCCCCGCAGTGTTTGTTGCCAGGCCGCAAGGCACGTGCGTGCCGAGTCTGGCGCCAATCGCTCCAGGCGTTCCAGCAGGGCATGGCAGAAGTTTTGTCTCGCACCCCTTCTTGCCCCCCACGTTGAGGGGGCCTGAACCTGGACTCCAACGGCATCGGGAGCGTCGCCGCTCATCTTGGCAACCCCGGAAACTGTGGATTCGATGCTGATTTCAGCCGTTTTTGACAGTTTTCACACGGGGACCCCCGCGTACCCCCACCCCGGGGGTGCTAGGGGCCCCCTACCCCCCCAGTGTTTGTGGCCAGGCCGCTAGGCTTCCGCATGCTGAGTTTGATGCCAATCGGTCCAGGCATCACAGCGGGGCATGGCGGACATTTTGTTTTGCACCCCTTCTCGCCCCCCATGTCGAGGGGGGGCTGAACCCGGACTCTGACAGCATCGGGGGTGTCGCCGTTCATCTCGGCGACCCTGGAAACTGTGGATTTGATGCCGATTTTGGCCGTTTTCATGCGGGGACCCCCGCATACCCCCACCCCCAGGGGCACTAGGGGGGCCCAACCCCCGCAGTGTTTGTCGCCAGGCCGCAAGGTGTATGCGGAGCCTATGCGAAACATACACACACCCACACCCACGCTCTTCTTTATATATATATAAGATTGCTTTTTACTATTTACTGATGCTAATATTGTGTACTGTTTCATGATTCTTTGCTCCTTACTGCTTTTTTATTGATGCTATGCTCTTTGTTTTTATATCTATATATCTTATATCTATATATTTTGTTTAATATTGTCTGCTGCCCCTGATTTGCTATTTTATGCATAGTCTGTGTGTGAATGTAGGGGGGGAGAGAGAGAGAGAGAGAGAGAGAGAGAGAGAGAGAGAGAGAGAATGGGATAGAAAAATTATAGGTAAGTTAGAAAGTCATTACTAGATCTGCAATGAATGTTCACTCTTGAACACTTTCAGGGTAAACATCAGGTCACGTCACCCACCCACCAGCACCTTGTCCTTACCATTTGGAGCTGTTTGCAATCATTGTTTCCCTGGGATGCTACTGCTCTGGCACAATTTAAAATGTTTCTTTTTTTTTCTTCCTAGCGTGATCTCTACCAAGCAGGGATCACACAGTCAGTCACCACCATGATGTCACAACATCATGTAGCCAACTAGATTTTACTACATGAAATCATCACAGACAGCAAATTAAAGCTGCAATCCTAAACAAACTAGCCTATTTGTAAAACTAAATAGGGGTTGGGGGTTGGTTTACATTCCAAGCAGACATGTTCTGAATCAGAATGGGTATTGAGGGAAGGAAATGTATATATTGTGACAAGGCAACTAGGTCAGTGCTTCTTGCTGTGCTGCAAAGGAACAGTAATTTCATTACCATCCTCATTGTTGTTGCTTGGTAGGACAGCATGGAAATTATTCTATTTATTTGTGTTTTTAATCCATTCTTCTTCCAAGGACAGCAGGGCAACATCCATGGTCCTCACATCTTTTATTCTCACAATATCCCTTGTGAGGTAGGCTACGCTGAGACAGTAACTGTACTGGTACAAAGTTGTCCAGTGAGCTCATGGCTAAGGTTTGAACTGATACCTTTTGAGACTGAATCCCACACTCTGATCACTAGATGGCATGCATGACATCTCTCTTTCTGAGTGACAGTCACATAGTGAGCAAGTATGTTTGTCCTATTCACAACAACCTTGCCCTGCCCCCCAATTTCTGAAAGGGGCAGTGCCTTCCATAGCTTGCAAATACTTTTGCAAAAAAGCCCCTCTTCATTTTGGCTGACTCCAATTTTGGTAGACTGCAGCAGAAAAGGATTTGCTTACTATGTTTTATCATCTCATTTTTATTGCTGCAATATCATGCTCCCTAATGCACCTATTTTGAAAGAAAATACATTATAGAACATATGCACCAGCACAGAAAAGGAAGCTAAACAACAGGGAAAATGGGGGATCTGGGAAACTGGTCAGATAGATGTCAGTAAGGGGTCAGTAGAAAAATCCTGGAACATATTACTAAATGAAATCCCTTTGTGCACTCAGAAAATAATGGGATCATTCAAGATGTGCGCTGTGATTAGAAGGTTCAGATGTGCACTGGCTCAGCAGCGCCGGAGCCACATGAACTAGTGAATTTGTGCCAGCCTGGGCAGGCCAGCATAGGAGTTTGGTGAGGGCGGCGGGCTGGCATTCTGGGGTGGGGGCACTTATGGAGGAGGTGGATTGGGCATGGGATGGAGTGGGACCAGTCTGGGTAACCTAGGCTGGATCCTAACCCCCAGCACCTGCCCTTACGTGGGCAGCTTGGAGTTGTGCTTGCAAAATTGCAGATGTGGATCTGAGCAGCCCTATCGGGCTGGCTAAAATCTCCTTGCACCTAAGCCCGCTCCCTCACCTGTGCTAAATACAGTGCAGGCCTGTTTTAGCGCAGGTTAGGATTGCGCTCCAACATATTGGTTCAAAGCTGGTTGTGCAATCATTCCCAACAAATTATGGCTGCACATCAACTAGGAGGGAGGTATCAAGCGGAGTGGGGCAGAGGGTTTGCAGATGACATGAAGCTTGGGAGGACAGCTAATACCAAAACAGCTTGAATCAGAATTCAAAATGATCTTGACAGGCTGGATCATTGGGTCCCATGGAGCTGACATCCTGCTGTGCCGGGAGACATAGAGGAGCATTGTATTTCTTTATTGAGGCTGCTCAGCTTCTGAGTATCAAAGAATACCAGCAGAGAAAGGGGGACTCTGCCAGTATCTATAGGAGGAGAGGATGGGAGACATAAGGCTAGGAGAGAGAGAGAGAGAGAGAGAGAGAGAGAGAGAGAGAGAGAGAGAAAAGGTGAGTTGGAACAGAAAGCAGGCATGGAGAAACTTAGTAGATAAGTTTCTGTTTGGTCCTGTCTTGTCCTGTCTGTTTTTTTCTTTTGCAACAAGGTCTGTTTTGTCGTGTTGAAAGGGAAGCGACAATTTTCTAATTGCAAGGACAGGTGGAAATAAGGGGGCAGTTTAGGGATTAACCATTTAAGTAACATTTTAAACTGTTATGAAAATTGAATACCATGTATATAAAAAGAGAGAAAGAGAATTGCATAGGCAGGTACTCAATAAAGGAGAGATCAGCTAAGCAGAGAACAAATAGAGAAAGGTGGCTAGCGACTCCTGTTTTCTTGCCGGAGGAGGTTTGCCCATAATCCTTTCTATGTGCAACTGAAGAGTCAGAGTTTCTTCCCAAATGCCCAAAAGAAGCTATGGTCAGGGCCTAAATTTAACAACATGAGTAATGGAACAATAGTGTAGACATATAGGATTCTGTTTATGTCAAAACATCTGACAGAATCCACAGAACACCTATCTACTCATGGTTCTTATTAGGGCCTTCATTTTGTGGTTAGGAAAGACATTTTTCCTCTTTCACAAACAGCCTACAAAAGCCTTCAGCTCACTGGAGCTGTAATGGAGAACTTCTGCGTGCCACTGCAGTATTAAGAGCATAACAATACCACCCTTCCATTACATGGGAAATTACAAATATATCCCAGGGGTAAAAATCTTTCCAGCTAGCTGCATGCACACAGCTGCACTTCAAGAATTCTTAAAATTACTGCCGTCTCTTACTTCCTGGTCTTTGCTATCAGCGCCAGTAGGAGGGTGAGTTAGAACCCACAAGATGGTATTTGATCTAAAGAGGTAGGAGGATGGCTTTTTATCCTCTTGAATGAAACTACACCTTAATTTTCATATTTTTATGCCATCAGTTCATTCATTTAAAAAGCCCCCTATGGTTTTAGAACAGGGATCTCCAAACCCCAGCCCATGGGCTAGATCTGGGGTTTGAAGAAATCCTTCTCCCCTGTGAGAGGCATTTACTGTCCTGCTGCCTTATGAGTCATTTCCAGGCAGCAACTGGGGAGTAGTGGCAGTATAGCTTAGAGAATGAGGGAGCCTCACTTACAGGATAGGTTGGACTTACAAGTCAGAGGAATTCCCAGAAGAAGAAAAGATTCCATTAGTGGTATTCTTATTTCAAAAAAAAAAAATTGCCATAGATTTAGTTAAAAATTGCCATCTAAAGCTGTGATTGTGACAACACCAACGTTCAACTCAAATGCTGCCTATTTGCATTATTCCTGGTGGAGTATGAAAAAACAGAAATGTATTCTCTAAACCAACAATCTCCAAATAGGAGACTGCTGTGTCCCAGGGGGTGTTTACCATTCTGCCACGACACTGCTGAGTTGGGCAGTTGTGTCTGCCGATGTCCTGCTGCACAGCCTTCTGGGACACTGGACAACACTGTCCAGTGTCCATAGGGCTCAATGCATTTGTCAACTTGGAGGAAGGGACTAACCTTCCTGAGTGCTTTTTGGGCTCCCGTTCATTAGATTGGAACCATTCCAGTGGCGTTGCCTTCCTCTCGGCTTGCCCTTTGCAATAGACCAAGGCATGGTCACCTACCCTTGAATAAACATGCAGTGTGGCTCACTTGGTGGATCCCTGCTCACAGTTTGAGAAATGCTGGGCTAAACTATTGGCCTCTGTGAGTGTGTGTGTGTCTAACACCTTATAGGGTTGTTATATGGCTAAGGCTGCAATCCTAGCCATACTTACTTAGGGGTTATCCCGTTGACTGAAATGGGGCTTACTCCAAGTAGACATGGACAGGATTGGGCTCTAAGGTTGTAACCCTATATACATTTTCTTGGAAATAAATAGTATTGAACACAGTGAAGCTTACTTCTGAGTAGACATTGTGCTGCAAATCTCCTTAGAGAAATGGCAAAATGCAAACAGAAGAAATAGAGAAAACAACAACTGCAGGTATAAGCTGAGTGCCAATATACAGTGGGTCTCAATATAGGATTACAAATTAATATGAAAACAGTATTAGTCTGTAAGTAAGAACAGCTCAGGGTTTATTGTGGTAATATTTCTTACCGCAAAAATAGTTAAGTCAAAGAAATTTGCTGTGTGGCCAGAAGACTGCCATGTCTTTTGCCTGAAAGGAAACTATCTGAGTGGTTTAATAGTTAATAAACAGTGGAACATCTAAATCAGAACAGTTAAGCAGAAATTAAAGCTCACTTCTATGAACCTTAAGCCAGTACCTAAATAATCTTAGTGCCTAAATGATACAGTTTTCTCCTCTTCAACATGAGTTCACTGTTACTCTTCTAAACAAATATTTACACAGACTTAAACCTCCATTCCAGTGCTACCACATAGTATCGTCTTATTTTCCTTGAATATAGAAAAGTATGCACAAACATGTTTTCTCACTACAGAAGAATTAATCGGATCATGGAACTGCAGGTCAAACATAAGCCAAACCTATCTGTTAAGATAATAGTTTTCATTTTGCAGTATTTAATTGCTTCTATGCAGGAGTCTGAAGACTGCATTTCATTGCTCTCAGTTCTTTTATGTTTTCACCTTCTTCAGCAAAACAGAACCCTTACTTCTGAACACCTCTCAGCTCTTGACTGGAAGCACTGAAATAAGTTTCAGGTAAGCGTATTTTATTGTTGAAAGACAGAAGGCTCAATATACTGGTAAATTGCTCACAAGTCAATAAGCAGATAATATACTGACGGCGCAATCCTAAACTGTACTGGTACTGCCAGGCCCAAGATCCATTTTCCAGTTTACACATCTGTGAATGTGCAACTGCAATCATGCACAGGAAAATTAAAGGAACATTGTCAGAAAGCTGACCCTTTTACCTGTTTTTCAAGATTTTTACCAGTGAGGACAAGCAATGTGCCAGAAAAAGCCAACCTGTATCTTTGCAAAGTGAGACTGTGATTAATCCAGTAAGTTTTCACTTGGCAAGAAGACGCTCATAAAAGTAATGACATATTGTAACTACATTAAAAGAAATAATTCACTAAGATAATCATCCACAATTTGAACAGATTCCTTTGGCATTGTAAGAAATTGCAGGTGCATAAAGGTGAGGTTAGCAGCTTTACCTGATTCATCAACTCTCAGTTTTTTATTACTGGGATTGTCAGTGCTGTCATCATCAGACATTTCCATTTCTTCTTCTCGCCGGATCCCCATGAGCTGTTCACTGTGAGCATTCCTGAGTTCCTGAAAATGACAAAAACCAAACCCCTCACTTTGTTAGTCTTGATTTATGAGTACTGATTTCAGAAGAACAATTCCATTAATTAAAAGCAGGAATACAAACATGGTTTTTCTATGTGAAGAAAAGTCCAATATTCATATTGAAATAAAAATACCGATATGTGGTTTCTCATAACTCTCAGTTTTGTACCTTTCTGTCTTAGGGTGCAGTCCTAACCAACTTTCCAGGAGTGTGGTCAGGGCATGGCAGCTCCATGGCATTCCCTGACGTTGAGGAGGCCTCCATGACTGCTCCCCAACTGCAGGATGCCGCACATGCCCCATTGGCACAGCCATGCCAGTGCATGAAAGTGGGCTAGGATTGCGCCCTTAATGTTTCAAACTGTGACTTGAAAGTTGATTTATTTTTATTTCAAGAAGATATTAACTGAAACCACAAACAGGATACATGTAAAAGTTTAACATCCACAAACATATACTCAAAATACATTTTGATAGTTGGAGAGAGAATGAGAAAAATATTTTGATACTTCTGCTAGTAAAATATTGGACTAAACCCATCCCAAAATAGGAGCAGAAGTAACTTGCAGGATGAGGCCCTACATTGGAAAGGGAGAGTGAATGGTTATGCAGTGTATCTCAGTATGAATGATGACTGGTGGATTTTAATTCAAGCATAACTGAGAAAGGGACGAAAAAGATCTCTTCCCCAATCCTCCCACTGGGGTTTCAGCTGCAACTTGTGAGCGTTTATGTGTGGGCACATGCATGTTATACCTGTCAATTGTTAATAACCAGCTTGGATGCCTATGTAGCCAGGCAATCCAAAATTATAATTGCAGTTCTTTAGCCAAACAATCCCTGGAAGGGGAACTTCTTGTTTTAAGCACAATTAACCATTTCAGTTCTGGTTTAGCTCATGAAGGCTGCAATCCTGCTTCGATAAAAAAAAAATTGTTTGAATTCTTAGCATGCCCCGGTATCTGCTGGGGTTCCATTCCAGACTCCACCGTGGATACCTGAAACCGTGGATACTGGCGACGCCTTTTTAAAGATGGGGGAATATCAGTGGTTTTGCTGCAATAAGGTAAAAAAAGAGAGATTTGTTTAATGTTCCCCTATCTTTTTAATAGGTTTCAGAGTATTCATGGCATCTGTGGATAACTGAAACGGTGGATACTGAATTAGCGGATACCGGGGCACGCCTGTACTGTGGGGCAGCTATCACATTTGATGCCAGCTACCATGCCTTCATTTTTCAATTTGAAAAGTGTGTGCGTGTGCGTGCACATGTGCATCAGCAAACATCTAAATGTATATACTGTAATTTGGAACTTTGAAAGTTTGCATCCACCTTGGACAAAATCTGTTCCAATTAAATCTATGTCCTTACTACTTTTGAACACTCACCATACTGAGGAAGCAGGATTCAATCCTACACAATGCAACTTCAAAGATTGATATAATCTATACCAGCCAGATTACAGTATGCCCCAAGGAGAAAGTGGGACCTCCGGAAACCTCTGTGGAAATGTGTGCATTTATAAAATAAATGTGGGGGCTGAACAGCCAATCGTTAAAGAAATCGCTGGAAGGAAAAGCAGCCAGGCAATGTAATCAGCAAATGTGTGGGCTTTAGAAAAGCTCTGATCGTTTTTTGTTCTCACAGAAAAGCACAGAGTGTAATGGCTGCCTTCCTTAACAGTAGCACGGAGGGAATCTATTTTATCCTAATAATACTGTCAGGTGAAACACAAGGATGCAGCACAGTGATTAGTGTAGAGCTTTTGAGTCTGCAGACAGCTAATTTTTCTATCGACAAAGAGTTCAATTCCCACAGAGGTGGTTCGAAATCTTTGAAACATGGAAAGAAGTCACTTCCAAGGAATAAATGCTACTGAAAGAACGTGGTATTTATTCCTTGCAATTAATGAAAGACTGAAAATATTCCTCTGAGAGATGCACCCGGAGTTCATCAATAAATTTAATCCATTATAATAAAGGTGCATGCAGCCCTTAATCACTGCAAAGGAACTGAGGTTGATTAATGCATGTTTTACATGAGAATAGTTGGAAATTCAAGCATGTTCCCCACATTTTTAAACAATGAGGGTACGGGGAGTTACTGTATGCTAATGAACCATATATGTATCCTAAGATCTACAGAAGCATACAGTGCAATATGCTTGTGGATGCAATATCCACACTTACCTGGGAGTAAGCCCCATTGACTATAATGGGACTTACTTCTGAGTAGACATGTATAGGATTGGGCTCTGTTGTCTTGAAGAGATTTTGAAAGCACCTCCACATAATGTCACCTTAGCTAAACTACACCTATTCTTAGAAAATGAGTTTGACCCTCTGAGGGCAGTAGTTCTGACAAAAATAGCCCAGGTTCAAAGAACTGCTCAGCTAATTCTTTGTGCCAAAGGAGGATTTAGACTCCAGAAAATATAAGGCACCTTACACTACATCAGATGCCACCTATCTTAGCACTACCTACTCTACACTATTCTCAAGAACAGAATCGTTCCCAATCCTAAAGCCCCTTAAATGGAGATTGTTGGCAATAATCTAACTACTGTAATATCTTGCCATTGAGCTATTTGTCCTCTCCTTATAATGATGTCACATCCATTGAGTGAGATAATTGATAATTGAACCATGTAGGCCAATACTGTCACCAACAGCTCTCCAAGGTCTGTCTTAGCTAAGGTTCTTTATAATCCTTATTGAGATACCAGGGAATGAACCCAGGTTCCTTTGCATGCTAGAAGCTCTCCCCAAAGAAAACTGGGAGTTTCCCAGACAAGTACTCCCTAGGCCAAATGGCATACCGCTTTTCTCACTGAAGGACTTTTGTTTGTAACATGGGGTCTGTCATTCAGCAAAAATGTTAATTTTCACTAGTTAATATCAGAAGCAGCCCGAAAAATATAATGTAAGCTACTTTTTATTGTGTTTGATGAGTTTAAGATGGATAGACTGTTTCATGCAGCCCACATAGCAAAACAAAATGTTGCCAACAATGGTGATTAGGAACAAACAACGTGTGGCAGGGTTCCTCTGACCTGGATTGGGTTCTCAATTGGCAGCCTTGGGAACTGAGGTCTGTTATGATCTTATACTGGTACAGCTGGCCTCAACTTTAGGCCGTGAAGTATTTATACTGAGTGGAAAGCAAGGGAAAGTATAACAGACTCCTGACAAATACACCTGCAAATCAGGCATAATCAATTGAAACAAAGCTCAGAGACACTGGTTCTGATTAAAAGATCCTGCTATGTAACTGGAAAGCACTTTTGTTCACTTGCAAAGGAGCTCACTAATTTCTCTATTTAGCCTTAAGGGTCAGGTACATTCAGAGCAGATTTTCAGGAGGGACTGTAGAAAACTGGGGGACCCACAATTCTCCCCACATGTGAAAGGAAATGCCTTCCACTTCCCAAGTGAGACCTTTAAATCAAAACCACTGGCTCACCCTAAGGCAGTGGTTTAACAATACTCTACTGCTTTTTTGAAACGTAAAAAACAGAAGAGTAATGATTGTTAGCTAAGCAAAGATGTTCTGTAGATTTACATTAATGGAAACCTTTTTCCACTGCATTTTGCCACATTAAAAATTCAAACGCTAACGAATTAGTTCCCTCTTGAATATCTTCAATGTAGCTAATATGAAAAACACACACACACACTTTCAAGTGTATGTGTCTGTAGCAAATTAGAAAAACAACCACCAACAGCTTTCAAATTAACACAATCTTTTTGCCTTTTTTGCTACTTCTGTGAACTATTTGCGAATAAACCACAAAATGCTGCCCTTACTCAGAAATTAGACTAACATTATATTGAAAGGGCCCTATTATTATAAGGCCATCTGGTATGCACCATAATAGACGTGATAATAAAATATTAATTTGGTATTCACATAGATGTTACATCCAGGGCCATTGCTGTTCAATTTAGCATTTGTTAATGGCACTTAAAATGTTATCCACTTTATTTAGAACACAGCACAATGTAGTTTTTTTTCAGAATGCAATCACTCCTTTGACAAGTATGCTACAAAATAATTAATGAAATGCATCTTACCTTCTAAAAAATTTTTTGTTGTTGGGCAAGGAAACATTAAGAGGACTGTGATGTTAACAATCAGCATGCTGAAATAACAGAATGCTCAACAAATGGATGTATACTACTTAAATTTTAAAAAGGAAAGTGAAATACAAAATAAAGACAATTGTACTTACTTTACAATACAAAACGTTCATAATGTTTGTATACTGAATACAAAAGGGGGAGGGTCACCATTGAAATAATTTATTACATCAGATTTCTTATTTAATGAAAATATATCCGCACAGAGAAGAAGTGTGTCTTCAGTCACAAGTTTATTTGAAGCTTTCATTTCCATCTCTCTTAGCCCGCAATCCTAAACTGGAGTTAGGCTGGCATAAGCTAAACCAGCAAAGTTTGGCCAGCACAAGGGCCACCATAAAGCGTTTTTGGATTACTCTCAGAGTCAGGGAGGATGGCTCATGTCTGTGTGTTGGCCTCTCTAAGAATGTCCAAACATACTTTACGATGTCCCTTGTGCTGGCCACACTTTGCTGGTTTAGCTTGTCCCGGCCTAACTCAGTTTAGGATTGCGCCCACACTGCTGAAAAGGCAGCCATATTTTAAAGAAAAAAGTGGCTTGCCTCTTCATCTGTGCACATCATATGAATTATTCTGCATGTGCATCTGTATAGTTTCACTGGATCTCTTCCGTAAGCAATGTCAAATTTGGGTTTGATAGAAGAATGACATTTATTTGGTTCCACTGGCAGATCCATTAGTTTTAATGGAACTTGCTTTCAGAAAAAGAAGTATTTAGGATCCAAGTCTTATTGTACAACCCTAAACATTTCACTCAGATTACCTTCCATTGTATTTGGTGGGGTTTACTCTCAAGTTGTGTTTATCTGCACGGCTTATTCAGTCAGGCCCAAACGGAGGCGCGAGCACGCCCATGGCTGGCGCCAAAACTGCGCTCCCAGGACGTCGCCCCGCCCCGCCCCGCCCCCGTGTGTTGCTCCGACACACTTCCCTGCACCCAGAAACGCTCCATTTCAGAGAGTAATGGAGACCAGGGAGGGCGGGTGGGCCGAAGAGCGCACTGTTTCACGCGTGGACTGCGCGCAATGGTGCCCCACTGCTGCCCATGGCTCACGCCGCCCCGGGCAACAGATCAGATACGCTTCTGTATACAGTAGAAATAACAAAATAAAAGCCTACGTCTACAATCCTGTATATACTGTACTTGGAGCCAACCTTGCCATGGAGCAACATGAAATAGTAGTGTGGAATAGTACCACTGGAGGGGAAGCAAATGGACAAGCCCCCAGACTATCTGTCCACCCCCCTCTCCAGCATGCTGCTCCAGTAGCAGTTCCAATCATCTTCAGAGTTGCTTTTAGCAGAAAATTGTTACAGCTCCAAATCACTCTTCCCCGCTCACGCGGTATGTATGAAGCACCATGTGGGCAGGGAGAGGCCACCTGGAACCTTCCCCCTTCTCTTCCTTTCTTTTCCCTTCCCTTTGCTTACCAAGAATGAGGACGTGCACCTCCCTTCCTCTGTGCCACTTCCCTTTCCAATGAACAGAAGCTATGCATGATGGTTTCCCGGCAGGCACTGCCTCTGTTCATTTAAAACAGAAGTGATGCAGAAGAGGGAGACTGCACTGTCCTTTTGGCAAGTAAGGAAAAAATAAGTGAGGGGAATGGAAGGGGATGAATAGGCTCCAGGGATAGCCTCTCCCTGCCTCCATGGTGCTTTGAAAGCAGTGGTGGGCAGTGAGAAGAGATTTGGACCTGTGGCAGCTTTGTTTTCCTTCCCTTTCTCCCTTCAGCAGCACTGGAGAAAAAAAGGAGGAAGCTGCCACTGCTTCTACCTGCTCGCTTGCCCCTGCCTGCTCACTTCTGTCACCTGCCTGTTCACTTACCTGGTCACCCTACTGCCCATCTACAAGCCTTCTAACTGCTGCCCACTCACTTGCCCACCCTCTCCCTCATCTAACGGGGGCATCTAAATTCAGGGTCAGCATTATGTGGTGGAGATTCAGGTGGCACAGGGGCATAACATGCCCCTGTACACATTTACCTGATTGTGTTAATTCTGAATGCCATGCAGTTATAGCCATAGTAGATGGCACCATTTGGGCCAACTGATACATGCAGGGGTGGGCATAGCAGGGGGCCAGGGGGGTTACAGGGGCTGGGGCAGCAGCAGAACCACTGCCACAGCCACCTGCTGAAGCTGCTGTTTCCACCTGCCCTCTGAGGCCCTTCCAACGGCCAGGCAGGCTGCCTGCAGCATCTGCAGGCCCTCTGGAGTCTTACAACAACCACCAGAAAAGCTTTTAGTGTGACTTTCATTTTTTAGCTTTTAGCGTGACATTCATCAGAAAAACCACAAAACCTTTCAGGAGGCTGTTGTAAGTCTCTGAAGAGCCCGTGGAGCAGGCTCAAGACACTCCAAGCAAATCAGGAGGGCAGCAGGCAGGCAGGTGGCAATGGGGGTGGGGTGGGCAGCCTGCAGTCCTAGCCTGGGGCAGCGCAGGGGCCAGGATTGCGACTGGATACATGCATGTGCAATCAGTTGATTTCTCTACATGTGATGACCGGCATATGAATGTGTGAACCAACTCAGGGTTTTTTTGCTACATCTCTTTGTAGTGTTTGCTCTGTGATGGCCTGTTCAAACAAAAGACATCATCACAGGGCTTTACAACCCTCAAAGATGAACCTGCATATGAGAACACAACCTTATCTCAGCTTTCCTAACTGGGCTCCTCTTGCCAACAGCAACTCTGCCCCATGACAATCCACTTATGAAGCATATTTCAAAATAAACTTATAATGGAATTTTTGGTACCAGAAATGTACTAAATTCAGATGCCCAGAATGCCCAGAAGATACTGGCACCCCAAAAAACTGGTACTAGGAAGGGAGATGTGTGTTATGCAGTGTGATGCAGGGTTAGATTCTACATTCAGGGGCAGAGCTCACAAAAAATGTTCTGTTCATCTGGTTAGAAATTCTTTGCCCCAAGCAGTACAACTCATACATGATATCAATCCCCGACAGACCAAAGCTTAATCCACACCACCACAGTGCCACAAACAGAAAGCAGGGAATAACCTACTGAGCCAAGCCACTTATACATTTAGGTCAAACAAATCTAGGAAACTATACACAAACTCTCGCTTGGAGTCAAGTACGTCAGAAACTCAAAACTGTCTCTCACTATCAGTGACTCATCATGTACATAACACAGGACAAGACCCAGATAACCCAGACTAACATTGACCTAACTCACACACACACACTTCTTCCATGCCCTATCTCCAGTTTCTGCCACTCTTATCTTGTTGGCAAGTACAACCAGCACTCATTTATATAACAGGCCAACGCAAATAGCTGGGCATGTGAACAGGTGGGTGCTATGGCTGGCAACTGGGCTTTGGGCAGGGTAGGCCCAAGGCAGCAAAGCTGGCCTAATGATAGTTAGGAAGAGGGCCTTTTCTGTGGTGGCCCCCCAACTTTGGAACACCCTCCCCTTCGAATTGAGAACTGCCCCCTCTTTATTAACTTTCTGGCGGGGGCTGAAGACCTTTTTATTTCAAAAAGCTTTTAATTGTTGACAGGTTGGCTGGCTGGCTGGTTATACTTTTATATTTTATGATCCACATAGTCTGTTTTAAATTCTGTTGTTTGAGTTTTGTTTTATTGTATTTTAATATTGTTTTTAATTGTTTTTAATGTTAAGCTTTTATATTTTATACTGTTGTAATGCCGCCTTGAGTGCCTTCGGGCAATAGGCGGGGTACAAATTCAATTAATAATAATGATAATGATAATGATAATGATAATAATAATAATAATAATAATAATATAGCTGGCAAAGCTGGCAAGATTCAGTGAGCATAGCTGGGTGCTAAGTATGGCTCCTCTCCATTCATTCATTGCCTATCCTTCGCTATCTCCACCATGCCTGCCACTGCTCAAGTCACTGACCCCAAGTGAGTAAGGCAGCCAGCCAGTGCCATTCTAGCATGGGTGATCCAGGGGTGGGCAGTACCCAGGGGAATACTGCCAGTGGTCCGCCCCCTGCAGGAGCCGTCCCCCCTTCAGGGCCTCCAAGAAGTGGTCCCCTTTGCCGCTCTGTGAAGCAGCACACAGCTGTTTCCCAGAGCAGCTTTGCCACGGCTGCCCCGACAAAGCTGCTCCGGAAAAGGGTCACAAATGTATGCTTGGTCACTTCTCGAATGACACGGCAACCAAGCGCTGCCACGTCATTTGGGGAAGCAACCACATGTGTCCACTTTGTGGACTGCTTTCCAGAGTGGCTGTGTGTGGCTTCGTGGCCTCTTCCCAGAGCGGCGCAGTGGAGCATGCCTGGCTGTTCTGTGAAGCAGCTTTGAGGCCGCTCCTGAGGACAGCCCTGCGGAGCATGCCTGGCCGTCCCAAGAAGTGGCCAGGTAGCCTGGCCACTCCAACAAGCAGCTTTGTGGCTGCTTCTTGGAGTCACCTGGTACACTCCAAAGGGCTGCCCGCTCCTTCTTGGTGGGGTGGGACAGCCCTTCCAAGTCACACCGGGTCACTCCAGGAAGTGGCTTCTGCTGCGGAAGCCGCTTCCCTGAGTGCTACACTCCAAATCAGTGGCAGGGGGCAGGCGGCGTCGCCCACCCACCCCCAGCTCAGCGCCTGGGGCATTTGCACCCCCTGCCCCCCTCAGGTCTCCAATGGCACTCGAGCAAGGAGAACCACCCAAGGTAGGTCTCCTACCAATATACAGTGGGCCCGCGATATCCGCAGATTTAAGTATCTGAGGGTTTCAAACCTCTGGAGGAGGGTCCAACCTGGACCCTCTGAACCCAACCAGAGCTGGGCTCCAAGTGCTTTTGGAGGGTTTTCTGAGGCCTAGAGAGGACGTGGACAACCACCTGTGGGCTCTATGGGTCTAAAAAAGGCTGTTAGGCCTAAAAAATACTTCTTTCAGTTTTCAGGCAAAAACTGAAAGTGACGTTTTTGGAGGGCTTACCTGAGACTCAGAATTCCAGTTTTTGCCCCAAAACCGAAAGAAGTGCTTTTTCAGTCGTAATGGCCATTCTGTGGCCAGCAGAGGCTATGGGTGGTTGCCTGCAGCCTCTCTGGGCCTCAGAACATTCTTTGGGGCCTGACCGGAGCAGAGCTCCAGTCAGTTTTGGATAATTAAAAGGCCCCAAAACTCACTGATTTAATTATCCATGGGTTTCTTTATTCACAGGGATCCCTGGAACAGAACTCCAGTGGATAATTAGGACCTGACTGTAGTAGTTAGTTTAACAGTGTCCACATTGGCTGATACACTGTACACAACCAATTTTGAGACTCCTGTCCTGGGCCCACAGACACAAAATAAAAATATACAATATTAATGGGGACAAGAGAACCAGAAGGATCCAGAAAAGCTGGTTTTCCCTTGGATTATTTAGCATCAAGGAAAGGCTAACTTACCAAAACAATGCAGCCAGCATTCCACATCATGCGGACAAATATGCCCTGGGTTCAGCATTTGCCTCTTCTGTCCATGGGAAGACAAACACTGTCCATGGGAAGAGCAGGGGGGCTGACTTACAAAGCGCACCGGCATGAGTTGCGAGGCCAGCCAGCATAAAAACATAAGAACTTAAGAAGAGCCCTGCTGGATCAGGCCATAGGCCCATCTAGTTCAGCTTCCCAGCGTCTAGTCCAGAATACCCCAGTTCTGGCTCTAATGTGGATGCTTATCAGAATGCCTCAATGGAACTATGAAAATCATTTTATTACAAACGTTAATGATTTAAAAAAAAACAGGGAAAAAACTCCAGTCTCTCTCACATTTTTGAATCTTCATGAAAGATAGGTATGTCAGCAGGAAGTCAGGGGTAAAATATGTGGGGTTGTATTCAAAGAAAGTCAGTCATTACTAACTTGCATTGAAATTAATGGGACGGAATTTAGTCTTGACCAAAGTGTGCCATTTATCTCAATGGTATTCAAATCAGGACCAACTTTCTTCAGATGCAATCCATAAAGTTTAAAGTGCTTTTCTAATTCCATCATGTCAATATTTTAGTATAATGAATATGCTTCTCGAAGGAGCTCTAGGTTCTTGGAGCGGGAGGGCCACATATGGCTCACCATCATACTTTCGTTTCAACTTGCATTATTATGGGGCAAAAGGGAACCATGTATATAATAGTGGCTGCATAAACAGTTCTTAATTACTTCTAAATTCTGAAATTGCAGCTATTAAGTACTGCTGAACAAAACACGGCCAGCTACACACACACTTGCTTTCCCTCTTAGTCCAGCTGTTGGTATGATGGATAAAAGAGAAGAAATTTACCAACCTCAGAGTGCTTCCGCCAAATGTCTATGTTCTTGCGCTGAGCTTTCGAGAAATGGTCCCAAGCTTTTTGTCTGGTGGAAGCGTTGAAAACGGCCACAATCTGCTCAACTTTGGTGAACAAGGAAGTCAAACAAGACAAGCAATTTATGTTGTGATCACTAGAGAAAATCAAAACAAAGACACTAGGAGTCTATGGATGATGTCACTGCTGAAACATCATCAATATCCATCCAATCATGTGTCTTGCTATACTTACATTTTAGAATTGTTGGAGATGTCTCCCTTCAAGTCTGTTTCCATAACTTTAGTCTATACAAGTTATACATCAATTATTGACAGTTTTGCAAGTGCTTTTTTTAAGTACATTCATTAGACTAAGTTTTGTTAAATGACCATTTGCACCTGGGTCTCTAATGTGAGAATGATTCCACAAGAGGCAAAAACAACCAACAACTTGACTATATTCTAAATTTCTTCCTAAACATGAGATTCTAACATTTTGTTTGTGCATTTAGAGAATGGCTTCTCACTTTGTGTATCATGATAGCATCTGTGTGGACAAATCATCCTAATTGATAATTCCACACAAGAAATTCATCAATTGCAGAGCTATTTCATGAATTTGGAATTTCACAGTAACATTTAAGAGACAAGTATGTGTACTACTAATTCACACAAGATATATTTGCAGACATGGGAAAATGGAAGTCAAAAAGCTTCCCTAAATCTCCAGTTTTAAAAGTTGTTTCCTCCCTCATATTTCCTTTGTCATTTCTTTTATGGCTGCTTGTCTGAGCTGCCTGTTAAAGGATAACATTGTGCCTACCTAACAAATGTAAATGTGGCTAAGAAACTGAACTGCTTGTCAAGACTTTTAAATGTTGCCTTTTCTATGAGTTCTCACTAGGTGGCCTTATATTAGGCAAATCACCCCTTCTCAATCTTAGCCCCCCAATCTGCAATATGGGGATAAAAATACTTACCTTAGAAAGGTCTGGCAAGGACTACAGTAAGAAACATGGAGCACTCAGAAAGTGCTATACAAATGTTCACTGATAGTGTGTATTATAAAATATACAATAATACACTGGAGCAGATATGTGACTTGCTCCCAATGAAATACACATATTGATAATCATATTCTGGAATGCAGATTCATTGGGCATACAAACCATTGTTTATATCAACCATTCCACAACATTATTTCCACTAGTACTGAACTTTAAAAATCAATCATGAATATCAATTTGTATTTGGAAAATATAAGGCCTGGATCTCTTTTCTGAATATTCATTGACTCTTAGTTGCACCAATGCATCAGAATTTATATTATTAATGCAACAGTAATAATGCAACAGTAATATAAAATCATCCGCAATTAAAGGAAACAGAAAAGCATCTTCTACATACAGTGCAAAGTTATGCATGTTCAATGAGACTTTCAAGTAAATGTGTATAGGGTTGCAGGCTTAATCACATTTCTTATAATCTGATAATTATCGAAGGACTCACTCTGGAGCAAATCAGAGCCCTTTTGTTTAACTGCACTTTAGACAGAATTATTTGAACCTTAAAAAATGCTTCAAAATCTGAAGTAGACAATCTGTCCTGACACCTGACTTGGTATTTCATAGGGATGATTTACTTAATTTGCAAATGTTCAGTGTTTCACAACAAGGTTTAATTTTTGTTTTGAGCTTCTGAACAGAACACAGTAATCCTTTCTACAACTGCTAATTCTGTTCCATTTAAAGACAATCAGTTGCATAACTTCCCAGCTCCCAATCCATGCTTACATCTCCATAGTCTTACTTATTGTCTCCCTGCGTACATGATTTCTCAGGGGAAAATCCTAACGGCAATCTGACCCCCTGAGTTAAACAATGCACTGAACCAGCACTTTCAAAAGGAAAAAAAAAAAAGAATTCTTTGGGAGGATAATTTTCAGTTGGAAAAAGGCATAGGAACCCACACCACGATCCCAATTCAGATCCCTCCTGTGGCTGGTCTACAAAAAACAAACACATGGTGGAACCACTGTCTATTTTTTACAGTCTCATCTGGTCTGACTCTATATATATTTGGTAATTTTTACTAACAAATAGACTGACAGCTCACACTTCTATAAAGGATGGCATTGCTAAAGTCATCTGCATACAATATAAGTAATTATAAATATGGACACAAAGTTGGTTGTTTCCTGCCACACTCTTGCGGAGAGGTTGTTTTGGTGATCTCACTATGTACACAATCCCCACACTGAAGTGTTGGTCAACACAAACACTGTTTCGGGCAAGTATGGGACAGCCATGAGACTAGTGGGAACCTCACCTATTTATGAGGTGCATGTATGGGGGCACTGTCAAGTATGAATTAATTATCACTGAACCTTCATTGAAAACAAAGACACAGAAGCATATATCTAAGACTGGCATTACAGCTGGTGGTTTTGTATTCAACATTACTGTGCTGCCTTTCTGCTTTGTTTGTTTGTTTGGATGTTTTTGCTTTATTTTTTTGCTCAGATGCCTTTAAGGAAAATAGCTAAATGAAGGCTTCAATCATACTCACACTTTCTTAGAACTCAGTCCTACTGGAATCAGTGGGATGTATTTTCTAGTAAGCATGGATACGATTGATCAGCACACTTGTCCCCCTGCTAACTGGGCAAGAAGCACTTTTTCCAGTGGTGTTCCTCTTATATTTAGCAGGGGGAGAGTAATTGTCCCTCATCACCCCTGCGCAGTCTTTTTGGTGGCTGTTGCTGGAGGGCTGCCATTTATTTTATTTTTTTAGATTGTGAGTCCTTTTGGGACAGGGAACCATTTAACTTTATTATTACTATTTGCCTGTAAACCGCTTTGTGAACTTTGTGTTGAAAAGCGGTATATAAGTACCTGTTGACTGACTGACTGACACTTAATCAAAAGAGAAAAATGATCTCACATTTAAAACAGTGATGTGCTGGAACTGCACTGAGTGAGGGGATGGAGCCTCTGCCCACCGCTACCTACCAAAGGAACCACTGGGTAGTTAGAGCCCCCTCCTCCCAGAAAGAACATGATGGTAAAGAAAACACCAACTATGGGTCCCAGATATGTGCACCAGCCGGAAGCACCTGCTTCCCCACTCTCTGCAAACTGCCTTGAGACTGCAGAAGTAAAAGGTAAGGCACACTTTGGCCTTTGCAACTGCTCAAAGAAACAGGGTGGATTTTCTGTTGTTGTAAGGTGGTATAAGCCAGCCTGGAGACCATTTGATTGAAAGGTAGAGTATAAATCTTTAAAACAAAAATTAAATGTTTTCAGAGTTTGGCAGAGTGAATGTAACTGCTAAAAGGTATAATAATTAGCATCTATGTAGGAGACAGAGACCGGTTTATATTTCACACTCTTTTTAAGTTAATTGGAGGACGGATAAGAAAATTTAGAAGTGTTGCATTTAATGAATCTATTTTATTAATGAAGGTTTAGATTCTAATCATTCTATTGAACCTATCCCAAATGCAAGGAGTACTACACTTAATCAACAATCAGTGTCTAATTAAATTAGTGATAGAAAACTCAAGTCAAAAATATTCCTGGAGTAGCAAGGAAATGGAATTTTACCATCTTTAGACTGCCTTACATTAGGATTCTTCTGTTGAAACCCTTGAACTTTGAAGTGTGCTTATGAAAATGGTTGAGAGTTCTTTCTACAGGTGCCAGCATTAATTATCCTTATCTGATCACTCAAAAAGATTTATTCAGTGCATGAAAAGTAGGGAAAAATCATAAAATGCTTGCAATTCTAATTACTAGAGACAGATGGTTATTGCTATGCTTATCTTTTTTTTGAAAATTTTTATTTTTATATATATGGGTATGGGGAATGGAAAGGGTAATACATAGGAAAAGGGTACAAAGGTTCACACACAAAAGGTCCACACTGGTGACAGCTTAGTCATCTTACCTATATTAATGTTTGCATACTGTCTATACCATGACTTTAACATTGCTTAATGGTCCTGTATACCAAAGTTACTAACTCTTATTTTCCATTTATAATTATCTAATTAACTCTAACCTAACACTTCTATATCATAATACATTAACTTCTGGTGTTTATCAATTCTGCTATCCCTCCATAAATTTACCACTTTTTAAAAAAAATCTTGTTCCATCTTCTTCTTAAGTATCTCGCGAACCAGCATACAATTACTACTTTCAATTTCTCTAATTAGTACATAAGAATAGCAAAAAGAAAAAGAAAAATAACTTCTTTTGAATTGTTTTTAGCTTTGAGAGGAAGATCACATTTAATAAAAATACCTAATTTATATTTTCATCATAATCTCCCTTATTTATTATCTTTTTCTCATTGGCTATATCTTCCCTAATTCAGTCATCAAGTTCTGGGTGTCTTTCACTTGCAGGTTCTTCCCCTCTTCTTCTTCTTCCACTTTTTATTCTTCATTCTCAGTTTATTGTGCCAATTTCCCCTATTTGCATCCTTTACATTATTACAGTGTCTCTTCCTCCTTGAATATTCCTGAGAAAGATTCTGCATCTCAATCTTGAACATTAATAGGTCCAATTGTTGTTTCCTGGAATTTATCTCCAACTCTCTGTAAAATTCTGTAGGTCCATTTCTTGTTTGATAGGGTTTGTCTTCAGCTCTCTATATTTCTCCCGTGTAAGCTTTGTTTGTTCCTCCACTGGTACTACCTCCCTTCCTGGAGCTAACATGCCTGCAATTTGTCTTCCAGTAACCTCTGTTTTTATCTCCAAGAGGCCCTGCATTCTAGTCATAGACAATGACTAGACTGACTGGTCCAATTCCAACTTCAAACAGCGTATCTCTGGTCTATTGTGATGACTTCCTTTTTAATTTCATTCATAAATTTATCAGGATACCTAACTTCTTCTGATATGCTCTCCAAATCTTGTAGAACTTTTTCTCCAATATTCTTAATAATTGTAACTTCTTGCTGCATCTGCCGAATTTCTATGAGTAATTGGATCAATAAAATCTGATTAGACTGCCTGATATTGTCTTGTCTTAAAAGTTCTTGTATTCTTTCTTGTCTTGACATCTTTTGGCCTCATCACTCCTTTCCTGCACTGTTTTAGCCAATCCTCACAGGGAAAAGCAACATCTTGGCGTTGCTTACTGGCTACAGCAGCAAGGGAGAGGAGGGATTTACATGACAGGGTAAGGCTCCTTGCAAAACTTAGAGCTCTGCCCTCCCTATAGAGACACCACTGTATATAATAACAAAAGCACTGAAAGAGCAGAAGACTGGTTATTGCAATTCTTTGCAATTCTATACATGCAGATTGGAATGCAGAATGTCAGTAACGGAATGTCACCATTAGTTGAGAATAATTAAGGGAGCAATCCTATGCCATATGTATACTTCTTGGAAAGCTTTAGGATGGCAGAATTACTCAATAACAGGATATCTTGAGATATGCCATAACCAGGAACCATGTCTTTACCTCTGTCTTACTCCTCATTCCTGTGCTCAGGCAAAGGATGGAATCTTATTGTACTTGTGCTGAGTTCTAACTGTAGGAGAGTCACTTTTGTCTTCTCTGAACCTCAATACTAATGTTACCAACCCAGGAGGATTGGCCCAGTCTCCAAGAATCAGCATTAGTCTCTAAGTGTCTACTGAAAGTATTCCTGGAAATTAACAAGGCCTCCAGGAATTTCCAAAATTACATCATGATGGGGAAAAAAAATGTTCCAGGAATTCTTTTGAATTGGCAACGCTATTCACTTGAAAAGGAGAGAAATCTCCATTGCAATCCCAAACCCATTTCGAGTGGGCTTGAGGCAGACCTATGTTCTCTCTAAGATGGTTGAAAAGACCCCAGCTGCTTCTTCCCTTCTCTAAGAGACATTTGAAGTAATGGGAAGCTCCATCACTCTCTCTGAGGTGATCTGTGAACTCAGAGAACCTTGGAAGACCTGCAGCTTTCTCTCACTCGTCAAAGGCTTGAACATCATAAAGAATAGCAAGAGACATACAAGTACTGTTTCTGACCTTCTTCAAATTTCAGAGGCAGCCTTGGTAACTTTCGCACCAGAATACTTGTTCCTAGAGAACAAATTCACAGATGCATGAACACAACACCTTTGCTAAGGTGCTACAAACCTAGTGAGAAGCCAGCGTTACTTTCTCTTTCAAATATATGGACCAGGAACCTATACATTCTGAAACTTAAATACTGAAATTCTCCATACTAAACATCTGATTATTGTGGAGATGAAGCATATACGTGCCTGGAAATGTATGTTCTGCTTTTCATTTTCATGTTGCTTCAACTTCCCTATATATTTCAGACAGTGCCTATTTTCTGATATGAATCTCTTATAGAAGGTAAGCAATATTTTTCCAGATTCACTTTTTAGCTTGAACATAGCTAAATTTGAAGCAGGGAAAGCCCTTTTCCATGGCAGTTTACAACCACATTCCTCTTGGTTCCTGAAGCACCATACCTTTTCCTTTTTTTCTCAAATAATCTCATCCAATAAGGAATCACATACTGAACATTAAACATCACAACACCATGTTGCCAATCAGACCATACTATTTGCTTGCATCACTAACAGAGCATGAACTTCATCTAAGCAAATGCAATGCTTCCTATACACACATATGGTGCTCCTACAACACCCCCACAAGGCTCTCTCCAACAATACTGACAATGCATTTACAAAATGACTCCCGCCTGGTTCAGCCCTATATCAAGACCTATCACAGAATATCCAGAACAGCAGTAGTGCCTGTTGTAAAAACAGCATGGCAGGGTGGCTAGGTCTTTACTGGATCCAGCTCATTATGTTACTTTACATCTGAAGTAAGAAGAGTTGCCAACCACTTCATAGTTATCTTCTTCTTCTTGTTGTTCAGTCACTAAATCGTGTCCGACTCTTTGCGACCCCATGGACCACAGCACGCCAGGCCTCCCTGTCCTCCACTAGCTTCTGGAATTTGCCCAATTTCATGTTCATTGCTTCGGTGACACTATCTAACCATCTCATCCTCTGCTGCCCCCTTCTCCTTTTGCCTTCAATCTTTCCCAGCATGAGGGTCTTTTCTAAAGATTGCCCGATTGGATCTCCTTGCAATCCAGGGGACTCTCAAGAATCTTCTTCAACACCATAATTCGAAAGCATCTATTCTTCGGCGCTCTGCCTTTCTTATGGTCCAGCTCTCACAGCCATACATTGCTACTGGGAAAACCGTAGCTTTGACTATGCAAACCTTTGTTGGCAGGGTGATGTCTAGGTTCGCCATAGCTTTCCTCCCAAGAAGTAAACGGTCTTTTAATTTCATGGCTATAGTCACCATCTGTGGTGATCTTGGAGCCCAGGAAAATAAAGTCTGTCACTGCTTCCATTTCTTCCCCTTCTATTTGCCAGGAAGAGATGAGAGTGGTGGCCATGATCTTATTTTTTTTAATGTTTTGCTTCAAGCCAATTTTGGCACTTTCCTCTTTCACCTTCATCAGAAGGTTCTTTAGATCT
The DNA here is from genome assembly GCA_029204185.1 of Lerista edwardsae. Lineage (NCBI taxonomy): Eukaryota > Metazoa > Chordata > Lepidosauria > Squamata > Scincidae > Lerista > Lerista edwardsae. Next base: position 4,739,299 of record JAJKFI010000034.1, read on the forward strand.
TCCTCACTTTCTGCCATTAGAGTGGTATCATCTGCATATCTGAGGTTGTTGATATTTCTCCCAGCAATCTTGATTCCAGCTTGTGACTCATCCAGCCCAGACTTTCTCATGAAGTACTCTGCATATAAGTTAAATAAGCAGGGTGACAGTATACAGCCTTGTCATACTCCTTTCCCAATTTGAAACGATCATAGTTATGAGATACTTCTATGGGCCTTCTGTTGCTGATATGTCATCAATCTTGAAAGGGAAAAAAACCCAGGAAATTCTTACCACAAATTCCTATTCTGAAATAAGAAAAGAAGGCGTTCTTGATCACTTGAGATGAACCTGACTATGGGAATGAATGCTGGGTATGGCCTCAAAATCACTGTTCCTTATGGAATGCACAAAAGTCCACAATAGAAGAGCGTCTCACTTGGCCAACTTGTTGCATTGTGAATAATAACACAGCAATGCATGATTTAGTACTGGAATGATAGGAGGGCCACTACTCTTGAGATCCAACTAGTTTATGCTTCTCCCTGACTCCTTCCTGGACCAGGAATACTGTATAAGATGTTCAACCACAAGGGTTCCCCAGTCCAGAAGGCTGACCTTTGTGGTTATCCTGATTTGGTTTGGGGTAGAGAAGTTCACCTCCTATGCCAACTTGATCTTGTTCATCAACCATCTCAGTGTTTTCATGGTCTTGCTCATGATGCATCTGAATCACATCTTGCTCACTACATCCTGGCAGGACAGCAGCATGTTCAACAGCTCTGCTAGGGTCATGAGCAGCCCATGATGAGGCTTCATTTTTATGCTGTAAGCCAGGTGTCTCCGACTCGGCCCTTGGACTGGATCTGGTGCCTGACATGATTCACCCCCGGGTGAGTGGAGTTTACTGTTCTGCCAGGGAGCCTTTATTGTCATCCCAATTGCCCCTGACCTTTGCGCCATCCAGCTGCTTCTGGGTTCTGTTGTCCAAGCAGGCTGTGTGCCCAGTTTTCTCCATCCTGGTAAGCTCCATTCATGCCTGGGAGACCATTTCTGGGATGCAGTGGTCTTCAGTTTGGAGACCACTGCTCTAAGCTTATGAAGCAGGCTGTTCCTGTCTTGTTGCTGCTCTCTAACACAGTTGTCCAGTCCTTCCCCCAGCAGGATCATCAGGTTGGGGGAGAAGTAGCTTGAGTATTGCCTTATCTCCCTCCTTACCCTTGAAAGCTAGGATGTAAGAGGAGGAAGGTGGAAGAAAGAGAAAGTGAAAATCAGAAGTCAACCTTCATTGGAAATGAGCTCTATGGAACTCTGTGGAACTCAGAAGAAAACATTGCTTCCTGACTCAAGTCTGGGGGTAGGATGCCATCTACAGAGAAAGAGACAATTCAAGTAATTGACCTTGCCTCCTCTTCTGAGTAAAATGGGAACCCTGAAGGATCTGGAAATGCTCTCCTTCCTCTATCAGAGAAACTTGGTTCCCACATCTGCTTCTTCAAAGGCAGCCTCCCAAACTTGATTGTGATTCATTGTGGAGTCTGTTCTGCATAGCACTTTGGCAGGCGTGAGAGAGACTACAATACATCCTCGTCCTTATCCTCATTCTCAACAACTGGTGAGAGATCCCAGGGGCGTCTTGGTAGTGAAAAGGTCTACATATATGAACATAAACAAGTTTCACAATTGAAGAAAGCTTAATCATTATTGCAAAGCTGTGGATGAACAGCCTTGTGCAGCAGAAGTGCTATGAAATAAGCAACGCTACGTATTCCTCAACTAACATCTGTTGATTAATCTGATGTTGCATAAAATTTTCATCAGCCAGATGCAACATTTCTTCTCGCCGTCGATAAGAGAAGCATTAAAAAGCCATTTTCTCCAAGGTGCGGGACATTCTGAGAAGGCATGGGACTGAGATGCATGTAAAGTGATGCACACTGAAGCAGAAAAATCCCAACTTCACGTATACACTAATGGGGTTTGAGCTACCAGTAACGGACCAAGAAAGAAAGCTTTGGGTCATAGGTCATAATGAAAAAAATCGATCCAGTGCGTGGTAGTGATGAAGAAGGCAAATTTCATGCGGGGGTCATTACAAAATGGATAGAAAATAAGACTGCTATTACATTGCCCCCATACAAATCTATGGTGCAGCCACATTTGAAATAACTGTGTACAGTTCTGGTCACCACTCCTCAAGGAAGGTATTATAAACTTTGGAAAAGGTGCAGAATCAGATAATCAAAATGATCAGATGGACGGAGAACTTTCCTTATGAGGCAAGGTCACAGAATGAATGCTTCAAAGTGTGGAGAGAAACATACAATTAGTGGCCAGCATGGTTTGGATAGCTGTTTTTCCCCCTGCTGCAGGTTATTATTGTTGTTAATAAAAGTACAAGCCTCTGGCTCATGTGCTTATTTGAGGATGCCTGCGTAAAGGCAGTTTTTCACAATACTAGAACTAATCGGTCATCCAAAGAAACTGACTAGGTTACAGAAAAAGAGAAACTCCTCTGCACAATGCACAGGATTACCTGGGCAAAAAACAAGTATTTCTAGTTGGGGTTAAACAATAAGAATGGGTAAGATTCCTCCTCTTCCCTGATCTTGGAAAACAGCATATTTTGTCTCAATAAGTGAGGCAGAAATTCAGATTTCAATAACAGGAAGGTATTATTATTAATGCCTGAAGCTCTCTTTTAGATATTTTCAAGATTATCTGCAAGAAGTTGTGGACATTAAGAGTAGGGAATTTTTTTTTAGCTTCACAATAACCACAACCATGTTATCAAGCATACTGTACAGCACAAACAAGGATTTGTGCATTTGGTATGGGTACTTAGTACATTTAATTGTGCATAACAGTAGCACACAGCTGCCCACATTTCTGCAGAATTTTGTTAAGAGGGTTGGGGAGAATCTCTCAAAGCACTGCACATGTCTTGGGATTAAATGTTCAAAGCTCATCTAAGACTGGGCGGCCTCATCATGCTCCTGCATAAAACTCAAGTACGATTAGGCTGTTTTCTCTGTTACGCAGCTTTAACCACAGTTTTTGTTCTGTTCTATGCTATGCTTCAAGTCATAGTAAGGAATGGGGCTCACTCAAATGGAATGACAGTCAGTTGTAATGTTAGCACTCCATTCACCCAGTACAGGCTCAGGCTCTTGTCTCCCCTGCAGCACAGAATCAAACCCCGTGAAAGGGAGGATTTACACTGCCAGTGAGATTCTGATCAGAAGCCTGGCAGCTGAGTTCTGGAAAAGCAGACACCTGACAATTGATTTGACAGAAAGAATTATAGTAGTCAACATAAGATGTTATAATTAATGGGCAGGAGTTTGTGAGTCGAGTTGGAAGGCAAAAGGGCAATGTTTTCCAAAGAGTGCTGCCTTGCAATAGAGATTATTTGGTGATAGACTGAGTATATTGGAGTCTTGTCCCAAGCCTACAATTACTCACAGGCATCTGATATGCAAAATTGACACAATGCTGCAGCTGAGTTAAATATCACTCCAAGTTTCTGAATTTGGGCCCACCTTCTTAGCCTGGGAACCATCAATGCACTACCTATGAACTATTCCACAGGTGACTGTGCAGATCCTTGCATGCAGTTTGTGTGCACAATGCGAGGATCTACAGATCAGGGTACTAATCACAATACAAGCATGCTTAACAACGGGGTTAGGTTAGGTGAATTTGTCGTTGTGCAAACCGATATATTTGCATTAGTCAATGGATTAGCTGCAGCAACGGCAGCGGGATCGGCTCGACAAACATTCCCCATCCCTGTGCCCCCTTGTGTCATTCCTCCTTCTCTTTCCTTGTTTGCTGGTCTTCCTCCCTATTCCATCCCACTGCCTCCCCATTGCTGATACAGCACCAGGAATCCCTTCCTTCCCAAACACAAAGACTGGAGGGGAGCTGCTCCACCCTAATGCACTGCTCTGCTTACTCTCCAGGGACAGTGGAGAGACAGTGCAGGGACAGTGGAGGCTGGCTAAGCATGCTGGTGGGGTGGATGGGAAAGGCGACAGACGAGGCATGACCTATTGGGGATGGAGGGGAGGCAGGTTGGATGACACTCCATTGCATCAGGAGTGGGGAAGCTGCCTCAGTTTCCCCTGAATTCACTGCCTGAGGCTCTGCCTCTTATCTCATGAAAGGGCCTGCTTTCTCCAGATTACATAAGGATGATTAGCCAGTAAGGGTAAAGCCACTCCCTAACAATCCAATGTGGATCAGTGAGGGACCACCACCAGGGCTGGCATTCAATTTACCAGGTCTTGGCAGGTGGAGAAGAAAAGTACCATCTGCCTTTAGGTCTTCTCCCTCCCTGGAACTTCACATCCATTCAGGAAACTACAGGTCCCATGTGATGGGGAGGAAAGTCTGCCCCATAGTCCGAAAATCACTGAAAAGATAAGGGCCACAAAACAGACATTGGCTCTCATTCACTGTGCATATGTATTTGTTTATAACAATGGTTCCTAACCTTTTTTGCACTGGGACCCCTTTTTTAGGTACAACAACCTGTACCTAGGGCTGCAAGTGATGTCATTAAACAGGAAGTGAAGTCACTGTTTTTAAGTAAATCACATTTTTTGAAAGTTGAAAGCACTCCATATCTTTTTAGAATGTTCTGAATGCTTGTCTCTTTGTGACGTTTGAGTTTGGAGTTCAATGATTGATTTGATTCAGCACTGAGAACAACATTGCACAGAATGCATTGTGGCTTCTCTATGCCGTTGCCGATCAAGTTGGTAAAGCCAAATTTTAGATACTTTTCAGAGTATTAATGCACCTCTTCCCCATGTGGTGAGACTCATCTAGGCATGCACATGGAAGGCATGACATGCCCACTTGGAAAGAAACCCAGGGGAGACCTCATCACACACAGACGCACACACCAAGCAAGGCAAGACAAACTCATAGCAAGGCTAATTTCCTGCACAGACACAAGCACAGAGGAAGTGGCAGTTTAATGGGGAAGCCTCTTCCCTAGCCAAAATGAAGCTTCCAAGATGTTAGTGCCCAGTTTTTTAAAATGGCTGCCCCAGCAATTCATGACCCCCTGAAAATTGGTTCATGACCCACTTGGGGGTCTCAACCCCCAGGTTGGGAACCACTGGTTGATACTGTCCACAACAGTGTTTCCCAAACCTTTTAGCATGGGGAGCAACTTTTTAAAACAACAATCTATAGGGATCCATATAGCTTTACTAGAAAAAATTAGACTAACTAACCTACTTTTTAGTTAGTCATACTAACTAATACTAGCCCATACTAACCCACTTTTTTGGCGGCCAAGCCACTTACGCTGGCCAAGTGCAGTCATGAACATGCTGTAAAGCACTTGCATCAATGCTGCAGCACCAGAGCAGGAGGGAGGGCAGAATGGGGTGCTGGGGGGGGGTGTTCTGGCAAGCAGGGCAGCCCCAATTCGGGCTGCCACTTTGTTCTCAGACATGTGCCAGCTAAATAGCTGGCGCAGATCTGAGCAGCCCCATCGGGAGGGCTGGCACCTACCCCATGGTAAGGGGATAAATGTTCCCTTTACTTGCCCCGTGGAGGCTCCAGCCTGCTCCCAACCTGTGCTGGATACAGCACAGGCAAGCTGACCTGCCTGCTCCCAGAAATATTTTAATTAATAATTAGTAAATTAATTATTAAATAATTAGTAACAACCAGGGTCCTGTGCTCTTGAGGCTGCCAGAGACAGGGGCAGTGTATAGAAATGGAGGTCCATCTCTGCCCTCCCCACCTTCACAGTCATTCCAGGTTACCCAGAATGCTAAAGAACAAGATGTGAACTTAGGAACTTCTAGGCCAGACAAAAGGCTGAAACTGCATTTACCTGTGATCTACAACATGCCAATTACTAGAGAAAAAACAGAAAATGTGACATTTTAATTTGGCGGTATGAAGATTATCTCATACCACAGGCCGGCGTCCCAGACACAAGAGCAGTCTCTCCATCTGGATTGCCCACTGCTGCAATTTTCTTCCGCAAACTGGGTGAAAGTGCTTGCAAAGATACTTTTATATATTCCAGAATCTTTTAGCAAACCACCAAAAATCAGCTCATGACCCACTGGTGGGTCTCAACCCACTGTTTGGGAAACCCTGGTCTCCAACATTGCAGAAGAATAATCCTCCACCAAACAGAGAAATAAAACAAGATTCTCCATTTACCAATGCAAAGAACAAAGAAAAGGTAAAGCTTTGTAATGCAGAATGGGATAAGTACATTAATTAGACATGTGCAACAATATTGAATTAAAACTGGAATGCATTAGTACAACTGGGACTTATGTTTTAATAGCTATTAAACTAGTTCTAAGTGAATGCCAGGAGAATCATTAATCTCACTAGGTATGTCCTGTAGCAAGATGATTAACAACATGAGCTATGAAGTACCTACAGTCCTTGAAATCTCACCTCAGCAACGAACTTGCTGGAGGAGGGGGCGTCTTAGGCGGGTTACAACCTCCAATCTATATTGAAGCGCTAGCATTGGCTTATCTGGCAGGGGTAGGGTGAAGATGACTGAGATAATATAGGTGAAAAACTTAGGAAAACTACAAATAAAAGAGCTTGTACTGTACTGTATCTGACAGTGGCTCACCAGATGCCTCAGGGAGCACACAAGACAATTAGATACTTGCATCTCGCTGCCACTCCAGTAGGCAAGTGGGGAGACGCAGGGGAGTGGCAACGAGATGCAAGTGTCTAGTTGTCTTGTGTGCTCCCTGAGGCATCTGGTGGGCCACTGTGAGATACAGGAAACTGGACTAGATGGGCGTATGGACCTGATCAAGTGAGGATCTTCTTATGAGATGGTTGGGGCATGGTCGGCAGGCAGGTGGGAATCAGGGGCTGTTTGCCCCTAATTATCCCCACCTCAGGAAACTGGGTGCCCAATATCAATAGGTCCAGCCTTAGGACCTGTGGGGAGGAAAGTAAAACATTTTTGCAGGGCCCCCAACCCCCATGGGGCCCCCTACTCACTAAGTGGCAGCTGAGAGCCCGGGCTGATGATGCTCTGCACAAAGTGCAGCACCTGGAAGAAGCCAATTGCTTCACGTGGGAGGCAATTTCGTGCCAATTTGATCCAGGGGCAGCTCGGTGGGCCGCCCAGTAGGAACACTCCACTTGCTGCGCTCTCCTTGCAATGTTTTGGCATAGAAGTGTCAGCTACAGTGTTGAGAGTCAGCTGCAAAGCAAAGTGCTGGCTGGGGGCACTTGGCTCGCTGTCCCAGCTTGGGGCCGCACCAGGTGTGGGGTCCTATTGGACCAAATTGGTCAAATTGCCCTGAAGCCAGCCCTGGCTCTGGGGTTGGGCAGGACACATGTGCTTTGCAAGCACTTGCTTGGTCTAGACAGTGTTTCTTCTCCCAGCTTGGGATGGTGCTGCCTGGAAGTGATCTCTCAGACTCAGGCAAGTGCCACGATCTGCTGGCCTAGCATGGGGCCCCTTTAGGAGCATGGGCCAATTTGCCGAAATGGTCATAAAGCCGGCAACTGCAGTGAGCAGAACACAGAGCACAGTATCAATTCAACTTCCCACACTGCTACTGCTATATTTATGTTGCAGTAGGACTCCTCCTGCATATAGGAGGCAGGGGCTTACTGGCCATTTGTCTTAATGAGCTGGTCCAATGTGAGATGCCAGGGAAGAACTGTTATTGGCTCGATATGTTGCTAATTAAGCACATGGGGGTTGAGGCAACTTTTGGCAGCCTTGCACTCTGCAAAAGCAACAGACCTGGGAGGGTCACTTTGCAATGATCTCTTATTAAGCCCTCGGGAACCTCATACCTTATTGCTATGCTACTCTGATAGTGACCGGCTTCATAGAGCTCAGGGAGTCTCTCTGTTCCAAATCCGAGGCTAGGGGGG
>JAJKFI010000034.1:4747192-4798184 GCA_029204185.1 Lerista edwardsae
TGTGTGTGTGTGTGTGTGTGTGTGTGTGTGTGTGATGTGCAGGAAGAGTAGACTGTTCTACAGAGATTTTGTTTGCTTCTTGCACATTTAGTTTCCTAGCTCAGTTTGTACACGAGCTAAAGCTCTTTTCTTAATTTTTTTTTAAAATGAAAGCTAGCAGTCCAGACCTCATAATAGACTAAAGGCAGTGGTGTCATTCAAATGATTTAGGAACAGGAACTCACTTTTGATTGGCACTTGTTGGGAACCCAGAACCAGCCACGGAGCCCATTAGGATCCGGAATGCCCGTTCTGGTCTGTTCCCCCTGAATGACATCACTGACTAAAAGGGCACCAAGTGGGAAGGCTGGGGAAACCCTGGCTTTCTGGATAACATGGCAAACCTCCACAAGCAAGGGCTCTGGATGACCTCTCACAGGGCCCAATCCTATTCTCCACAGTGCTGGTGGTAAGTCCTTACTACTGGTGCCCGTGCTATGAAAATGCCATAAGGCACTTCCACTGCTGGCAGAAAGGACTTACTGCTGGTGCCGGCCCAGCGCCAGGCCGCAGTGCACAGATGAGCCCATGTGGAGCTGGCAGGCAGTAAGCAACACTGCAGCCAGCAATTTGCTCTTTCCAGGAGGGTGGAGAGGATGGGAACGGGAGAGGGGCAGGGTGGGGGTGGGACTGGCGGTGGCTGCGTGGTTTGACATGGAGGCTCTCAATCTGTGCCAGCAAAATAGCCAGCACAGACTTGAGCAGGCCCATTAGTAGGCCTGCACCTTTCCCTTGAGGTGCCTCCTAAGGCAGCGCCTGTAGGAGACAATGGTAGCCGCTTGGCTACTGCTATCCCTATGGGGGCCATCCCCCATAGGATTGGGGTGACAGAGGCTCAGTATAAGCTAATTTTCTGGTTCTGTGGGTTGAGTCACAGCTTCCTGGTAACCCAAGTCCAATTTGAATTATGCTTGGAAATACATGATTTTGGTCTGTCTTATTATTTACAAGCACCACATAAATTACTACTTATTTAAATTGTGTGTTGGTTGCCTTCCTACGGAAGGTATCCAAGATGGCTTACATAGAGGACAGAAAAATGGAAAATTGTTTTATATAATATGACAAATACACGTAATCGAGTAGCAGTGGCAAAATTAGTGAACAGCATCAAACCTAAAAATCCTGCAGGGGTTGAATTGGGAGCTCCAGACTTTGCACTGCATCAAAGTGCAGCGTTCTTAGCTGAACATAACACAACATAAAATATGTAACCACTATATGTAATATAGTTAATTAAAAGAATTATGTCCCAAAATCCAGCTAATTCTCTTGCTCTAAAAAATTATTATTACTATTACAATTGAAATAATTAGCTTTTTCTACTGTTACTCCACCCTTTCTCCAGGTTCTTCAGGAAGATTTTCCCCATGTGGAAGCAGCTGCACACTGAAGAGCCTCCCCTTCCCCTGGCACTCTGAAGTGGTACAAACCAGGAAACATTTCACTGCCTGGGACAGTCAAACCTGGGAAGTAGTGTTGGGGCTTGACTGGAGATGCTGGGTGATCTTGGGCCGCTTACTATTTCTCAGCCTAAATTTCTCACTGGGTCGCTGTGAGGGCTTTGAAGGACTGCCACTGTGGACAGAGTGCAGTAACACTTCTCATAATGCTGCTTTCTTAGGCGTTTATTTGTTACAGCAGTCTTTGCCCCATTGTGATTAGTAGCCAATGGGAGTGCATTCTGCCCCACTTCCTACCTATCAGATTAGCAATGCATTCTATGGTGCTGTTTTCCACAGTGCTCGACTGTCCAGAATGGATTCACCACATTAGGAGAGGTATTATTATACTTCAACATGTCCTCATTTCTTATGGAGGACTGTGGGAGAAGCTCTATCTGTGTCAATATACCTTAAACCTGCAGCCTGCCAGCAACATCAACTATTAATTAACTTCCTATGAAATGCATTAGAACTAATTGTCCAAATATGCATGTCTAACACGCACAGAAGATACCTATTTTGGAAATTCATGACACCTAGTATTTTCAAAGAGGTGATTATTATTCATCTGGGTGTTAAGTTTATGTACTTGTGCACATTCTGTTCTTTGGTACTGGTAAATATTTTATATTTAATCATGGCATGTACAATTTTTGCACATTATGTTCTAAAATGTATGCTTCAGCAGGAATGAAAAACTGCTCTAATCATCATTGCTCATGATTTAGTGGATCCAAGCTATTTCCCACCTGGTCTGAGTAAAGATTGCTTTTATTTTCTTTTAGCTTGACTGTAAGAATGTGCATACTTTCATAATGAAACTGGCAAAATGTAATTTTTAGAACAAAAAATCAATCAGGCAATTATTGTGATTAGTGTTTTATAAGGAAGCCCCATTAAGGTAACATAACTGATTATATTGTCTACAAAGAAAAAAATGATAATGTTGACTATTGGAGACAGCCCATCTGCAAGGGAGCATTTGCAGAAAATCAGCTGAATAGTCCTCCTGCCAAAAGCTCTGCAGCAAATTCCTCTTTTGTGCTGGTTTTGCCTAGAGAATCAATCCACCTGGATACAAGGCAGAATTTGCATGTTGTAGTTCATATCCAACTTGCTATAATCCCATAACAATGCGAACACCATATGCTGCTTCTAATGAAATCCCAACCAGAATTTTCTGAGATCAACAGTATAGCATACCGATAACGCTATTCATGAAGCCCAATGTAATAAAAAAACTGGCCTTGTTCATACCAGATGATGAAGGTTCTTGACTGGTCAGTTTCCTTATATTACATTTTATACATTTCGGTCTATTGGGAGGGGAAAGAAAACCAAATGATGCTATAACTCACCTCACCTTGAAAAGTAAAGTCTTAAGAATGGTCCTTGATCTTCCAAAGTGCCATAGGATATGAACAGAAAATGACTGTCATAACTACTTACCCTCAAAGTTACAAAAACACCACCACCTTTAACTAATGTAAAAACAACACAGGACTAACTGAGCTTACTTACATTGAGTGAGGATCCCCGTTAAGGCATTTTTAAACTTTTCCTTGGCTTGCTCCATTTCTTGCTCATGAGTTGCTTTTTCGTTCATGAGTTGGCGGACGTGGCTATTCGCTGATTGCACCATTGAATAGAATTGGTTGGCTGTGCGACGGTTCACCTCGCCTCGCTCTATCCAGGTAAGCAACACTGTGATGGCCTCTGAAAATTTGCTGTCATCTAGTACAAGCAAACCAAGAAGTTTAAATTAAAATCACATGGGTGTTTTTTTGCCATGAACATACCTCTGTACTTATGAATTAATAGTCTCATAAATAATTTTTATGATGTATGCTGCAGTAGACTCACGTAACAAATTTATGTGAAACTTTATAAATTGCTTCCAAAGCTTTGATTATTTGGAGCCTTGTAAAACATTGTGGCTTGAATTTTCATTTACTCTTTATACTTCTTTTTAGCAACAAGAAGCAACTTTGCTCAGGGAATAATTAAATGATAAACGTTTTGACAGCATTTCCCTCAAAATTACTAGAGTAAATGTATTACTAGAGTAATAATCCTTTAAATGCAAACATTGAGTTCAACTTTTTTTTAAAAAAAGTCACTTTAAAATCGGTAGGGTGCTTATAAATTTCCCTTATGCTCCAAAAAGCATGGAAAATTGAAAATGAAGGTATTTACTTTCATTTTCTTCCCATGTAAGCTGTAAAATTTTTATACAGTTTCATATATTATGATGACTTTACCAATTAGTTTCCATGTACTCAAATTTGCCCTGATGTTCCAGTTTGACATTGGACCAGGGCAGGTTGGCCGAATCTTCCCCAATCATTTGCTCAAAATACAATTGATGAATGAACTATACAAACTGGGCCAAAAGTGCCCAGTAGCTTAATTCTTGAATGCATTTGTGGATCCAGAAATTCATGGTCCTACTCTGACATTCTACTCTCCAAGTATTTCAAAGTTGTTGTTTCCATTGAAATACAAGGAGCAAAATGATCACTAGGAAGTTCACTAACTTAGAGACAACTCAAAGTTTAAAATTTCACTTAAGGAAATGAATCAAGTCACATCCCCCCCCCCCAAAAAAAAAAATTGATGGAGGGCCAGATCCTATCGGCCCTATTTTCAGCAATATGTGAGTCCCACTGGTTTTGGTTGTCATAAATGTGCCGTAAAGCACATTTATGGTACTTGGAGAGTAGGGAGCACCTGCACTGGGGCTAGCTCCAGTCAGCACTAAGCCTCAGCATGGGTGGAATGACTGCTCCAGCAGCACCAGCAAACAGTGAGGTTCATCAGGATGGGGGGAGGCAGGGAGGAGACAGGATGGGGTGGGGGAAGGGTGGAGTGGGCCATGGGGGGGGTAGGAGTGGCAGTAGCTTCCACGGCTGGATCTCATCCCTTGCATTGGGCTGGGTGGCAAGACATGGGTTTCCTTGATTCTGCATCCGCTCCAAAACAGGCACAGAGCCAAGGAGACCCATTGGCGCTGCAGCAGTGTTACTCAGTGTAAGGGAGGAATTGCTTCCTTACCCCAAGGAGACTCTGGTGGTGGCCTCGGCAGCCTCCGGATGCAGAGGTCGCCATTTTGGCACTGGGAGCGGCCAACCTTAGGATAGGGCTGAGAGTGAAGTTAAAGTAAACATAATTTGTTTTCCTTTTCGTCTAATAAAGTACTTATCCAATCAACTGCTATGCAATAACTGGCATGCCCATAGGCTTAAACTTCATCCAAAGGTAAATAACTGGTGCAGGGGGTACTCAAGGGGAAACATTTTTTGTTCCTGTCCTTGGGTGCGATTGTGTACACAGGTAGGCTGCATAAAGCCCATTGAGGTCCATGTGAGGACGGGACAGGACAGAATGGCAGCTTTTATTAGCATATTTGGGATCAGTATTTTTTCTTACTGTTGACAGTCGTTTCCTTCCATGAATGAAAAAACACACACACAAAACCAAGGCCACAAACTCCAACAACTGGCACAAGCTTATGAGCCTATTAACAGCTAATTGATAGTTCTGCACAAGTTGAGAAAAAAAATGTCATTGGTTGTATAATTAGGAGATACAAGTTGCTAACCATTTTACAAGTGCTACAGGGAAATTCATCACAGCAGAATAGTTTTGCCTATCATAATGCTCTCTCTTTGGGTTATTTTTAAATCCTAATTTCATCTTCACTTCTGGCTTTCTAAATTGATGAGCTAACTGCCCAGTGGCTTACATGCTGAAATTCATTTCCTTTGTCAAGGACAGAATATTGAATTCCTGCTAAACATTTGCAAGTTTGCCTAGATCCCAGTTGGTAAATTTATCTGTTGTCTGGTAAACTCAAATACTGTAATATAAGCCAGTTTTAAAACTGAGTTTGGTTTACAGCCTTATGAAAATTTTCCTTTGGCTGCAAGCCAATCCTGTCATAAGCATTACTTCAAGGAAACAGCTATAAAAATATAAAGTTGTATTGTTTAGGTAAATGCACTTAGCTATGTTTCTTTTCACAATTACTCTTTAGATCCAGTACACACTGAAGCATTTTCTTGCAGTAAAAGTCTTTTTTAAAGTTTAAAATGCATTTTAAAGAAATTACTACTGTAATGACAGCTTGTCAATTACTTGAACATACACACTACTTATGTGAAGCTGCACTATACCTTGTAGAACAGGATTTGCCTTGAGAGCTGTGATGTTGGCTATCCTTTATAAATTACCTTTATGAGCTTTTGGACCTCAAGGCTACAAATACGGAGGGTTTGTTCAAATTTGTAGAGAGATGCTCTCACTTTGCACAGACACCAAGGAAATCAGCAAAGATATTAACCTCGTTCACACTTAAGTTATTTATCTCAAAACTAGCACATTGTCAAAAGTTGCCAAAATGGACCTCCAAGGCATCACATGACATTAAAAAGACAACTCAAAAACAATTGAAACCCACATTAAATTCAAACAAAACACTTCTGAAGAATGGTGGAAAAAAACCAAATACTGTACAGTGCAGAAAAATCACAGCACTTACAATAGAAGACCAGACTAGACCAGACTAGCTTTAAGAGGAAGCAAAATAATCCAGAGTATATCCAAACATTAACCTGACAAAATTACTTTGCATCAGGGTAGACAATCACATGAAAAGGGAGATATCTAAGCCTTCTCAATAATGAAAGAAAGAAATGAGATAACTTGGTGCAATTCTCTCAGATGATATCCCTGAGATTGCCCTGAATAATTTTGATCCCATTGATTCCGCAATGATCCCACTGAGAAAAATCTGCTGGATATAAAGATGTGGACAGGACACCAAATTCCACAGTCTGGACGAATAGCAGCTGTTAAACTGAAAATATTGCCTAAATAGCTCTTTGTAATGCTTGCTCTTTCTTTGCTGATCTGTCAGGAATTATTGAACACAATACAAGCAGGACTAATAAACTTTATCTGGAAATATAAGCCTGTCCAGTTTAAGATGAATGTGCAGCAGCAGCACACAGTTTTTGAGGTGGAATGTGTGCTCTATCCATCACCAAGTATTATCATGGTGCTGTTTTGTCGTTTTCTCCCAGTGGTTTCAATAAGAATATTCTTTTTGGACAACAGAAATCTTATTGTAATATACTTCCATCAGCATTGCGATGGTTAACCCCAGACGGACTGATAGCATGCAAGAGATGGGAGATTTTAGCTTCTAGTTAGGATACCATCTCTAGACTCAGGGCACAATCTTATGTATGTCTAATCAGTAGTAAATCCCACTGAATTTAATGGGGCTTACTCCCAGGAAAGTGTGTATAGGATTCAGCCTCAGGGACTTACAGCCTAATCATATGGAAATTTCCCCATGCTAATGCAATGGGACCAGTGCAGCTTGCACTGTATCCTGAGGGGGAATTTAGCAGTCTGGAGGACTCCCTGAGGTAAGGGGACATTTGTCTCCTTTCCTTGGGGAAAGCCTCGGCTGTGGCAATATGTCCACTCAGACCTGTGCATGCTAATTCTCTGGTGCATGTTCGAGTGGACCAGTGTCAGCGTCTCCAATCCTCTCCCCTCCTGGACTTAATCCACCCCATCACCACGCTCCCCCATCCTGTTACACCCCTCCCTGCCCTCGCCATCCTGGCACGGACCTTAACTGCTCAGGTGCACTGTATTCCTTGCACTGGCGGAACAGGGCAGGACTTCCAACTCCTACACTGTAGAAAAGTTATCTATGGTTATTTGGTGACAGCCTATGTTAACAGAACACACACTGTGCCAATGTGGGACAAGCATTGGATTGTGCCGTTTGTTCACAAAGGTGCCCTAACATCTGAACACCAGCAACAATACACCAGCTACATCATACTGTGGTTTAATATCTACAACTGAGACATTACATTCAACTGCTGTCTTCAAGGCATGACACTAATAGATACTTGACTTCTTGTAAACATTTACTAATTCTCATTAAACATAAGAAATGCTTGGCAAAAATCTGTAGGACACTTGTTGAACTTGAGGATTTGGATCTGACTTTTAAGCAAAATAGGAAAGATAATGTAATCTGAATTAGTACCCTTAACCTCAATTAAAAATTTGCTTAAGTATGCTCTTGACACCAACTTGTGTGAGAATGTCTGTAAAATGATGTATAGATGGTAATTTACTCCAAGTATGTTGAAGAAATTGCATTCCTTGTCGGTTGTGGAGAGGGCAGGCAGGCAAAGCTTCCTTTTCCCACTTGTGATAGCCTTCAAGAATTTTGGAACGACATTTTGATTCATATGAATGGAATGCTCAGGTACTATTTAAGCTTTGAATCTGTCTCCAATTCTACTGCGCTCGCTTGAGGGTTGTGTGAGAAAGGAGCATAAGCTGATCATGTGAAATCTTTGGACTACAGTCAGATTTTTAATTGCCAAAATGTGGGAACAATCCCAAGCAACTATGCACAACTGGCTTTCTCAGATTTGGCATACAGTGTTTTTGGATGAAATTAATGCACACAAGCAAATATGGGAGTAGACGTTGTTGCCTTGAGAGTTTTTCTATTGAGATTGATCTTCTTTATTGGAACAATTATAAGCTGTCCTTTTAGCATTAATCATGATTTCTTAACTCTCAATCCAATTTTAATTCTTTAATTTTATTCTATTTGTTGAAAATATTGTAGAGTACCAGCTCTTCTTTTCTTGGATTCATTTCTTTGCACTTTGTTTCATCTTACTCTGTTTACTTTATGATCAATTTAGCCTGCCTCCCTTTGGATAGTCTTTAATAAAACATATTTTTGTAAAAAAAATATGTATCCAGAAGCTGGAAATCTGAGCCTAGGGTATAGGGATGCACACGTATCCCCCTGCTTGGCTTGAGCATGCCTCAGTGACTTGCATGTGTTCCAACTGAACGTGTAGAAAGCCATATAATAAAGATTTGCAAGTAGACAATGTGATAACTTGCAACGTAGCCATCCCTGCTTCCTCACTGCTTTATCCTAGAGCAGTGGTTCTCACTCTTTTTAGACCAGGACCCACTTTTTAGACGGGCATAGTGTTGTGACCTATCGGAAGAGATGTCATTAACCTGGAAGTGATGTCATAGCCAGAAGTGACATCATCAAGAAAATGCATCATTATGACATAATAAAATGACACTCCTGGAATGCAAACTGGTATTCTTGGAATGCTGCAATTGCACAACCATGAAGCATCCCTAATGTTTCATCCTTAAGCAAGATTAAGGATTTTAAAAATGTTGTGTAAAAGAACTGAACTAAAAACAATTTTTTAAAAAAAAAACCCTCACTCGAAAATTCAAACTTTAAAACTCACAAAAAGGAAGATAGCAAGAATAAGATCTGCAGCTTCCAAGATGGCTGCTTCTAGCTTTTTGCAACCCACCTTGCATCAGGTCATGGCCCACCAAGTGAGTCCCAACCCACAGCTTGAGAAACACTGTCCTAGAGCCATCAAAACCATTGCCTTGGGAAAAGGAAAATAGCAGCAACAGCAAGTGCTCTAGGTCCACATGGAACATGATTCCCACAGATAGGCCCATGAGCTGATATCCACACAAGAGTCCACCTGCGATGAATCCAGTCTGATGGGAGCTGCTGCACAGCTCACAGAAGCATATAGAAGCTCCAAAATATAGACTGATGCCATGACAATGCGACTTGCATTTTAACCAGAACACACACAAATAACTGAGCTCTTTGTAGGCAGAGGGATATTAATGATCTTTAAATAGCAGGCCCATTTCTCAAAATTCCATATACATGGACATCTCCATAACTATCGTGCTTTCATTTAGGCTGCCTAGCTCCAACTATGCCTCTTGTCTAGCCCTATCTTGTTGTGCCCGATGTTTTACGTGTGTGCTAAATGCATGCAAGGCATGCACAAATGTACTTTAATATGTAGTAGGGATCTGAGATTAGGTGCATATCCCCAGTGTTGGTGCTTGGGCACTTTTTTTGGGGGGGGGGGAGAATTCATGCCTATACGTCAGAGCCCCTGTGGTTTCCATCCTAAACACTCAGGTGGCTGTGGTGTAGAGGCCCTCGGGGCATTTTTTCTTAGGTTATCTTCATACAGGCTATTCAAGTCACTGTTGCAACCGGCATTATTTTCTACCTGACCTGAGACAAATTTGGGTCACCAAGAGCCATTACAAAAGTAGAAAGGAGCCTTACATGTTATCCAGCAGATCCTGAATGACTCCTGAGAACAGTGGTGTCATCCTACCGGTACGCTGGGTGGGACATCCGGGTGATCGGCAGCCCGCCCGTCGCATACCGCAGTGTTACGCCGTTTGCGTAACCAGTTACGCCGCTTGCGTATGTTACGCAAATGGCGTAACGCTGCGGTACGGGACGGGTGGGCTGCCGATCACCTGGATGTCCTGCCCAGCATACCGGTAGAATGACACCACTGCCTGAGAATCAAGGAAATCAATCCATGTCAACTTCTTCTCTAGGCTGTTCAAAATCATCCACATTGGAGCATCCCCAGCTATCAAGTGTTTGAATTTCAAATTGTGTCTCTCATCAAGCTTAGTGTGACATGAATCTTGCAGATGAGCAATATCCATAATTTTATGGTAGCGCCTATTTATTTATTTAAATTTCCAATCTGTTCCTTCCTCAGGGGATAATACAGTATCTGGAAGAGAGACAGGTTCCGAGTGGTAAAAATATACACATTTGGCTTATTTTGTGGGATTCATAAAAAAACGAAAGATGCACGTGAAGAACTTTGTCATATTTTGCAGAACTTTATATATTAAAAGATATATTAAGATTGAAATCTCACAGGTGACAGTATAAAAAAAACCAATTTCCTGGAACAACATTAGTTGTGCCAATGAGAATGTTCCAGAAATAAATGGTTTGAGAATTACAAACCTAAAAGCCCCCGAGGATTGCAGTGAACCACACATATTCATCACTGTAACTTACCTTCAGTAAATAGCTTCACAATGTAATTACCTAATAAAAACAGGACAGGTATAGTATTTTAAAAGAAATGTCTGTTGCAAATTTTGCAACTACGCTAATTTTGGAAGTCACATCTTCACCTTTAGAACTAGTGCTATGCTGAACATCCACAAGCTTTAATTGTTGCTGTAGAGAGCATTTAGTAGGGAGGTATGAGAATATTTGGGGGAAAACCTTTACCTTCAATTCTTTTTCACATTTTGCATTGCTGTTCACAGTTATTGATCCTCTGATTTACTGCTACTTGGGGTATATGGGGAGAATAAATTCTAACTGCCCTGGTCAATGGGCACCTGGCCTTGTGGTGCTAGAAATTTGTCTGCCCACCAATGTTTCACAGCAAAGCTTTTTTCTGATCCAAAATGACACTAGTTGGGTGTTAATCATACAACTAATTAACACTCATTGCAATTTTGTGCATGTTTACTCAGAAATAAGTACCACTGTATTCAACAGGGCTTACCCCCAGGAGGGAGTGCATATGAGTACAGCAGGGCAGCCCAATTCTATTCAAATCCACCCCTACCGATGCAGTCATGCCAATGGAGAGCATGCTGTATTGATGGGGGTGGGGTTAAGGTCTCCTCAAGGGAAGTGAACATATACTCACTAACCTTAGGACAGCCTCCACTGCTGCAATGGGACTCCTCAGACTTACACCTGCTGCTTTGGATCTGGAGGCGTAAGATCCAAAGTGTGCAATGGCGGTATCAAGGGAGGCAGACAGGGATAGGATATTGGCACACGCAAGTGCCGCCAGTATCTCCCCGGTCCACTGCCCTCCCCCCATTCCACCCCATTCTACTTCCTTCCTGCTTCATTCTGTTCCCGGACCTCCCCAGTGTGGTGGCACACCTAAAAATGGCCACCAGTGGAGTCCATTTTACAACAGTGGAACTGTGTTCTGTGGTCATAAAGCCCTCCACACATTGGTGCAATCCATGATAGGATTGGGCTGGACGTGTGATTAGATCAGGGCATGGAAGTGTTGGCTCAGTTGCTTCAGGCAATCTTTTGCAAAGGGGTGTAAAAATCTACCAAAGCGAGGGGCACATACGTTCATGAAACACATTCACACAGCACTATATAAAACAATGATTCTGACTAACGCCCCTCCCCTCAAATCAAGTTTCAAAATCAAAATTTAAAACCCAGCTACATTGAGTTTTGCCACCCAGTCAAAGGGTAATTATTTCCTGAATGACAAAATTAATGAATTAAATCTGCACTGAATGCGAAGGGAAGTCAGCTGTCAGGTACTTCCAAATTCTGCGATTACATGCCAGATTTCACTTAATATCAAACATTGACTACTACACCCAGTACTGTCAAACACTGACTGCAACTGCATGTCAGTTGTCAAATATTGTCAGAGTTTGACTGCTGCTGCAGAATCATGCAAAATCCTGGTGTTCAATATCAAATATTCATGCTCTGAGTCATTAGAACTGAGTAATCATGCTTTAATGACAATCTCAGCTATATGTAGCAAGTGCAAATGAAGCAATGCTAACACTTTCCCTTTCCTGCCCCCAACAAAACACCTACTAGTGGAGTTCAGAATAACATTTAATATTTGTAAAGTTATTTCTGTGCAAAGTGCTTCATATCTATTATCTTAAACAGGACTGACCCAAGATCATAATGCGTGAGACGGAATAGCAAATGATGTGACTGATGATGTGACAGCGTCTGCTCCTCCCACTTGCCAATGTTCTAGCTCACACCTCTCCTCCTCTCCACACTTCCTTCTCCTCTCCATCCCTCTCTTCCTTTCCCAACCTAGGGAGTGGGTTGCAGCAGAAGGCAGGTAGGCAGGCAAAGATAGGCACCTTCCCAGCTATCTGCTACCTGAGGTGTCCAGTTTGATCTTGATGGAATCCTTACAACAATCCTGTAAGGTAAGCAAGTATTATTATCCCTGTTTTGCAACTGGGAGCTGAGGCAGAGAGGAAGAACCTTAAAGTTACCTACTGAGAATTCAAAGCAGAGATAGCGTTCCAATTGAGAAAGCCCTGATTTGCAGGTGACTCTTTTAGCCACTATACAACATCAATTCTAAACTGAAACTATTTTGCCTTTCTGCATTTATCACTGGTCTGTAAATGGCCCAAACTATCTTCTACTTTTGGTGCAGCAACTTGAAACTGCACTAACACACACTGGAGGTCTGCAGACCACAGTTTACATGTCACTGTTACAGAACATGTAGTGCAAAAACTACCTGAGAACTTCCAAATCCGTATAATTGGGAGATGGAGGAACTCTCTAGGGCCATCTAGTTCAATTCTTCAGCCCCAAGACAGAATCTACTGAATTAATTCAAACAGAATTAATCAGTGTTAAATTTCAGCATACCAAAATTGTGCATAAAAAATGAACAGCTGCTCATTTAAAGTGTGAAGAAAAAATGTATTGTGGAAGCTAACTGTGAATATATATATATACACCTGTCTACAGAGGATTTTACTTCATGCATCAGATGAACGGACTAAGCTCCCCAAAAGCTAATGCCAGCAGTTGTCACTTCTAAAGCACACATGGAATAGTTCTTTCATTTCTTAAACCAGTCCACTTACACTTCCCGGAATTGTGGCTCACAGCTACTTTCCACAATATTATTTTTTTCACAGTCCAAAGCAGCACGCAGTTTTTGGCACAATTTTGTTATGCTGAAACCTAATACTTTGGTTAATTTTGCTTGCATCTCTAAGACAGGGTTGCTAACTGTGATTCCTAAGCTATTCCTGGATTCTCCCTCCCTCTAACATAAAACCAGAGAGACCTGTTAAAATCTCCAGGATTGCTTCAATAGTCGCCTGGAGAGTGATGCTAATTTCTGGAGACTCCAGGACAATCCTGGGACAGTGTTGACCCTACTCTTACGACAGAAATCACCTAAAAAACCGACAGATTCTAATAAAAACAGACTTTTCCCAAAGGCATTTCAAACTGCAATCTTTTTTTCAAAAAGACTTTGCAAAACAAAAAGATCACTTTTGTTTTCTGCCACATTAATTGTGTTAGTAGGTATCAAAAACATAGAAATGCAAACACAAAAACTGTGTCATCACAACTCTACATTTAGATATTTCCAGGTTGCATCCATGCCCAGAAGCCACTTCCTTGGCCTTGCTGCACTATCTCTGGAGTTCTATGTGAACTTGTGACTGACAATGCAACCCAATCCACAGTAGCAGAATTCCAGGTATTCTGGACATCTTACAACACAGTGGCTGCCTACATAGTATGCTGTTCTCATGCAAACGGAAGAGACAGTACAGACTGCAAAAAAAATATTGAGGCAGAATGATCTACATACTGCTGTTTTAAATTACAGGACAACACCTTTCATAGATATTGTATATAGTCCAGCAGAATCCCTTACAAGAAAAATAATCAGAACACCTTTTTCTTCGCTAGAGAAGAACCTCATTCCAAACTGATCTGAGTGGAAAAAGTTAGATTACACTTTTGCAAATGTGTACGACATGAATTCAGATTAGTACATTCAGCAGCAACACCAAGGATGATGTGTGAAATGGACTTCAGAGCTCCAAGGTAAACTCTTATCCAGAATGGTCAATAAACTTTATTAGCCAACTCTTCATTCAGGGTCTTCAGCCCGGATTAGTATATCTCACCCTCTCATTATCATTCTTTCTTGAACAACCAACCCCACCTTTGTTGGTGATGCCATGGAGCAGAGCATCACAAAGAGCAGAGCCACAAAGAGCAGTAAGGTCTTGGGAAGTACTGACGGCAGAGAGAGGCGATGGGAATATTAATGGTTCAGAGATTGTAGACCAAGGGGTAGGTAGAGTTGGTCTATAAGGCCAAATAATTGAGTATCACTTGAGCTTCCACACACTTTAGGCTTCAGTGACAAGGCTTCAAAGTAAATTGTTGCAGTAAAAAGGCCAAATGTGCATTCAACATTTCAGGCAGCTCACACCCACGTTATACACCAAAAACAGAAGTAAGGAATAGACTGCCTGTTGCACATTACTGTGAAATATCAATAACTCTACTGTGATAGAGCTGCAGCTTTATCAATGTTTTGACAACAGACAGAGTTGGGAAATGTTCCATTACCTTTCAATTTTTCAGCCAGCAAAGTTGCTTCATGTTCGGAATAATGCATTATCGCTGGAGGAGATAGAGGCCGCATTCGATCTTCTTCCATTTTGCGCCTGTGGCGTTCCTCTCTAGCCAACATCCTTTGCTTGCATTCCCATTCATAAAAATCATCTCTTGCTTGTGCAAAATCAACATGAAGGCGACCTGAATCCTTTTTGTCTGTGCTAGATCCTAATCTCATGCGATAACCTGAAAATAACAAGCAAAGCCATGGCAGCTCCTCTTTCCTTCATGTTAACATTTTTACAGTGCACCTGATGCACATGTACTTAGAAGTATGTATGTCTCACCGAGTTCAATGGAATCTCAATAATCTTCCACACAAGTGAGTGTATATAAGATTACAAACGTAGAAAATTAGTTTAATCAGTTGCTGCTCTCATTCAAAAATCATCATATCAATGATGCTCTTGCTTGAAGCTTACCTAGCATTGGTTATTCTCAGAAACAAGAAGCCACTCATACATTTACAATCTACATTTTAAAATCACAGTTCACTTCATTCACAGCCCAATCCTAACCCTGTACTGGAATAAGGAGGCCAGCTGGCCTGCCCCATATCCAGCATGGGGCTGGAGCTGCATGCAGCACAAACCAGAGAAGGGGATTTAATTTCCCTTACCCTGTATCATTGAGCAGTAGTCCCAATGGGACATCTCAGGTCTGCGCAAGTGAAATTGCTGACGCAAGTTCAAGGGGCACAGAAAGGTCAACCGGCCCAGGAATGGGGGTCTGGATCCAGCCTAAGTGTCAGAGGCCAGCCCAGCCACTCGTTGGGCTGGTCTACCCAGGGGCCCACCCCTCCCCCATGCTGATCTCTGTCCTTCCCCTGACGTCCCCCTGTCCTCCTCAGTCGTATTCACCTTCACTCCGCCCTTCCCCTGACTCAGCTGGCGCAAACTCACCAGGTCTAGGCAGCACAGGGCCTGGATCTGGCCCAGCTGAGTTGCTTTATGGCACATTTGTGACCCTCCTGGGCCAGCACAGGAGACTTATACTGGCATAAGCACAACTTTGGATTGTGCTCTCACTGGTTCCCGAAGTGTGACCTGTGACTTCCAAGGGAGCTGTGGAAACCAACCAGGGTAGCCATGGAATCCTTGTGAAAAATCTGCCTTCCGATACAATGTATAGGATTGTAGCCCAAATAGGGTCACGACAAATGGCCCAGTAAGTCAAGGGAGCTGCCAGTGGTTTGGCTTCATTGCCAGTGGTTTGAACCACTGACTTCATTCAAAGGGCCAAAAGAACTATTAAGCTCACAAATTTAGCGTATTCTGAGCATCAGAACTTTAAATTAGAACCTAAGATCATGCTTCAGCTCAGAGCTAGAACAAAATGAAGGATCTTAAGGACTGGGGAACTCACAGACGTCTTTGAGAGGTGCATTTCTTTGGATTCATATTTGCGACCTGGGTCACATCTCATATGATCAGAGTATAGAAAAACAGATTACCCCAGTTTGTCAGGTCCTAGATTCAAAAGCTCTAAATTTATATATAGCCTAACATAGCCAAACTTAAAGGCTCATGAAAAAAGTGCATTAAAACATAGTTATGTAGAACACAATCCATTATGCCTTGAATTTCTGAAATTACCTGACAAGTTCCAAAAGATGTATCCCAATGATTTTGTTTGCAATCAAGCTGTCTCAGACTGAACAATTATGTGATCAAGGGGAGAGTTATACCATATCACACCATTCTCCCATCTCCTAATGTTCATGTTAAAACCAGGGTCAGAGGTGCCCCTCTTAATTTTCAGATGAGCAATAGCACCTTCACCATATGAATGACAACCACATCTTTGGGTATAAAGAGATAGTGTGGAGCTTTCTTAGAGAAATACAGTATCTACCATTCTTTGCTTGCTGAAGAGTTCATTAATAAATACAGTACGTAGGCAGAAAACAACAAAGAATACAAAACAGATGAATGGGAGCTCTATCCTTGTAGCACTTTTAACAACATATAAACCTCAGTGGAGTGAGTGGGACGTGCTACAAAGCACTTAGGACTGAGGCGTGCTATACCATTAAATTAAATTAAATTATGTATTCTAATTTTATGTCTCTTGTCTATTATGGGCTTGGAAAATTATGTGTTTCCATTGCCATTTCAGACTGCCTTATGTTTGAGAACATAATAAAGATCATCTAGGAAAAACAGTAAATCAATGCAATTAAAACAAAACATCCACCTAGCTCAAAGCAGCTCCTCAGCAGTGGTAAAACACAGCTGGAACAGAACTTGACTACAGAATATCACAGAAATGAATCCTGGGAGAATCCTGATGATGTTATTTATTTGAGTTTTTTTTATGAATTTGCTATCATACATTTCCACTCCAAATGGAGCACTCAAGGTGGCTTCTGTCATAAAAGCATGCCATAAAGCATTGAACAAAACAATTTAAACAACAGAGCCAAAGCAGCAACAACAAACACATTAAAATACCAGCCAGTGATCAATAAAACCCAACTGCGGCCAGACCACACAAACTTGAATTGACAACAGAGCCCACTGAAGAGATATGCAAGGGACACATGATGGGCAGGGAATTCCACACTCTGGATGCTGTCATTGCCAACAACATGCCTCAGTTGGTGGTACAACATGGTCCAGGGCTGTTCCTGCTAACCGTGGACAGAGAAAGAGACATCAACAAAACTCTTTTCTCTTTCCAATACTGTTTAGAACAGTGGTTCCCAACTGATGGGTTGCGACCCACCAGCCAGAGAAGCACTTGTCCCTGTCCTTCTAAGGGGAAGGTGGGAGGGAGAAGGCAGCAATGCAGTCCCCAGGATTGCACTGCTGAAGGGGCAGAGTGTTTTTTTCTCTCTACTTGCCTCTGCCCAGTGGCGTTTCTACAGGGATGGCAAACTCTAAGTTTTGCAAGGAGCCTTACCTTGCAGTGGAAATCACTCCTCTCCTGAACCGTTTTACCAATCTTGGCATTGCTTACTGGCTACAGCAGCAAGGGAGAGGAGGGATTTACATGACAGGGCAAGGCTTCTTGCAAAACTTAGAGCTTTGCCATCCCTGTAGAAACGCCTCTGCCTCTGCCAGTGCCAACCTCCAGGGGCGTGTGTGTGGAGCCCCACAGATGCCTTTGCAGGGCTCTGCAAGCCTCCAAAATACTTAAAAAGGCAATTGAAAACCACTTCTGGCTTTCAGTTGAAACCAGGAAATGGTTTTCAATCTTTTTAAAAAAAAACACAATCTTTTTTTTTTAACTGTTCAGCAGGTTTGGGGAGCTCTGCAGAAGCATCTGTGGAGCTCCTCACATACCCCAGAGGCTGAAAAGTAGGGGGGAAAACCCTCCACCCCTGAAGTAAATAGTGTGGTCCTGGGGATTGTGATGCTGCCATAGGCCCCCACCCCCAACACTTACAGTGCTTCCAACTCCCTTGTAAGAGTTTGGGAAGCACTGGTTTAGAACATTACGACACTGGGTTTACAGCACATGAAGCATGGCAACTTCTGCCTTAGGAAAAATCTGATTTACAAATGCCACAGAATGGAGTGGGAGGAAAAAGCTCAGTTCAGTTCAATTTATTACGATCCAAGATCAGATAAACATACAAACATAAACACTTTACACATCATAAACAAGTAAATAAAACAGTTATGACAGAAATAAAGGTTAAAACAATTGACATTCTGTCTTCAGAACCAAACCACAATCATTGAATTTGGTAATCATGTTTTTGGGCCACTAAAACTCTGCGGATTTTGACCGCTGCCACTAAAAAACTAGCACAGGATTTAGTCACTTGTTCGTTACTGCCAGAAAGCAACCATTTGGCAAGCTCCCCTACCCCAGATATCTGAAGATGCATGGTTAGGGGGAGAATAAACTTTTCACGGATACTTTTCCCTGGTAAAATTGAGCTACACATAACTCAGCAAGGAACCCCTTGCTCTCTCATTCCTTACCATACTTGGCAAGGGTGCTTAATCTATTGCCACCCAAGTGTGCATTTACCACCAAGTCCTGCCCCAGATAACTACCTACCAAGTCCTGCCATCGAATGATGTAGCAGAGTGGCGGTGGCTGCTCTAGCAGATGTGCCACCGTCACAAAGATGGAATGAGGGGGTAAGGAGGTAGCTGGATAAGCACTGTTAAAAAAATCAGGGGGAGGGACCACAAAGAGGCTTGGGTCAACCTGAGCAGGTTCCTTCCTGCTCACTGCACAAATACTTAAGACCCCTCATATGTTACTGCAGTGCTATTCCAAGCTTTCTGATTCTCAGTGTATCTGGGTCTTTATCTTGCATCCAGCCTGTAGGGGCAGGAGGTGTGGTCTGGAGGTTGAGCTGTTGCCTTTGCCTGAAGATGCTAAGCAGGATCAGCCTTGGATTTGCCTTGGATGGGAGACCGGAAGTCACTGACAGAGCTTGTGGAGGAATGGGAGGAGTGTGGAGGAGTCAGCTGTAAAGAACTGGCCAAGGTGTGATCTGTGGTGGCATGTGAAGGCTCAGAAGGTGCAAGAGAGCAGACAGAATCATGACCACACATTTAAAGGAAAACGTCTGAAGAAATTGAGGGTTCTGTGAATGGTACATAGAACAATAATTGTAAAAACCCCAATGGAAAAATGGGGTTTATGAAGAGCCTGCCCATGTAAACTGCCTTGAGTCCAGTGAAATCTGGAGGAAGGCGGTATAAAAATACATCAAATAAATAAATAAATAAATAAATAAATAAATAAAATAGTCCTGGCTGTTTGCTATTTGGCTTGTACCTTTGTCATGTCTAGTCAGAAGATTCTGGTGGATCTCAGCTTGGAATAGGGGGCCATTCTGCTGCCATGTGCAAGCTCAGGTCTGAGACACTCTGACTTCCAAACCATACATCTAGTTTCCTTTTCCCTGGAAAGACCCCGAAGAGCCACTGCCAGTCAAAGTAGACATTATTGAGCCAAGTGGACAATCTGACTCAGGATAAGTCTTCTTCAGGTGTTCCAATGCATTGAGCTCTGTGGATTAGCACACTGCCACATGTTGGTGCTGATTGCTGTAGTTCTCATGTACTAGTTGCCTTTCATGTGTCAGAGATTTTAGAGCACATGCTTTGTAATGCTTTACCCCTCATTAGTAATGTACAGAAAATGTTCACTGGCAGTGGGGTGGGGGGTGGAGACTATAATAAGCTTGACATCAATACCTGGAAAAATCCTAGGAATAGATGATTAGCAGATTTGTGAGCACTAAGAAAAGAATGGGGTGATTTCTAAAAGCCAGCATGGGTTTGTCAAGAATAAGTCATGCCAGACTAATCTCATATCCTTTAGGGACTAGACTGGTAGACTGTGGGGATCCCATGGATACATGGTACATAGATTTCAGCAAAGCATTTGACAAAGTCTCTCAAGATATCCTTGTTGATAAAATGCTAAAATGTGGGCTAGATGGTACTACAGTTAGGTGGATTCAAAGTTGCTGAACAACCATTCCCAGTGAGTGCTATTAAATGGCTTCACATCAATCTGGAGGGAGATATTGAGTGGAGACACACAAGACTCTCTCTTGTTCTCTGTACTATTCACAGTACTATAAATCAGCTGGATGAGTGGGGAGAAGGAATGCTATCAATTTGCAGAAGACACAAACCTGGGAGTGAGAGCAGGCAGGTAGTTAACATGCTGGAAAACTGAATTAGGATCCAAAACTATTTGACAGGCTCGATTAGTGGGCCTGTACCAACAAGATGAAATGTAATGGACAAAAGTTGTAAAAATTTGAAAACTCTGAAAATTTGCAATGGAGAAAATGCAAATATAAACTTGCATGTAGGAACAAAAAAATCAGAGACACAAGTACAGGATGGCAAAAAACTAGTTTGGCAGTAACAGGTTTGAAAAAGATGCAGGTGTCTTGTTTATTTATTTAGAAGATTCCTCTATCACTTTTCCTATGCTCAAAGTGGTGCACAACAATGTTTTCAGAAAAAAATACAAGAAAACATTTACATAAAACCATTAAAAACTTACTGCCCAATCTTATCCTCCCCCACCACATTATAGCATGCAGCCACGCCAATGTAAGCTGCTGTGCTTGCTATGCTAAGGACAGCCTGCAGGAGGTAAGTAAAAATATTTACTTACCTGATTGTCTATGGGTCTCCTTGGACCTATATCAGCCATTTTGCTGGCATATGTCTAAGGAGAGACAAGCAGGGGAGAAACAGAAGGGCTAAGATCTGGGGCATACCATTGCCTCCAAGATCCCCTCCTTCCTTCCCGTGCCCTCCCCCAAATCTCTCTGAAACTCCCCATGCCACCCCCTCCCTGCACATGATACCAACTTGCCTCCACTGCCAACTCACCAGCACTGATGGAGACTTCTACAACTTCTGTTGCGCACCCCACACCACCATTTGTGTCAGTGGCTCAGAAGAATACATCAGCAGTCCACCTTTTGTGCTGCCCTGGTGCCTTGTGCTGCTGAAACATTAGTTCTGACAGCATAAGGCCTTGACTGGATTGAGGCTTTAGTGAGGACCCTGTGGTTGAACATGGTTGAACATGCGCCAGCAGTGTGATGCGGCTGTAAAAAAGCCAGTGCATTGCTGGGCTGCATTCACATAAGCACAGAGTTCCGATAACAAGAAATAATAGTTCTTCTCTATACTGAGCTCAGTCAGACCTAACTTGGAACACTGCAACCAGTTTTTGGCACCATATTTTAAGAAAGACATTAATAAACTGGACTGGGTTCAGACAGGGCAACAAAGATAGTGAGGTGCTGGAAACCAAGGCCTATAAGTACCAGCTAAAACAACTTGGTATGTGTAGCTTAGAAAAGAGAAGGCTAAGGGCCCAATTTATCAGGCATAATGCAGGCAGCATACCGCCTGCGTCTCTGTCATGCAAGGCACCATAAAGCGCTTCCAGCACTGGCATATCTCCTTCCCTTCCATAAGCCCCAAATATTTTCCTTTTCTGCTGTTTGTATGACTATAAATTCTGCGGCCCTCTGTACTGAGCTTCGGCTTCTAGTTCCTTCTGGCACTTTTTTCTAGCACATGCATTTCTTTCTTCTGTGCTATACCAAATTCTAGCTTTACAAGAGTAGCCAGCTTATGATCAAATTCTACTTCTTTAGAAACACTCTTATGTTATACTCTCCTTTATTTCTTTCCTTTGAAATCACATTCTCCTACAGATGGGTACACTTCTACTCAATCCAGAATACAGACTAGGATTTACAGCTGTGAGAGCATTCTGGCAATTTCACACAGTTTTCAAGTGGATTCTAGACTTGTTCTAGAGCAGCCGTTCTGAATCTTTTAAGCACTGTGACTTGCCTCATCCTCCCAACGCTCCTGGTGGTGCTCAGGAAGCATCTTCTGGGTTGTCCAGGCCAGTGACCTATTCTACTGACCTCTGCAGTCCTCAGAATGGATCACAGAAGCTTCTGATTTAGAGCCATTTGTATGCAAGGGCTGTGGGATGAGATTTGACCCATCAGTGGGTCATGACCCACACTTTGGGAAAGTTGAGCTAGAGATATATGGGGCTGGGATTAATATGGGGTGCTTGCAATGTCACAGAGCCATGCTATTCTCTGATTAACAGGGCAATAGCAGTTCGAAAGCACCTAAATGCAAGTAGATAAATAGGGACCACTTCGGTGGGAAGGTAACGGCGTTCCGTGTGCTACGGCATAGAGTCATGCCGGCCACATGACCACGGAAGCTTGTCCTCGGACAAAACGCCGGCTCTACAGGCTTTGAAACAGAAATTAGCACCGCCCCCTACAGTCAGTCACAACTAGACCATTCAGTCGTGGGGAAACCTTTACCTTTTATAACCCCTGGAACTAAATTCTTCCCTCTAATAAATTCACTTATTTGCTCTGTTTCTGCAGGGTCTTTGGAAGCAGTGGAAGGAAGGAAGGAAGCTGGCTCAACCGTTCCCACCATTCCTGGTACCTTGCTGGCAGACATCCTTTTCTTCCATCCATTACTGGAGCTATAGTAGCTGCATGAGGATTGTACACTGTTGGATGGAAGCAAGTTGGAGTCTCATGAGGTGGAAAAATTGGATCTGATTACACCGGTGGGCCCAAGGTGGCACAATGAAGTCAGATTCAATGCTGGATATGTTTGATGGAGGAAAGAGCCAACAGGATTGGGAGAGTTGCCCCAGAGGCACTGCTGGAGCACCCCTGGAGGGTGTCACCCCACTGAGCGGGACCCCCTTACCTTGTTGAACAGCACGTGTTACGAACAGCCTTGGGCCTGGGCCCACTGCTGCCTGGCCCACAGAAGAAACACACGGCACCCGGAAGTATTACTGCTGCTGCTGGGCTGACGCCATGGCAATGCGGGCCCCGCGCAGCCCGGAGGAAGCACTGCAAGCCAGCAAGTGGTGAGTACACCAGTCGCAGGTTTTGCAGCCTTTGTGGATGTGATGGGAGGGCATTCTGGGACAGCAGGAGGTGGAATGGGGGTGGGACCGGCAGGATCCCAACCTCCATGAAAGGCCCTACGGCCTTACACAGAAGGCCTCGCCTCTATGCCAGCTAAATTGCTGGCACAAAGGCAAGTAGACCATTCGCCTGCCCTGCAACCTTACTGTGGGGAAAGGGGATGAATGTCCCGTTCTCCTACAGAGGCTGCCGCAGGATGTAGTGTAGCCACCTGGCTACTGCTGTGCTCCTGGGCAGTCAGGCAGCTTAAGATGGGACTTGCAGACTAACAGTCCCATCCTAACTCAATCCCCACATGGCAATGCAGGGGTGCCAGTGGGGTGTTTGCTGTATTCCTACAGGGGATTTTCAGCTGTTTCTGCTGTATCCTATGGGGGTTTTTTTGGTTGCTGGATTTTCAACGTCTTGTCCCTTTGGACCTGGGTAAGCGCCAGCAGCTGCTATTGGTCAATTGGACCAGCTCAATTGCGTGCACAAGTCCTTGTTGACCTGGGAAGGCGGATAAGGCCCAGGAAGGGGGTGAGGATTTGGGGTGTTTAAACAATCTGAGATGCTGTCTCAAATATATGTCCTAAATATATCCTAAAATGGTTATTTATTTGTCCCCTACGCTCTGGCCTTGTCTTATCTCATCTGATGCTTTGTCTACTCCAAGCCCAATGTTTGGTCAACTGTTCCTCACCTAGTAGTGTGGCCAGTCCTGGTGGACATGTGTGTTTGGAATAACAACCTAGTTCTGATTTATTAGCTGCTCTCCAATTTTTATGTTTGACAGGCAGCCCAATCCTAATCTGTATAGGAGCAGGCTGGTGGGTTGGCCTGCTCTGCATCCTATGCAGTGTAGGAGGCAGTTGGAGCTCATCACAGAGCAAGAGAATGTTTGTCCCCTTATGCCAGGATAAGCCCCAGGTAGCCCTACTGTGCTGCTTGACATGTGCCTGCTAAATAACAGGCGCAAGTCTGAGCGGCCCGGATTGGGACTGCACGGCCCAGGGACGGGGGGTAGAATCCAGCCTAACTGCCAGATCATGACCCCACCCCTATCCCCAGGCCAGTCCACCCATGGGGCTGCTCTCCCTCTGCCCCGTTCTGCTTTCCCTCCGTCCTCCAAAGCTTAACTCTGATCTGTACTGGGCTGCATGTGAAGAATTTTGATCCTGGCTGAACAGGTTCAGAATAATATGTGGAACCATGTGAAACAAACATTTCCTGGTAGCACACTGGAGTCTCCACTGAATTATTACAGGGCTGTAGGCAATTGAACCAACACAAGCAAATGCACAGGGAAAGCAAACAGTCTTGGTGGACACAAGGGATGAGTAGTGACTGTATCCATGTTGATTCTATTCTCAGGTTCTTAGCTCAGTGAGCTTTTGCAGAGGTAAAGGTTAAAGAAAGCATGAGCATATTAGCATTACAAAATACAAACGTGAAGCAGTGAAGAAAATCTATTAAAGAATGTGATAAGTACCAGAAAGGTAAATGGCTTTATCCACCATAAACTCTTCTGCAAAGCGAATGTGACAAAAATTCTTCTTGCTTTTCCGAATTGCTGTGATGTCCCCACACTGGTCAAAGACTTCCTGGATAATTTCCTCAGTAGCATTTTCTGGTAATCCTCCAACAAACACAGTTTTACACCCAGGAGGTCGCTCTCTTGTTGAAGGTGGTGGAAGATCTAAAAGAAAAACAGAAGTCCACGCGGGTGGTCATAGCAGCTTCGGATTTCCTTCCTTTGTATTTATGTACCCCATAATTCATTTCAGATAGAAAACAGAAGATTTTAATTCTAAAATACAAATATAAAACTGAATAACCAATAAATCAAATCATGCCCTCCTGGAACTATGGACATTGGCTTCCAAATGATCCTATATAAAAGACTGACAATCCTGAAAATTAAAGTTACAGTTTGGTATTGTAAACCTAGCTGCAGGTTTGTTTGTTTTTTTATTAACAAACTGCAGGTTTTTTTTATCAAAGCCATTAAAACATTACTGTCAATGCTATTTGTTGTTTCATCAGCTTCAGTCAACCAAATAATTTATTGTTCAACCAAAGCTCATCACAATGAATTTACGCAGAGAGGAAAAATTCAGTAAAATAGAATAAAACCATATCACACAAAAACCTACATCTACTGATAAGTGAGTGAGGTATTCTGGCAATTTATCAGGTTTGCCTGGAGAAAGGCATTCCTTAGTTTTTGTGCAGCCCCTGCAGAGGCATGCTGTAGATGACATATTTGTATTCTCTGGCCAGGATCCAAAGAATCTCAAGACTAGTTTCATACATCTATGGGGGCTTTGGGCTTGTTGCATAGCAAAATGTGTTTGAAACTGACCTGCAAAAGCAATCTGCAATGTGACATAGCAGTCTGATGTTCAAAGAATAAATGCAAACTAAAAGGGGGGACTTGAGTTTTGACTAAGCCACTACGCACACCTACTTAAGTTTTTGTCTCCCAGCTCAGAAAATTATGGTAAGAATGTCACTTTCTCTTGGTCACCTACACCACTGGGCCACAGATTTCTCCAAGACAATGTAGACCCAGGAATACAACCAGTTAAAGAGCTGGTGCAGGTTCAAGGAGACCATTGGCAGTCAAAAGGGCTTATGAGGAAGTAAGGAGGAATTTTCCTTTATCTCTCCCAAACTTCGCAATCTGGCCCTGCTCTCTGCAGGATGCAGCACAAACCATTTCAGCACAGCTGCATGTGGGGAAGGACAGGATTGGGCTATAAATGTTACTATACAGAGACTCAGAGCGAAATCCTAACCTGGAGTTAGGCTGGCACAGTTAGGCCAGCAAGGTTTGGCTGGCACAAGGGATACCGTAAAGTATGTTTGGGCCACACTTGGAGTCAGAGAGGCCAGCACACAGACTCCGAGAGTGGTCCAAACGGTGGCCCTTCTGCCAGCCAAACTCTGCTGGCAGAGTTGTGCCGGCCTAACTCTAGGTTAGGATTGCAGCCTCAGGCTTGTAGAAGACCATTGCTATCTGTTCTATTAGCTCTTTTCCTTAACTCTGTGTGGAGAAGGGCAGGCTGCACTTGCTCACTG
Source organism: Lerista edwardsae (assembly GCA_029204185.1). Lineage (NCBI taxonomy): Eukaryota > Metazoa > Chordata > Lepidosauria > Squamata > Scincidae > Lerista > Lerista edwardsae. Next base: position 4,773,315 of record JAJKFI010000034.1, read on the forward strand.
GAAAAGGTACCCTTCAAGTGGGCAGAAGCATATTAGCATATATTATTAGCACAAGTCTCAAATTACTGGGCCCTGGAAGGGGGCAGCATTGACAGTGTGCTTCAGAGAGAGCTTGGAGCAGGTATGTGTTTGTTTGAAGACAAAGCTGGGAAGCAGCTTGGAGAGGTGGTGGGGATAGGGAACAAACAGATGCTTGCCTAGTAAGGCAAGAGCATAACGTGTAGGCAAGTGGTTCCCAAACTGTGAGCCATGGCTCCCTGGAGATCTGTGGAAACCAGCCAGGGGAGCCATGGAATCCTTGTGAAAAAATGCCACCATATAAAACGCATAGTAGCCCTAATGGGCAGCCCTGGACAACGGCCCAGTAGGTCAAGGGAGCTTCAGCTAACCAAGTTGGGAAATCACTGGTGTAGACCCTTGCTTATAAGTGTGCAAAATAAAATAAAAACAAGCCAGCAAGCCTCAACTTACTTGGGTTTGGAGGGAAGAGTGTACAGCTTTTACAGTGAATTATTTCTTTGATGGCAGGCACCTCTGTTGGTGGTGGCTGAGGTACTAATCCCATGCCAGGCAACATGGGGTTAATCGAAGTTATTCCCGTCATCATGCTGAGGTTTGGATCAAAGCCTTGTACACAGATTGAATCTGTAAACACAGAATACAATTTTGGCTTTATAAGCCTTGGAGCAACTTTCAGTTACTGTCCTCTTGAAGAGATTGTCTTGCTTTAGGCACTGCTGTTCAAAAATGAATAAATAAGTCTGCATTTCAGCCAAGCCTTTCTTCTGGAAAAAAATTAAATCATGCATAAAGAAGAAAACATTATGTAATTTAAGATATTAGTATGACTGGGCACATTCAAGTGTAAAACATTCCACTAGGACTGGTGCTTCTCTGGAATATAATTGTCTCGATTTACAATTCCACTCTGTAATTTGCACCCCACTTTCTGATCCACAATGAGAAAACAAAATATTACAACAAAATAGTTTGGCAGTTTAGAGCACAGACCAATGGAAGGTCTTCCACACAAGCCCCCTTGAGATGCATGGGAGCTGACACACAAGCATTCCAGGTCTTTGCTTTCATATGGCTTTTGTGTCTTGTGATCCACTGGTAATGTTTGTACAGAATAACCATGGATAGGCCATAGATAGGTGCCCCCCTCCCCCCAACAAGAGAAGGATAAAGAGTGTACGATTTTGTGCCTTTATAGTAAGGCATGTGGTGGCGCAGTGGGTTAAACTGCAGCTGCTGGGCTTTCCGACCAGAAGGTTGGGAGTTTAAGACTGTGTAACCGAGTGAGCTTCCGTTGCTTGTCCCAGCTCCTGCCAACCTAGCAGTTCCAAAACACCTAAAAATGCAAGTAGATAAATAGGGACCACTTCGGTGGGAAGGTAACGGCATTCCGTGCGCTACGGCATAGAGTCATGCCGGCCACATGACCATGGAAGCTTGTCCTCTGACAAAACGCTGGCTCTACAGGCTTTGAAACAGAGATGAACACCGCCCCCTACAGTCAGTCACGACTAGACCATTCGGTCGGGGGAAACCTTTACCTTTGGTAAGGCTGGAGTACGGATGAGACAAGTGAGTGCCCCTACCCTACCTAGAAGATTGTTTCACCCACTTAGGATTTTTACACTTTTTAATTTAGGATATGTCAGCCTCCATTTAAAGAGTTTGTTTTGAGAACAGGAGTAATTGTGGTTAAAAAAAATGGTCTGTGCCAGCTGGTATGCCTCTCTCCAGCAAAATGCAGCAGTACTCCCACTCCACCCACCCAGACTGCACCGGTCTGACTCAAGAATTCTCCCGAATTAGGGTGGATTTTAATGTTCATTAATATGCTTCATTAAATCATTAAATGATCCTACAAAAACACCTTTCGTTCCACGCTGGCAGCAGGTTGATGGGAGCCCTGGAGGAAAACCCTGCAATGAGCCCCAGTGCCCCCAAGCTGACTGGTGGGTGGCAGCTCTCCCACCCACTCAATGGGGTAGAAATGCAAGGAATGCTCAGAACGTAGGAGGGAGAGCAGCAGCCACCTTGTCTGACTGACACATGCCACTGCTATCACTAATACTGGGGGCAATCAAGCGTCAGTCTAGCTAAGTGGGCCCTAGGATGGGTGTAGTCCCCACGCAATGTCCAGTGTGGCCAACTTCTGATGTCGCCTCATCTGTGTTCACCACTGACAGTGACAGTCCAATCCTAACTAACTTTCCAGCACTGATGCAATTGCATTACAGCCTCACAGTAAGGGAACAAACATTCCCTTACCCTGAGAAGGCCCTCCGTGACTTCCACTCTCCCACCGCAGGATGCAGCATACATCTCATTGGCACAGCTGCAACAGATCTGCTAAGTTACCGGTAGTTAGAATTGGGCTGTGAGCAGAGCTTACAACAGTGATCCCCAAACTGCCAGATACTGCTGAATTTGACCTCTCGCTCTAGCAGAACCAGAGCAGGCTCCGACTGTGAGGCCGGGATGGTGATGAAAGATGTCACCGCGCCCTCTGTGCAGCATCGCCACGCCCCCTGCTTCCAGAATCACTCGGCGGCTATTTGGAGGCAAGGGTGGGTGGGAGGGCCCAGCTCCACATCAGCTTTCCCCACCAGCGCACCCAGCCCCCTCGGCAGTGCCTGCGGCAGGCACATCACCATGCCATATGAGCACAATGCCTCTGCACTCTATAAATATTGCTAATTCTCCCAATTTGGTTCAATTTGCATTAGCGTGGATATGTGTGTGTGTGTGTGTGCGTGTATGTGTGTGAGAATGAGCAGAGTTGGCAAAAAACCCCAACAAGAGACGTGGCTGTCCTACTTAGCAAAGCAAGCCAGCTACAGCCTTGCTGTACAAACAATTCGCAGAGATAACTTCAGCAGAGGTATAGGTGAATGTCTTCAAGTTTGTGTTAGAAAAAGAAATGTGGTTCAAAAATACTGTGATCAAAGAACAGAGCTTTTCAACCAAAGCAGTTCTTTAGGCTTGGAGATCTTCACTGGCATTCTCTGCCCAAAGCAAAACATAAACAAAGGAAAAACAGCCACCACCACATTAACCCTTACATTTTGGTGTCTTAAAAGACAGCAAAACAAACAGTTAAGAGGCTGTAGTGACTATTAATACAAATTTTATTGCCAAAGATGTTGTTAAGGTGCTAAAGGGATCCCTGGACAAGCCAAGTGAATCTTTCTAAACCTTAGGAGAGATTATCTTAGTATTTGTATAGCATGTTTGATTGTGCGAAGTGCTTCACCTGTATTAATGTGATCCATGCACCAGGACACCCAGGTAAGTATTGTTATTCCCACAGCAAAGTTGGCGAGCTGAGGCTGGAGTTAACAGGCTGGCCTAACCTCACTTAATACATTCAGGGCGCAATCCGAATGTGGAGCCGGCCCAGGAGTGTGCCATAAGGCACGCTTGCACCACTCTCAGAGTCAGGGAAGCAGGCAGTATGCACTTACCTCTGGAGTTATGGCCCATAGGACTGGGCCCTCTTAGCCACCACACTGCACCAGTTAACAGAAAAGCCAGTGCAACCCAAGAACATGTTTAACCAGTACTGTGGGCCAGCTTCCTCAACCTAGCTCAATCCATCCCTGTTTTGCAAGACCTTTATCGGAAGGCTTCTAGCCATCTCGAACCTCTTTTGACAATAGCTCTTTCGTTCCTGGTCAGATGTTTTCAACCCCCTCTGAGATTCTTTGGCAGGTTGAAGTGCATGGCAATTGCAGGTATCTGAAAGGGGATTCTTTTGCTTCAAAATGCCACTTCCCAGGTCCCTTGCAAGTTCAGTTATATAAGATTTTTTTCATTTGCTCACAAATACCTAAAATCTTAATTGTGTTTTTTTCCCTCCTTGGTTTCTCTTTTTGTGCTGAAAAACCTAGGATAAGGACAGCCTAAATAGCATGGCAGTAATAATCATTGAAATGCTTTATTGTGTTTACGTGGCTGTCTTCTTAAAGGCATGAGGTGATTTTCCAAGTCTCACTTTCACTTGTTAAATGGTTGGATTTTTTCCCCCCTGAGCTTTTGGAGCAGAGATCATATTGGTAAGTAGCTACTATGACCTGAGCATGAGCTAGGGCGCACATGCCTAAGCATCAGCTATAGGGTGCTGGAGGCAGAGGGAAGCAGCAGGGATGGCTCTCAACAGCACTGAACAGTAGCAGAGTAATGAGCATACCTTTCCAAAGCTCTCTTCGTTCTGTAACAAATAACTGCACATGGGATAAATGCATGCCGAACTAAGACAGGGCTCCTGTACCTAATAACTCTGTAGATGGGAGCATTATGGCAGAGAGAGATTTTCTTGCCATTGCAACACCTATGCTATGATAAGCTGCACCTGCCAACATTCTCTTTAAAGCAAATGTAAAAGGTACAGGAGCCTTGTCTTCTGTTCCTTTTAATTGTCCTGCCTATACAATGTTGGCGTAGATGTGGAGGGGATGAGAGAAGACTTGAATATCCTGATCTTGCTTGAGCCTAAGATTCATCATGGTGACCAGGGGTCAGAGCAGAAGCTTTGTATGCAAAAAGTTCCAGGTTTGATCCCTGGCAACTCCAGGTAAGAGTGGGAATAGAGACTGCCTGAAACCCAAGACAGCTACTGCCGGAAAGTGGACTCCGTAATAAGCAGCTTCATAACCTAGTATCAAGATAATTCAGACTTGATTTTTAAATACAGCAAAAAAAAAATCATGTTCTCTCAACCAATTTCCGTAGAAGACATTTAGACCAGCAGTTTTCTATTGAGAAGATACGTCTCCATTCCTTTTGCGCAGGCAGCTCAGGACAGCACACATGAGGTTATATTCTATTACACCCTCACAACAATCCTGCTGTGGAGAATCAGAGCATGTCTTGGGAGGGAGTGCAGAGTTCTTAGCTCCTGTCCCTTGAAATAGGCTTCAGGGGATAAAAGAGTGCCTGCTTCTCCTTCTCTTCTCCTCAAACCACCTTCCAGTTAAGCTCAGGAGGAATTCTCACTGGCCTGATGGCTTCTACTAACCTTTAAAAGCTGTCACTGTCTGTTCCCTCATGACAGCCACATCTTGCAAGATGGGGGAATATGTCTCTGTTGCCTAGGAACAGAACCAACATTCATCTGATATTAAATAGCAGAAGCTTAGGACATTCCCCCTCCCCTTGCTGGAAATGATATAGGGTAAGGGTTGTCAGAGCTTCCATAGACCTGCATGATGGGATAACTCTAAGCCAAAGAAAAATGGAACATTATTTAGGGCTCGTCTAGTCCTACCCCCTGCTCAGTGCAGGCAACCCAGTGCAGGTGGCCATCCAGCCTTTGCTTGAAAGCCTCCAACAAAGGAGAGCCAGATACTGCATGAGGCAGGCTGTTCCGGTGTAAGAGCAAGAGCTTACAGTTAAGGAACTCTTTGTCATGACTAGCCTGACTCAACTTCCCTGCAGTTTCAACCTAGGAGTTCTAGTCCTGCCCTCAGAAACCACAGAAAGTAAGTCCTCTTCTTTTGCACGACAGCCCTTCAGCAGCAGCTATCTTATCTCCCCTTAGTTCTCTTGGCTCCAGCTTAAACACACCTTCCTCATTCAGCTTCTTTCCAGATCTCTCACCACCTTAGTTGTCCTTGGTGGAACTCATTCTATTCTAGCTCATCAACGTCCTACTTAAAATGTGTGTCCATACTGGATGCAGGATTTAAGTGAGGTATGACTAGTGCAGAATAGAATTAAATGAAATTATTACTTTTCGTGATCTGCCTTTGCTAATGCAGCCCACCATTGTGTTAGCTTGTTGTTCTTTTTTTGCAGCTGCATCACACTTCTGGCTCACATGCCGCTTGTAATCCACTAACAGCTCAATCCTACTCGATATGGCTGGCACAGGTCTCCGTGGACCTGGGTCTGGGGATCAAGACAGGGAAGGGGATAGGATATCAGCATGCACCATTGCTGCTCCCTTCCTGGCCTCATTCTGCCCTTCTCCCTGCTCTACCCCACCCACGGAGCAGGCAGGGGTCCTTGATCCACTGGTGTGTGAGCCTGGCCACTCATTGCTTGCTGCAGCAGCCAGACCATACCAAACAGATGAGACCACATCCCACTTGGTGACAGCTGTAAAGGGCTTAGGTTGCCAGAACACACATTTAAGTGGCATAAGGCTTGAATAGGATTGGGCCATATGACATCCAGCTCCTTTTCACACATACTGCTGCCAAGCCCTGTCTTCTCCATGCTGTCTTTGTGTGTCTGATTTTTTTTTGTACCTATATGCATGATGTTACATTTGTGTCTTTTAAACGTCATCTTGTTGGTATGGGCCCAGTGATCAAACCTGTCTAGCTCATTCTCAATTATCTGTCTTCCAGGGTGTTCACTTCTTGTCGTTCCCAAATTTGACAAACCACTTCAGTATCCTCTCCTCCAGGTCATTTATGAAAGGGCTGAACAACATTCCAAAACATAATCCTGTAGCACATCACTTGATACTCCATATTGATGTCTAGCTATTTATCAGTACTTTTTCAGAGCAGTTGTTCAAACAGCTTTGAACCCACCTAACAGTAGTACCACCTAGCACACATTTTATCAACAAGGATATCATGGGACACTTTGTCAAATGCTTTGCTGGTATCTAGGTACACTATGTTCACAGCATTCCCATGATCCACTAGATTAGTCACTACAAAACAAGAGATTAGATTAGTCTGGCAAGTCTTGTTCTTGACAAACAAATGCTGCCTCTCAAAAATCACCCCACCAGTTTCTAAGTGTTCTCAGGCATTCCCCTGAACCCGAATTTTCGGGGAAATCTGATGTTGGTATCATCTTATGACAGGCAGAGCCCTGCCCCCATTGTCTTGGCAGTGAGGAAAAAACCTCTCAATGTCTCTCCTTGCCTTAGTTCATAGTCTTTTTCTAACCATAGATCTGATCTGGTAGACTTTAATTATTTGTAATATGGAAAGGCAAGGAATATACTGCAAAGAAACTGAGGCAAATCAAGGATTGCTTTTTTATCACTTTGAACTCACTTCAGGCTTCCATAAACCCACTGACTGTGCTAACAGAAGCTGAAGCATGTCAACAAGTTAGGCACAACATGCACACACAACAATGACAGAGTTTTTCCTCCTCGTGTTTTTCTGCCAGAACTTCTTGAGGCAGCCAGTGCAGCATGCTAAATGTGGTTGGCATTTCCTTAGAAAAAGACGGCTGCTGGCAGCTATGAAGTAATGAAATGCTCTGCTGCTCAAGGTGCCCACTCCGCATGATCATCCCTGATTGCTTCACACTCCAAATCTCCTCAAATTGTGACACCAAACCCTCAAATATATCGTGAAGACATGATGAGAGGCAGCATGAGAAGGTGGAAAAGGATGCCATCCTGGACAAGGTGACAAGCACTACTGCTCTTCAGGGCACACCTGGCTAAGAATAAATAGAATCCCACAAGCTTAGCTCTCTAAACATTCAACAGTTCATAGCTGCTAGTGGACTGCCACAAACAAGGCATTGAAGGGTGCCCAAAGAGCAAGTAAGGTTTTGCTGGGGCAAAAGTCCTTGTTTTGATCTCCTTGTAGCCTTGGAGGACGGCAATGAAATATACCACCAATTCCCCATTAAGCCCAGTTTGAAAGGTAAAAGGAAGAGAGGAGGACTAGGGGAAAAGGGCCCTCATTAATTCCTAGACATTGTGCCCATCTTGACCTCCACCCTACCCCTTCTTCCACTGCAGGTGCCACTCTACTTTTTCACAACAGCGCTGTGTGTCTGATGGTCAACCAAGAATTTGCAAACAAAGGTATTATAGCACTTTACACTCAAGTTCCTTGTAGTTCTGCTTCGTGTCCTGGAGCCTTTCAGTACTCCAGAGAGCTTGACCATTGCCAGAGCAGTGATCGGATCCCTCTGGACCTAATGCAGATGGACAGGTGGCTGGGAGTGTAGGTGGCAGAAGTCTCAGGTTGAATCCATAACGAACACAGGAAACAAGCCAATTTCATGGATTATGTATGCTGGGGGCAATTCTTATCCACCATAATTGCATCAGCACAGTTCTGGCCAACCGTGGCTTCTCATTACAAGTTTTAATTAACAATGTATATATGTATTCTTTCTGTATAAATGACCTGATAAGTCACAGCCATATCAGGTTATTGGGTGAAGCTGTGTACAGTGATTACACTACCCCCTCCACTTTCACTGTTTTATTCGTGACATAATTGATGGAGAGAAGCTTCTGGCATACTTGGAGTAGGGGTAAAACCTCAGGAAAATGTTACAACTGGTTAGGAAAAACAGTAACACCCCTTGGGTCTGTTGTGCCTCAGACTCCTATTTTTAAACAGGGCTATTTGGGAAAGGAGCTAAAACAATCATTTTGTGATTTCATGTCTCATTCCAGCTGAACCGAAAATTATGTAGCTCTGAAATTGCACAACCCATAATTAATAACAGTAGAATATATAATATCTGACTATACATTCAGACCCAGAATACGCAACAGTGCAAACTGCATGTCAGAGAATAATGCTGTGCTTGTGAGCAATTTACACAGTTGCCCAGAAAAATCATATCATTTTTTTCTGAATAGTTTACAATAGGATTAAGTCTCTTTCTATAGCTGGAGCCAGCTCTTGGTGGCCAATTTGCCTCTAGCTCTAATTTCCCATGTTTATGCAACCTTCTAGGCTGCCATGAATCTCAGCATTCAAGTTTAAAAATAAAATCCGTCCCTCTCAAGTTTAAAAATAAAATCTGTCCCTCTTCATTATACAGGCAGTCTGCTAAACAAAATAGTTATAAGGACTCTATGTACTTATAGGAATGGTACATGCTGTCATTATCCTCATCAATACAATTACAGCACAAGATGCACATCTATTCGAGAATAAGTCGCACTGTGTTCAATGGGTCTTACTCCCAGGAACGAATGTAAACAATTGCAGCCTTGCAGTCCCTCCCTCCCTCTGCAGCAATATGGTTGCACCAATGGGATAGTTTTGGGCCCTGGAGGCCTACTTTGCAAATGCATGTCCAAGTGGGCCAGAGTTTCAGGATTGAGGCCTGGAAGGAGAATAGGACACTGGCAGCACTGCTGACACCAAAGCCACTCTTTAGCCTCGATCTGTGTTCCTCTCTGCCCGAGTCTCCTTTCCATTCACCCTCCCTGTCCCATTCTGCCACCCCCACATCCCTCCTACCCAACCATCAATGCAGTTTTGCTGGGGCTTGGGCTCATTGGTGGGCTGCTAGCATGCAGCCCCAGTGGCTCACTGCCTGTGGCCGCAGCCAGGTCATGCTGCATGGCATGCCACCTTTTGTGACAGCCATGAAGCATGCTGTGCCACGAGAATGGGAGTTCCAGAGGCCCATTAGGATCGGGCCCTTAGTAACTCACAAATCTCCTTATAATAACCGACATAATGTACATTGGGCACAATCCAGCCACAAATAAGCACTTCAGTGTTCTATTTATTTCAGCGGGATAGAATTAAACACTGTAGGCACTTAATGCTCCCTAGGAAATCAATGGAACCAAATCCAATTTTGGTTGGATTGCACCCAGTGTGTGTTTTACACTTTAATATCTATTGAAATTTTGGAAAAAAAAAACTCATCTTCATTGTCAGCAAGTGGTCTCAGCCAGATTTAGGGCACAATCATAACCTGGAATTAGGCCAGCACAAGACTCTTGTGGAGTGTTGGAAATGTGCCGTAAAGTGCATTTGCAACACCCTCTGAATCAGGGGACCTGGCATACGGACGTGTGCAGTCCTCCCCAACTCTGAGAAGGGTCCAAACATGCTTTATATCACGTTTATGACACTCCTGGGCTAGCACAAGGGACTTGTGCCAGCCTAACTCCAGGTTAGGATTGCACCCTTAAGCCCCGGATGACCAAGATAATGCCACATAAGCCACCTTCAGGAGAGGGGGGGGAGTACAAGATCCTCAAGTCTTCAGCCAGGCTTCTCCCAATCATTCCCACTAGCAAGGTAGGCATGGGGAAACAACAGTGGTAACAGTGGATGATCATTGTCGTTGTAATGGTGCTGTCTTGCCATATTGGAGAAAATCCAGGTATCTTGTGAGATTTGGGGAGGGAAAACCATGCATGTGCTCAATGAGATCTTCTCACTAATATAAGCAGTAAGAGAAGGACCTGAGAATGACAGAGGAGCACCCGCCTTGCTTCCAGAAGTGGCAGCCAAAATCAAACCAGCAGCAAGGAGAAGGAACTACTGACAACAGAAAAAACCTTCTTCTCCATGAGGTCAAGGGTTAGAACGTGGAGAAACCAAGGGGCCTACAAAGTCTAATTATTAAAAATTCACACACATATAGCTTGCTTTAGTCTGTGAGGTGTTAAGGAGCATCCAACATCCAACTATTTTGAGCCTTAAATCCTGCTGCAGTCTCACAGATATCTGCTCATCAACACCAATATACCTTCTATGTCAATCACAACTGCATCTATTTTAATTTAAATTTGGATCCATGTGGGGCAGAATTTAGAACGTTACACCATGAGCAAGTTTTGATCAGATCTGCTGTTGGTTCTAGTAACAAACTCCACATCTTTCTTGTCTTCCATTCCATACGTATCTTTCTCCAACACAATAATTTAGCAAAACTGCATATTGTGTAAGCAATTAAACAACGCAGGCTGCTTCCTTTTCATTTGACTAAGATATCAACCAGGCAAATTCTCAGCCCTGCTAGTACTTATAGTACATTGTTTCCTGCACATTTTCTACTCTAGAATAACAAAGGAAAGCCTAAGCTGCTCAACTGCCAGATGGTTGATTGTCTTCCTTTGCAACTGTTACAATTCCTTGATATGAAGATATTTAGTACAGTGTTCTTGGAAACGTCTATGAATCCAAATCAATTTCAAGTTTTTGGATGGAGAGCTGAAGAAACACAATTTTAGTTCCCCCCCCCCAACATTCCAAGAAAAATATTTGCAGGCTAAGGTAATATGTGTATGATAAGCTGAAGTTACACAGTGTAATTAAATCAGATTTCATTTCTGCTTTTGCACATGGTCATGTCAGAATGCATCACGATGTGTCAGTGTTTGTTGAGGATCAGCATCCCAAGTGGCATCAGGATCAGAATCCTAATATCAGGAGGGAGCAAACCAGATTACATGATTGCAGTGAACTGCAAGGGAGACAACTGGTCAAATTCTAGAGGTGAAAACTAATGAGCAAATGACCCAGAGGCAAGCAGTGAAGACTGAAGACTGTGTTCCAGAGAAGCCTGCAAGAAGTGTGGCAAGCAGCAGCTTGCCCTGGCAAGATCTTCTCACAAGGCAGTTTCAGAGCTGAGGCTTTATGCAAGTAGAGCTACTAGTCTTCACTTGGGTATTGAATTAGCTAGCGGAGTTTGTAATGCGGTCTAAGTGCTGTTTCTGGGAAACACAGAAGGACCTGCTAGAGTAGATATTCTAACTATATGGTGCAGAAAATGAGGCATTGGAGCTTGATCACCCGTTTGAGAGCCTTGGCATGCTACACAATGCTCATTTCTGTCCCAGTGAACAGGCTGGATGCACCTTTTGATGTGGATGAGGACATACACAATGGTTGCTGAACATTGGTTGTGCATGACAGGAACTGCATTGGGCTATTACAGGCTCACATGAAAACAGCAAGCGCATCCTATCCTGGAGTTAGCCCAGCACAGTTAGGTCAGCAAAGTTTGGCTAGCAGAAGGGACACTGTAAAGTATGTTTGGACCACTCTCAGAGTCAGAGGTGAGCACATAGACACGTACCATCCTCCTTGACTCTGAGACAGCCTGAGAGCACTGAAGGGGAGCCTCCCTCGCACCAGCCAAATTTGGCTGGTGCAAGGGAGGTTCTGGGAGGAGGGAGGGTGGGGAATGGGGCGGTTTTGGGTAGGCGGGCCAGCAGGCGTGCAGGCGGGGCCAGCCTAGGCCTCATCGGGAGGCCGCACAGCCCTGATTCGGACAGCGCGGCTTCTTTGGTTCTGCACCTGCTAAATAGCAGGCACAGATCCAAGGAAGCTCATGGGGTGCCTGGAGCCCCCCTGGGGCAAGGGGACAAACGTGCCTTTGCCCCAGGGAGGCTTCCCAGCACACCAAAGGTGCGTTGGATTTGGTGCAGGCCCACCAGCCTCGCCAATTCAGCGCATCTTAGAACTGCACTGTAAATCAGTGAATAATGTTTTTCTTTCGAAAATCGTTTTGAAGGACATTGACTGAGTACATGCGTGCAAAGTTTTCAAATGAGAAAAAATTATTAATTCAAAACAAATTTGTTTGTTAGTTGCCCTCTCTGCCTCTCTGTCACCAGTGTGGTTGATTTCGACAGCTGTGGTGAGGAACTCCCCCGCCTGGAAGGCCCTGTATTTGGACCAATCTGAGAACAGCAAGGCGGGATTCTTTCCAGACTGGGCCATTCTCTGCAGCTGAAGTCAGTGCCCCTCAACGGGCATGAAGGCAAAATTAGGAGAAGGCTAAATGCTCACATTCCCACTCCCTTGCTGCTGCTGTTGGCAGCTTCAGTGGCATGGTGTTTAACACCTCGGGTTGAGAGTAGCTGTTACACTATCAGGGATGAGCACAAAGGCTCATGCAGGGCTGTGTGCAAAAAAAACACAAAACTTTTGCATGAGTGGGAAGCTGACAAGTCGCATCAAGCATTTTGCATGGGCTGAAAAGGAGAGAGACAGAGAGTGCAGATGAGAGGGGCAGAAAGCAGGAGGCTGCATTAGTGAAGACAAGGAATGGGCCACAAAAGAAATGTCACTTCCCCATCTCAAAACTTGATCCAAGGACGTACATATATTCCACTGATGAAAACAGCTTTTTTCCTTTGCGTAGGGAAACTGAGAATAGTCTATAAAAAGAGGGAATGACTCACCCCAAGTACATTTTAGAACCTTCAATGGAATTGAAAGGTAAGCCAGAATGAGGAAATCTCCTCTCGAAAATGTAGCAGTTTTGTCGGTTTAACAAAGAACCATTTCATTATTTATTCTTCACACAGGGACAATTGTTTGCTTTATGACTGAGCAGCATATTTTAAAAGAACACAGCTGAAATACAGAATTTAAAATAAGTTTTGCTTTTTTTTCTATTACAGGCATGCCTCAGTATCCAGTGGGATTCCATTCTGGACCCTATTGTGGTTACCTGAAACTGTGGGTACTGGAGACGCCTTTTTAAAGAGAGAAGGACATCTAATCAGTGGTTTTTCTGCAACAATGTAAAAATATATATATTTGTTTAATGTTCCCCTATCTTTTTAATAGGTGTCCCAGTATCCATGGTGTCCATGGATAACTGAAACTGTGGATACCAAATAATGGATATCAGCGCACATCTGTGTAGCCAAAAACCAAACTTGGCTGCTATGTTTGTGTATGGCATTTGGTTTTTTGCTCGATGTGGAATATGTGGTCCATAAGTGCATTAAGTGTGTCTGTGTAACGTATGTGACATTTGGCAGTACTTTTGCATGCTACTGTACTGTTTGCATGTGATGTGTAGTGGTGTGTGCATGTGTTGTGGCATGCATGCAGCATGTGTTTGTGGCATGTAGCTGCACCAATTTCTATATGGCACGTTGCATCATAAAATGCTGCACTATGTATTGCACATCTACAGGCTGTTCAAGCAAGCATTATGTCTCTTAAATAGCAGCTTTTCTGTGACATATAACAAGGAACTTTTAAAGTGGAGAAAATTTTCAAAAGCAGATTGTGATATGGCATGGGATTTTATAATATAAGAAAAATCCCACTGGGCATGTCCAAGTCTTAAGCATGCCAAAACAACGGATCATGATTGCTATAAATTCAGCATCTCTTCCCTGTCTATGTTTTTAAGCTTCATTCCAACATTCAGTTCAGTTACAACGTCTATATACTGAAGCTCAGTTTTTTTTATTCTGCAGTGAGGTTGAAGAGCCAGTACTTTTTCAAACAAACAAACCATACTCATTTTTATTGTGAATAGAGATGGGGTTTTAAGAGCACTGCTTAGACTTCAGCAAACACATAACCCCATGATACTATCTTCTCTACAACTCTGTACAGTGGATCTGCACTCCAAGAAGACAGAAACAAAGGATAGCTAGTTCCCTGTTGCAAACGGATTACAAGTGAAGTAAAAATGTTTTGGAGGGCTTCTTTTGTTCCCGACATAATGTGTACAAATGAGTCGAAGGCAAAACAAGAACTCAAATGACATTGCTGAAACAAGAATTAAGAAGTACAGAAAACAAGAGCAACATAATTAGAGCCAAAAGGATTTGATAATGTTGTGTCAATTAAACACACGTGTGGATTTCTTGTACGCATGCAAAATATTTGCTTATGAAGGCAGCACTAGGATATGACAGTCAGTTTCAAATGGTGGGCAAGGAAGCTCTGATAGGCTGGTTTAAAAGCAACAACAGATGTGTAGAGAAGCCGGAGCGCTGGAACATGGAACAACTTCTCAATGGCTGTCATTGGTACAGATTTGGGTGCCACAAGTGTATCACTAAGGTCAGGCTGCATTTTGGTCGCTAGGCTGCATTTTTGGAGGGAGGGGTGGCTGGGAAGGTTGCTTGAACCTAAGATCAGGTGTCTGAGTAGGTCTGCACACAAAGCAAACGCTGTGCCACTGCTGTTACCCATGGTGGAGACTGGGCTCAAGAGGAAAGGGTAAATAAAGTGGACGCAGGCTGCACTAAATGGATGGAGTAAGGCAGTAAAGCTACAGTAGCCAACTCCTACATTCAAACACACGGCGGCTGCCATGCCATGTCCCTTGCTTCTTGTGAGTTGGGAGATTCAACCATCTTATGACTGTTATAAATGCAGGCCCTTTGGAAGTCATTTTATTAGGTCCAGCACTCTATCCCCCCCCCCACTTTTCTTGCCATCCTGTCTGATGAAGAATTCTGAAGAACTCACAGCCGGCTGTTCAAGATTTTGTGTCATGTTGCTACGTTTTAATAAAAGCGTTACTGTAGCCAGGCTTCAGAGTTATCTTGACATAACATCCAAACTCCGAAGTAGGCACATCAAGAACTTACAAAACAGAGAACTTTAGATGAAGCAATTTAAGAAGAGACGAAGAAGTCTGTTTGGGGTTTATGACAAGTTGTTGTTCAGTCGCTAAGTCGTGTCCGACTCTTCGCGACCCCATGGACCACAGCACGCCAGGCCTTCCTGTCCTCCACTAGCTTCCTGAGTTCGCCCAATTTCATATTCATTGCTTCGGTGACACTATCTAACCATCTCATCCTCTGTCGCCCCCTTCTCCTTTTGCCTTCAATCTTTCCCAGCATGAGGGTCTTTTCTAAAGAGTCCTCTCTTCTCATCAGGTGGCCAAAGTATTGGAGCTTCAGCTTCAGCATTTGTCCTTCCAGGGAGCAATCAGGCTTGACTTCCTGGAGAATGGACCGATTGGATCTCTTTGCAGTCCAGGGGACTCTCAAGAGTCTTCTCCAACACCATAATTCAAAAGCATCGATTCTTCGACGCTCTGCCTTTCTTATGGTCCAGCTCTCACAGCCATACATGGCTACTGGGAAAACCATCGCTTTGACTATGCGAACCTTTGTTGGCAGGGTGATGTCTCGGCTTTTGATTAAGCTATCTAGGTTCACCATAGCTTTCTTCCCAAGAAGTAAACGTCTTTTAATTTCATGGCTGCAGTCACCATCTGCGGTGATCTTGGAGCCCAGGAAAATAAAGTCTGTCACTGCTTCCATTTCTTCCCCTTCTATTTGCCAGGAAGTGATGGGAGTGGTTGCCATGATCTTAGTCTTTTTAATGTTGAGCTTCAAACCAATTTTGGCACTTTCCTCTTTCACCCTCATCAGAAGGTTCTTTAGGTCTTCCTCACTTTCTGCCAGTAGAGTGGTATCGTCTGCATATCTGAGGTTGTTGATGTTTCTCCCAGCAATCTTGATTCCAGCTTGTGAGTCATCCAGCCCTGCCTTCCCTGCCTTCCTCATGATGTAACTTATGACACTACTTATGACATTACAGTACTTATGACAAGTACTGTAATGTAAATGTACCCATACTTTGGCTACACAACATTAGGTTGGGGAGGGATGCATTCAGGCAGAAATTCAACAGGCAAAGCACTTCCAATCACTTGATGAATGTCTGTCTGGTGCAACTCTGCAAGGCACTCTGCAAGTGCTTTTGCATGTAACCTTCCAGGCACACTTGAGCAGTCTTAGCTAAAACACTGTTGCCAGTATGTGTTGTGTATGTTTCCAGAAAGTGTTAAAAAAACCTGGGGTTTAAGGGGCTTTCCTGTTTGAATTTCTTCATTTATTTTTTTACAAGAAGCACTGATAACTGATCCGTGAAAGATCGCTTTGTGAACTTCTAGGAAAGGGGTCATAAATGTTTACTTCTATAATTGTTACAGCTTACATAGCATTTTCGTGTCACTCAAGGAAGAGGGCCAGATTACATTTTTCAAATTAAGGGTATGCGAAGATAGCAAAAAAGATTCCACGCAAAACATGTCACTCAAGGAAGTGATAGGAAAAAGAGAGTTGGGGCACCCAATAAAAATCAAGGGGGAATAGGACTCCAAAGGGATCAAATGATAAATTGTTTAAGTAAAAATGTGTGAGCCCTACACATTTCAGGATGAATACCCTTCTTCAGGAGCACTGTAATGAAAAAGTAGATGAGAAATGGTATGTGTACATAATGAGAAAACAAATCAGGAAATAGATGCCACCTACCACACTCACTCTCCAAGCATCCCGCATGTTCCATTTACATATTTATGTACAAGACTTATATGCCACCTTTCAAAAACAGGCACAAAGTAGCTAATTATAACATAAATAAAAAATTACCATAAAACCATAAACAGTAACCAGTTCAATAAAATGCTTCCTAAAAAGTACACAGGTCATCATAGAAACATTCTCAGCAAATACAAAACCTGGAACAAGCAGTCACATAAGAGCTCCAACAAATAAGTACAGTAATAGCACAAAAGTCACAAAGGCACATCCAAGCAGCAAGGAAAGCAGCAATAAACCAATACCCACAATCACCCACTTAACCTCAATCCACCCAGAAAAAGCCTTCAGAATTTAAAGAAGTCTTCAAAGAGGAAACAGTTCTTACATCATAAAGGAAGGCAGACCCACAATTGTGGTGTCACCACAGAGAAGGCCCTATTTTTGCAACCATTCCCCTATCGGTCATGGCACTCATAGCAGGCTCAACTCAGATGACCTTAGAGGGCGAGGAGCCTACCCTTTACGCATCCTCATCTACTACACACAGACACAGACACACTTTATTTAAACTTTTTTTAATTAAGAAAGAACAACAGATTCTCTCTCCTTGATTGAATGATGTGAATAATGTCAGAAGAATATATCAAACAAGAAATTTTTATTTTAAAAGATAAAACAGATTTCACCTCCCACCCCCTCTCACTGATTGGGAAAACACATCACTATAATCTCTGCCTGGATCCTTTATGCAATGTTATGCATCTCTACATGGAAGTAACACCCAAGTGCAAAGTGTTTTTCAGGCTGCAATCCTACACCATTTACCTGGGAGTAAGTTTCATCAAACTTAGTAGGGCTTACTTTAGAGTAGACATGTATAGGATTGCATTGTTAGTCTATTCATCTACAAATACATACACAAATACAAGCAGTAACTCATAGAAGCCTTCTCTGTCCTATAATTCTTGTTCTTGAAAAATAACTGAAGAGGGAGCTACTTAGTATCTGTGGTGTACGTTATTGCAAACACTTCACATATATTTTCTCCCTTAACATCTTTACATGTTTTATGCCTTTGTCATAATTTTCCCAGTAGTTCAAACAAACTGTACTAGTGATAGGAAGGGGTGAAGCTGAGACATCATGGCTTATGAGAACCAGTGCAATTACAAGTGCACACAAAGCATTCCTCAACACACCACATTTAATTCAAATTTTTACAACATGGCATAAACAAACATGCTGCGCACTACACAAATGCATGCCACAGTATGCCACACCATTGCAGAACACTGGGCACAGCACAGCACATGCACACGCATGTAGCACCGATTGCGCCCTCAGTATATGCTTTGCCTCACAGGCAGTAGTGTCATTCAAATGATTTAGGAACAGGAACTCACTTTTGATTGGCACTTGTCGGGAACCCGGAACCAGCCACGGAGCCCGTTAGGATCCAGAACACCCATTCTGGTCCGTTCCCCCTGAATGACATCACTGCTCACAGGTATTTTCACCTGTTGCAGCCAGATCCCTCCAACAGACTGTTGTGAGACTACTACTGTATGCATTAACTCAAAGGTTTGTCACTTCTAGGTTCTTCAGGACTAAAGTTCTCTGATTATTCTTCTCCCCTCCATACTTCCATGTCGTTTCAATGCCCTAATATAGCAGTTCCCAAACTTTTCAGTGCCATGACCCACCTCATCCTCTGCAGTGGGTCATAATGAGATGTTCTGCTAGTGCTGCCATGCCTTTATTGGAAGGCCTCTTCAGGGTCACACCAGCCCACTCTACTGGCTGCTCCGGGCCTCAGAATGGCCTGCAGAAGCTACTGGAACTGACTTCTGGTGAAATTGGAAGTTGTGTCCACAAACTAGAAGTCTGTTCCAGATGCCTCTGCGGGCCTTTTGGAAGCCTTCAGAGGTCCAAAGAGTGGGCTGTGGGCCCGGTGTGTCTCAGAAGAGGCCTCCAGGGCCTCCCAATAAGGCATAGAGGCACTAATAGAAGCAGCCCAGTGCATATGGGGTTGTGGCCCACCACACATGGGCTTGCGACCTACAGTTTGGGAAATGCTCCCATTATAGGAACTTATGAAGTTGTAACTTTGGCCTATCTTGCCCAGCATTGACAACTTTGTAGCAGCTTTCAAAAGTCTCAGGCGTGTTGCCTCAGATCCCTGCCAAGGATCACACCTGGGACAATCAGCATTCAAAGCATGTGATCTACCACATGCAAATAATCCTCAAGGGCACAAGTCTTCACAAAGTTAGAGCTTCTCCTTATTTCAGTGAAATTCAGCTCAATTTTAATTAACCAAGCCAAAGAAAATGTAGTTTCCCATTTCAAGCCCTTTGGAAACCTCCACATTCAAGAAAAAGCTCAGAGCCACTTCATATTTTATTACATAAAATCTAGGAACACACATAGTCCACCAGCTGTTTGCTACAGTAGTCGTATCAAGGGTAAAGAAGGAGATACGCATTGCCAAACGCAGTGGTGATTGCTTGCAGAGCCCTGGCAAGCGTGTGCTAGGAGTTCGCATGCTTTGTATTTACTGCAGCAAACTTTAGCAGAATATCAGTGTATCGAGGCTACTGCATAATGTGTGCTCTCTCAGGGGAGAGCAGAAGAGAAGGTTTCCCACGTCCAGTTAGCTGATGATGTTGGCAGATGATATATTCAGGATTCAGGCTTTTGCTTTATTGTGTTTTTTTTTAAGCATCTATTTAAAGCTGTATTTTCTTTTGTCAGCAAAACAACACATCCATGCTGCTCCTCAGCAGAAAATCAGAAAATACTTGGGGTGAAAACCATTAAAAAAATCTAAATATATCCTGTTGTGAAACCTTCTTTTCAGATTCAACTTAGCACTGGTCAGAGATCATTCAGCGGCATTAAAAACTCAAGTTTACCCAAGGATTTCAGGCTGCTTCCACAACTGTAAAACACACTATACTATGGATTAGATGCCTGGTAATGCCAGGAGATTAATATCTACTACACAAGATTAATAAAGGGAATATGTGCCTGGAAAATATTTCCCCTGGAAGTATAAAAAATTCATGCATCTGCAGAAAACAAGCATCAGATGTTTATCTGAAGATTCTACAAAACTCCTTACATCAGTGCAACCAATCTCAACCAGAATCTTACCCGTCACAAGCTGTTGTCCAGCTAATCCTACTGGAACCATACCCAGGTTACTCATAGCAGTTGCCCACGCTGCTGGATCAGTGACTGACATATTAAGTTGCGTGGTGTCTATCGCTATGCTTCCCAAGCCATCAGCTGCTGCAGGGAAAGAAGCACATTCTTAGCTTATGAAGCAAGGGTTACAAACCACAAACGAGAAATAATCTGTTAAATGGTTACAGCACAGGGGTCTTATGCCTTATCGTGAGTCATGCTCTCTCTGTTGGAAAACTTGCTGTAGAGCAGCCCACAAACAAAAACCCAACACACAGTATCTGTAGAAACCTAATCCAATAAGGGCAAAGGTTCCTATGGAAACCAATTCCCAAGGACATTCATACTTTTGCAATAGCAATAGCAACACATTTAGAACAAATTTCAGTTTAGCACCGAAACAAAGACATTAGCAAGGTACCAATCAATATGGCATCTCAGAGAGATTCCACATTCTGTTTGAGAATGGACACACTCAAGACCAGTGTTGCCGCAATGAACACAGTCAAACGGATTAAGCACATCACTTGTGACCACATCTACAGGACAGATATTCACCTGCGGCCATCGTTCCAGCACACGTTTTTTCTGGTTACTCTTTGACTTCTTCAACTAATAAGTCATTTGCTACTATAAGAACATCTTGAAATGGGAAAAGGTCTCTCCATCGCTGGATGTAGGATCCACATTTAGCACATTTTGTTCTGAAAGAAAAACAGTCAAAAAAATCAAGCACTGTTTTAAAATACCACTTCAAAATAAATACTGATGGAAAATCCTCATGGATTTGCTACCCACTCACAGTTGGGTCTTCTTCCCTAGGCGTTGGAAAGGGAATTAAACAAACCAGCGCTCTTGTTGATTGAGAACAAATTCAGTGCCACGGCAAACAAGCAGTGCCATATAGGAACCTGGCTAATACCTAGCCTTTGGGCTAAGCAACCTTCGCAGTTGAGGTCTTATCAGCTCCTGCACAGATGCCTTAGCAAACTAGCTTACACTGGAAGGACGTACTTGAGGCTGCAGATGAATTTTTTAAAAAGTTAAAAATTAATTGATGCTGTAAGTTTGAAGAAAACAGTTGCTTGTTAAATACATTCCCAAATGCATTGAAAGGAAGAAGAAATTGGCAAGGAAAACAACCTTGGGATAACTTTAAGAATAAAGCACATAAGCTAAGAAATCATTTCAAAGTTTTAAAGGTGTGTTGTTCTTTTTTTAAAAAGCCAATAATATTACAGACGCAGACAACTGGGGTCTCTTGTCCAAAGCACTTAATAGGAATTAGTTGAGTCTTTGCTATGTTTTTGATTGCAAAACTCTACAAGTCCATGAAAAAGACCCTGCACTTATTCATGACCTGGACTGTGGCTCTCTGCTACATCAAGGGAGAAACAGCCCCTCAGAAGCTACCCAGGTCATTATAATATCTAATAAGATTCAGAAGTCCAAAGTTTCAAAAGCGTAATTCATGAAGAGCTATTTCCGCACCAGTGCCACCAATAAGTCTTGGTCCGAAAGCCATTGGATAGGGACGGAAGAATGTCATATCCAGGAAAGTACAGAACTGAACCTACAACCAAACACTCTATCAGTTCCCCCTGCACCACTAAGGCAGGTCTGTAATTGGCAAAGTTACTAGAGTGCAAGAATTATATTTCTTAAGTAGTAGCAGAGGTGTCTCCTTGGGTGGAGAACGTTATGTATGGTGCTTCTAGGAGGCAGGCTGAAAACTGAGTGCACGGCCTAATAGTTCAGTACTGCTGCAGATGCCTTGATTAATGGGTGGACCTGTGCTCCTCATAAGAACAAAAAAAGAGTCCTGCTGGATCAAGGTAAAGGTCCGACTTGTTCATCTTCCTGTATCTCACAGTGGTCCAAAGTCTTGTTGTTAGATACACTGAACTCTACACTATGAAAAAAACCTGTGTGTGTGTTTATGTACATATGTGCGTGCGCACACACACACACACACACACACACACACACACACAAGGGAGTTAGTTGTTTATAGCCATCATTGCTCATTGTGGAGGAGGACCTATAAGCTATCCAGAAGTATGGATGTTCCTGAGAGACAGTCATAGGTGATCTGAAGGATGGGGGTGGGGTGGGGTGGGGTGGGGTGGGGACACTACCCATTCTTGTAGCCTAATTGGATCCACCCACTTCAGGCTACAATAACTTTTGGGCAGTTTTGAATTGAAACCAAATTCAATTCAAAGTTGATTTTTTAAAGGTTGTGAAATAGCTTGCCAAATGCAAGCAGGTTTCCAAAAACAGTTAGTAATGCAAGATGAGCACAATCAACCTGAGCCATCATGTGCAATTATTTCACTAGCAAGCTACTCAACATAATCTTTGAACATTACACGCAAATATGACACATTGTATGAGGTGTTGTCTAGGAACCCAGTGACAGACACAGGGATTCTTCTACCATTTACTCTCCCTGTCTGGGCAGAGGAATTAATGAACTTCCTTTACTGATTGGTCCTTTGCTTCAACTGTGTCTCCTGGCAATGCTTTCTCTTGACCTGAGCAAAAGAGCAGGATATTCGGCTTGCTTGAGTTCTGGACTCCCACTGTCTCCTCCCACATTATTTCCACCCCAAACTGCTATTGGTACAAGAATATGGCAGCTACATAGCTTTATAACAAAGCTTTGGAATAATCAACCCATTAATGATATACCTAAGGAGTCCTTGCCACCACACAGTTCCCTTTGCTGTCTGTGCAGCAACTCAGCAGTGTTTCTGGAAGCATTGTGGTGATGTCATGTGTCATTGCCGGACTTCCAGCAATTTCCAATCTGTGTGGAGCTCAGCTTTGCCTGCTGCATGGCCACACAGCTTCAAAGGAGCAATATTGATCATTACTGAAGATGCACAGGGATGGAGGCATAAACACATGCTCTCACTCCTATGCAGTGGCGTAGCGTGCCTTGCCCCTGCCCAGGGCAAGGCACGCGTTTGCGCCCCATGCTGTGACGTCATGATGCCTTGCGTCATGACGTCAGCGGCAGGGGCGGGGCTTCCGTGCATGTCCCTCAGCTTCAATTGAAGCCGGGGGAGACGCATGGCTTGGAGCGCGCCCTTTCTGCACGGGCCGCTCTGGGCGCCGCGCGACCTCTCCGTGCTCCGGGGAAGTCGCCCAGAGCACAGAGAGGTCACACCTCTCAAAAATTTCCAACTGATGAAGATAGGAGAAAACAAAAACAGCCTTCTCCTTTGACTACAAGTGTGAGGGCGCAATCCTAACCAACGTTCCAGCACTGGTGTAAGGGCAATGCAGCTTTGAGGTAAAGGAACAAACCTTCCCTTACATTGAGGAGGCCTACATGACTCCTACTCAGTGATGTCATCTGGTAATGAAGAACGGGAACGCTGGACGGGACTTACTGATTGGCAGCCCATCCGTTCCTTTCCGTGGCTGCCCTGGCCTCGGAGGGGGCTGCCCCCGGTTGGCGCGCCCCACTGCTGCTCGCCCAGGCACCCGGCGCACCCCCCACCCATCCCCCCTGGCGAGCAGGTGCCCTGCCGAGGCCAGGGCAGCCACAGAACGGACGGGCTGCCAATCATGCGTAAATCCCGCCCAGCATCCCCGTTCTTCATTACCAGATGACATCACTGCTCCTACTCCATGGCAGGATGCAGCACGTCCCATTGGCACAGCCATGTCAATGCTGGACAGTTGGTTAGGGTTGTGCCCCGAGTTGAAGAGGTTAGAAAAGTGAGTGGACCTGTCTGGAAATGGGGGACAGCCATGTGGTAAACAGCACCACTTCCCTTGCACCGCAGACTGGTTGGAGAAACTGAGCTGGGTTAGGGACTTCTAAGTCTCAGTGGCCGAGATTTTCCAGAAAGGCTAAGCCCTGTGGGACTGAGCCGGATGCAATCCAAAAATAGAAGAGGGTGCTGGGGGGGGGCACCAAGTGTTTCAGTTTCCCTCAAAGGGCATCAGCATGATTCAAGTGTATGGTGACTGGTTGAGTTGTGGAGGTCTACTAGAGAGGGCTATAATCCTGCAAAGCGGAATCTCATGCCAGCATAGATGATGCAGCTACTGGGGGAAGCAAGAATTCAGAATGAAGCTCTCAGACCAGGGCAATTATAGCCTTTTTTTTCTGAAAGCAGGAGGTGGGGGTGGGGTGTCCCAGTTATATTTCTGAATATAGCAAAAACAGTACATAAAACAGTACAGACTTCATTCGAGAAGGAGAACAAAAAAAGGAATACAAATCTCAAAACAATAAGCATCTGCAGGATAAAAAGCTGATCTGTTGAGGGTCAAACAGTCTAGCAAGGTTTTACACTGAATGAAGATCAGCCAGCGTATGCTCTTAACAGGTTTGTCAGGTTTGACAAACCTGTCAGCCGCGTCCACCTCAAAGGAGTGATGGTTGTGCAATGTGAGTGAAGGGGACCCTGGAACCCCTGCAGGGTTTCAAGGGCGCTAGCTCTTTTTTGGATAGTACTAGCAGCTGCAATTTGATTAAACTGACAACTATAAGCAACAGAATCTGGAAAAAGGCATTAAAAGCAAGGCATCATGAAAGTCCAGCTCAGCGATAACAAAAGCACATGCACTACAGAAAAATCATCTCGAGAGAGGCAAGTTTGCAAGCCTGTGGTGAGCTGTGCTAGTGATAAAAACCAGATCTGGCCATTGCTCGTATATGGAATGCCACCATATCTCAAAGACCATGTTTCCATTTTTCATTCTGCCTAGAAGTTGATTTTAAAATGTGAATCACTCTCCTATCGTGAAGGAAAAGGATGCTCTCTGAATATATTACACTGTTTTGTCATTTAACAAAAGACTCCAAGTAGAATGCATTTTTCCCTTCCCACCCCAACTTCTTTTAATTATGGAATATAAACAGAGAGAGAGAGAGAGAGAGAGAGAGAGAGAGAGAGAGAGAGAGAGAG
>JAJKFI010000034.1:4798194-4821474 GCA_029204185.1 Lerista edwardsae
GAGAGAGAGAGAGAGAGAGAGAGAGAGAGAGAGAGAGAGAGAGAGAGTTTCTACGGTCCTAAATGTAAATATTTTCCATCAAAGGTCTGGAAATGGCATATCCACACTTCCTGAATACAAAGCTTGAGCAACAGAAACAGATATCCAAATTTGCAGCAAATAAATAAACATATTCACTTTGATCCAGCTCTACCTGTGCATAGTTATGCATCACTAGATGTACCAGGCTGTGGATGAGCATAAAAATGTACACCCTCTTCAAAAAGACACAGTGTGGATGGACAACGTTCAAATGTGCATGTGAATCTGCAGTTCCCAATTCAGAAACAAAAATTCAGAAGAACCATGAATAAGTACTGTGAATAACAGTACTTGGTAACACTTGGAGAAATATGAGATTTTGTAATTTTGTGTAAAAATGTGTTTGTTGTTTCTCCCCATCCCTGGCAGGAACATTTATGTTTTGAATACATTCTTCAAATTCAGTAACGTTTAGAATGAATACATGTATTTGAAAGTATAATCTGTATGTCCCTACCCATCTGTTTCTCTCTTTAGCGTTCCACATATCCCTATATCTTGAGAAACTATTTCAAACCATTTAGAAAATGTTCTTTGGTCAACTACCATCAGAAGCTTCTGCCAGCCATGTTTAAGGGGTCCACACTGGTTGCAGGTGCCATTCTGAAGATTCCTCCAGCCTCTGGAAGGACTCTGCAGCATTCAGAGATATTCTGGCATTTCCTTCCGCATCCTGCTGGCTTCCTGTGGGTCTCTGCTGAATTCTTCTGACGGCAGATAAGGTACCCCTTTGCACTTAATCCCATTGATCCCATCAATGGTTCATTATCTGCAATTTCGCTATCCATGAGGATTTCCAGGAACCTCACTAATAAATAATAATAATAATAATAATAATAATAATAATAATAATAATATTTATATACCGCCATTCTTAAGATCACTAGATTTCTCTAATGACTGTAACTCAGGGCGGTTTACATAGGCAGACTTTTATTCACAAACCTGAAGGTTTTTACAATTTACAGAAACGTTCTATCTTTCAAGATCAACACTCATACAGATGGATCTTTCTGGATTTAGCCTTCTTTCTTAGCCACCTGTCTGTCTTCTGCTGGCTGATAAGAGGCTTCCCTGCTCCCCCAGAGACGCAGCTGACCAGCACATTCCTCCTCCCACAAGGCAGCTGGAACTCAGCTTTTAATCAGC
Source organism: Lerista edwardsae (assembly GCA_029204185.1). NCBI lineage: Eukaryota > Metazoa > Chordata > Lepidosauria > Squamata > Scincidae > Lerista > Lerista edwardsae. Next base: position 4,799,425 of record JAJKFI010000034.1, read on the forward strand.
CACAGTTTGCAAGGTCTGCCACTCACAGAGACTTCCGGCAGTCTCGAGCTCACGACCTTCGGATCTTCAGCTGTTATCTTCGGGCAAACGGAGGCATTAACCCTCTCGGCTAAATCTTCTGCCCCACTAGCAGATAATTATCATATTGGCATCTTCAGTTCTCATCTGCAGTCTTGAGGGGACAATATGCTAGGCAAAAAGCAGGTATCAAGCTTCTTTAACAGAACATATCAACTCCTGATGCATTTTGAGAGTGGTTCTTGAAAGAAAGAAAAAAGCAGACCTCCTTGACTGTCTGAATTCTATGGAAGCTGCCTAGTGAAGGATACATTGTTGTTGTTCAGTCGCTAAGTCATGTCTGACTCACGACCCCATGAACCATAGCACGCCAGGCCTCCCTGTCCTCCACTAGCTTCTGGAGTTCGCCCAATTTCATGTCCATTGCTTCAGTGACACTGTCTAACCATCTCATCCTCTGCCGCCCCCTTCTCCTTTTGCCTTCAATCTTTCCCTGCATGAGGGTCTTTTCTAAAGAGTCCTCTCTTCTCATGAGGTGGCCAAAGTATTTGAGCTTCAGCTTCAGTATTTGTCCTTCCAGGGAGCAATCAGGTTTGACTTCCTGTAGGATTGACCAATTGGTCTCCTTGCAGTCCAGGGGACTCTCAAGAGTCTTCTTCAACACTATAATTCAAAAGCATCTATTCTTCGGTGCTCTGTCTTCATTACAGTCCAGCTCTCACAGCCATACACTACTACTGGGAAGGATACATAGCTGAGTTTTATTTGAAACAATCTAATACATCTCTCTACTAAATCTATATATATAAAGAAGAGCCTGGGTGTGTGTGTATGTATGTATGTATGTCTCGCATAGGCTCCTCAACGCCTGGAGCGATCGGCACGAAACTCGGCACGCATACACCTTGCGGCCGGGCGACAAACACTGCAGGGGTCGGGCCCCCCTAGCGCCCCCGGGGGTGGAGGTACGCGGGGGTCCTCGCGTGAAAACGGTCAAAAACGGCCAAAATCGGCGTCAAATCCACAGTTTCTAGGGTCGACGAGATGAATGGCAACACCCCCGATGCCGTCGGAGTCCGGGTTCAGCCCCCCCTCGACGTGGGGGGCGAGAAGGGGTGCGAAAGAAAACATCCCCCATGCCCTGCTGTGACGCCTGGACCGATTGGCACCAAAGTCGGCACGCGGAAGCCTAGCAGGCTGGCCACAAACACTGCGGGGATCGGGCCCCCATAGCACCCCCAGGGATGGGGGTACGTGGGGGTCCCCACATGAAAATGGTCGAAAATGGCCAAAATCGGTGTCAAATCCATAGTTTCCGGAGTCGCCGAGATGAACGGCAATGCTCCTGATGCCGTCGGCGTCCGGGTTCAGCCCCACCTCGACGTGGGGGGCGAGAAGGGGTGCAAAACAAAACATCCGCCATGCCCCGCTGTGACGCCTGAACCGATTGGCACCAAACTCGGCATGTGGAAGCTTAGCAGCCTGGCCACACACACTGTGGGGGTCGGGGCCCCCTAGCGCCCCTGGGGGTGGGGGTAAGCGAGGGTCCCCGCGTGACAACAGTTGAAAATGGCCGAAATCGGCGTCAAATCCACAGTTTCCGGGGTTGCCGAGATGAACGGCGACGCCCCCGATGCCGTCGGAGTCCGGGTTCAGCCCCCCCTTGACGGGGGGGGCGAGAAGGGGTGTGAAACAAAACGTCTGCCATGCCCTGCTGTGAGGCCTGGATCGATTGGCACCAACCTCGGCATGCGGAAGCCTAGCGGCCTGCCCACAAACACTGTGGGGGTTGGGGCCCCCTAACGCCCCTGGGGGTGGGGGCACGTGGGGGTCCCCGTGGGAAGACGGCCGAAAACGGCTGAAATCGGCATCAAGTCCACAGTTTCCGGGGTCACCAAGACGACCGGCAACACTCCCGACGCCGTTGGAGTCTGGGTTCGGCCCCCCTCGATGTGGGGGGCAAGAAGGGGTGCAAAACACAACGTTCACCATGCCCTGCTGGAACGCCTGGACCGATTGGTGCCAAACTTGGCATGCAGAAGCCTAGCGGCCTGGCCACAAACATTGGGGGGTCGGGCCCACCTAGCGCCCCCAGGGGTGGGGGTACACAGTGGTCCCCACGTGAAGACGGCCAAAAACGGCCAAAAACGGCATCAAATCCATAGTTTCCCGGGTCACTGGGATGAGCGGTGATGCTCCTGACGCCGCTGGAGTCTGGGTTTGCCCCCCCTTGGTGTGGGGGGCAAGAAGGTGTGCGAAACAAAACGTCTGCCATGCCCTGCTGGAACGCCTGGACTGATCGACACGAAACGTGGCACACATACACCTTCTGGCCTGGCGACAAACACTGCAGGGGTCAGACCCCCCTGGCGCCCCCAGGGGCAGGGGTATGTGGGGGTCCCCATGTGAAGATGACCGAAACTGGCCGAAACCGGCGTAGAGTCCGTAGTTTCCGGCGTTGCCGAGACGAGCAGCAACGCTCCCGACACAGTTGGAGTCTGGGTTCGAGGCTCCCTCGGCGTGGGGGGTGAGAAGGGGTACAAAACAAAAGGTCCGCCATGCCGTGCTGGAACGCCTGGAGCGATGCACACCGAACCCGGCACGCGCGTGCCTTGCGGCCTGGCGACAAACACTGTGGGGGTCAGGCCTTCCCAGCGCCCCTGGGGGTGGGGGTACAGGAGTCCCCGCGTGAAAGCAGTCAAAAACGGCCAAAATCGGCGTCGAGTCCATAGTTTCTGGAGTCGCTGAGATAAGCGGCAACGCTCCCGACGTGGTTGGAGTCCGGGTTCAGCTCCCCCTCAGCGTAGGGGGCAAGAAGGGGTGCGAAACAAGGCATCCGCCATGCCCCACTGCGATGCCTGGAGCGATTGGAGCCAGACTCGGCATGCGCATGCCTTGCGGCCTGGTGACAAACACTGCGGGGGTCATGCCCCCTAGCGCCCGCAGGGGTGGGAGTGCATGGGGGCCCCCATGTGAGAACAGTCGGAAACAGACGAAATCAGCATCGGATCCGTAGTTTCCAGGGTCGCCGAGGTGAGTGGCGACGCTCCCGATGCTGTGGGAGTTTGGGTTCGGGCCCCCCTCAACATGGGGGGTGGGAAGGGGTGCAACACAAGATGTCTGTCATGCCATGCTGGAACACCTGGAGCGATTGGCGCCAGACCTGGCACGCACATGCCTTGTGGCCTGGCGACAAACACTGTGGGGGTCAGGGCCCCCCAGTGCCCCCGGGGGTGGGGTGCACACAGGGCCCCATGTGAAAACGGTCAAAAATGGCCAAAATCGGCGTCAGACCCGTAGTTTCCGGGGTCACCGAGGTGAGTGGCGACGCTCCTGACGTGGTTGGAGTCTGGGTTCGTCCCCCATCAGCATTGGGGGCAAGAAGGGGTGCAAAACTCATAAACTCTGGAAGATCATTTTGTTACCCAGGCAACGCCGGGTAACAAAAAGCTAGTTTATTATAAAATTGGACTTCTTTCTGGTAGTTAACCTGGAAGGATTTTTTTGTTTATAGAATTTGATTCTATAGTCGTCTTCTGAGGAAATGGAATCTTGCAGCACAAGCCTATGCATGTTTACCCAGAAGTAAATGCCACGAAATGGGACTCATTCCCAAGGATGTTCTGGATTGCAGTTCTAATTCTTCACAACTCAGAACTTCCACCATTTTCCTCTTAAGATTACTGCCTATGTACAAGTATGTCAGATTATTTTGGGATTTGGACACTGAGTTAAGGCGATTGTAGGAGATTAAGCAGTACCTCTGCATCCCCAAGGGACAGTGCAGGTGCCCTAGTTTCTAAATTTCGGGGGGGGGATCTATTGCAAGATTAATGCAAGTAACTTTTCCCTACCCACAACTAGGCACAGAAAAAAGCCTTCCAGAAAAATGTTTCCATGATCTCTCATTTATAGGTCATATTTTACCAAGTCAAATTTTAAATCTCATTAGTTAGCCTATCCTATGTGCCTTCCTGCTTTCATGTTCACATATCTTTGTTTCATTGCCAGTGTCTTCATACACAAGCAGCATGGGGTTCCACAGACAGACAACAATAAGGAATAAGCTGCATGTGAACCTGGCTTGGAAACAGAACATGTGCTTGGCTTACAGATAGTCTTTTGTGCAACACCCATCACCTTCACCTAAATGGATTTTGGATAAAACCACTCGGGTCTTAAATTTCTGACAGCAGACTAGGCATCATACACCTCTGTATGGTGCCTGCTGGTGCCCACCTGTTCTCATTGCTGCAACCTCCAGCTTCTCTCTGCTTCTGCCCTGACTGCCACCATCTCCCTTTCCCCTGCCTGCACTTCCTCTGCAGTCCCCTTACCTCTTGGCTGGGCCAAGTTGGTGGTGATCGCAATGGTGAGAGGACAATGCAAGTGACAAAAGGGGAGGCAGTAGGAGGTGGTAAGGCTGCTGCATTAGCTAGAGGACTTCTTAGAAGCACCATTTCTTGGAAGCACCATGTCCCGGCCCTGCCTCCTTGGCACCTGCTAACACTTTCAGGTTTGGAACCCCATCAACAGACAATAACTAGGATTGACGGACAAGTGGGACCCAATTTAAGAAAGCTTTGTTCAAAAGCACTCAGTGAAAAAGTACGTGGCTTACATGTAGAAAGTCCCAGGTTCAATCAATAGAATTTTTTTTTGTCTGAAACCCTTGAGAAATTCTGCCAGTCAGTGTTGACAATACAGGTGCTCCCCACCCATATCAGTGGGGTTTCCATTGTGGACCCCCCCCCACTTGCACTGCAAATACCAGAGACGAGAGACCACTTTAAAAACATGTAGAAAGTAAAGGAAAAAAAGCCCCAAATAGCTTCCCCTAACATTGTGCAGCCAAACAGCTGTATTTTGAGGGTTCTTCTTCTGAGCTCCCAAGCCTCTTCCTGGCTGCGCAGCAGCCCTTCTCAGCATGCAAAGTGATGTATGCTGTGTGACCCTGAATAAGCTGCAGGCAGCTCAGAAGACTTCCTGGAGCCCTGAAAATGCAGCAGTTTTCCTGTACAATGGCAGAGGAAGCTATTTTGGGCTTTTTTTTCTTTACTTTTTAGATTTTTTTTTTAAGTGGACCCCCGGTTTCTGCAGGAACAGCAAATAACAGTGCAGTCCTAAGCAGCGCTGGAATAGTGAGGCTGGCCAGTCAGCGCTGCTTCGGGGAGGTTGGAGCTTCCCCGGTGCAAGGGCATATTTGTGCCTTGCCATAGAGGAGGCACCAGCCTCCCCTATGGACTCCTCAGATCAGCGCCTGCTAAACAGCAGGCGCAGATCCGAGTAGACCATGCAGCCTGAATCGGGGCCATGTGGCCTCGGGATGAGGCCTTGGATTCCACCTTATGGCCAAATCCAAGGCCTGCCCCTCTCTCAGGCCAGCACGCCTGCTGGCCCACCCAGAGCCCACCCTTCTCCTCGGCCCGGCTCGTCATGCCTCTGCGGCAACCGGGCTTGGCTATCATAGAGCGAGTGGATCATGGGCATTAGATAGAACAACAGTCTGATTCCGTATGGTATGGTAATATGGTCCCAATTCAGGTTATTCACTCCCTGACTTCTAGGTCATCTCAGCTTATGGTTCTTGTAAGGGTTTGCATGCTGTACTGCTGGCAAAGTAATATTTATTTATTTTTTGCAATCAGGCATGTTTATCATTTGAATAATAACACCACAGACACTCTCTCATTTTCTGATGGAGTGTTTTCATTTGCTTGCTTCAAAAGCAATCCGTGTCCCCAATGTGATCTAGGGTCCGGGCCTTAACACCCAGTATCTGATGTTTTCAACATTGGGCTAATGTGCAAAGGAGTTCAAGTGGAGACCCATTTTATAAAGCCTGTGGATGTTAACCCTGTTTTTATGTGTTTGCTTAGTAAAAGAGGGTTAGCTGGACCACTGAATTTCCCAACCTTATAAATCAGATGCAATAGCACAGTTAGGTCATTTGACACCTGAGGCCAGCCTCAGGCATAAATTTTTGACACCCCCATAGGACAAGTTTATTTATTTATTTTTCACATCGCCTCCCCTCCCCTGCTATAGATCCCCTGAACATAGTACTTAGTTACATATTGCCTCTGCAACTGGAGATTCAATGTAGCCATCATGGTTAACAACCATTGATAGACTGTAGTACACCATAAATGTTTAGAATCCACTTTAAAAAGTCTTCTAAGCCAGTGACCAACAACACCCAAATTCCCTACCAGTGACATCATTAGGGTTGGTATCACCTGGTGAAGTTACATATGGTCACTCACTCACACACACACACACCTCTGTAAAGTACTAAACTATAGAACAGTACAGATTGCCCTGCAGGTCAGTAACTAACCCCCCCCCCCAAAAAAAAACCCACCAGCGGGCCAGCTTGATGAATAACAAGCTGAATAACAAGCTCTCAGAACTGAATAACAGGTCTAATATTAGCTCCAATACATGAAAAAGGGTGCTGACATAATAATGTATTGGTTCCATGCTGTGCCATAACAACATCTTGTTAGCTCTCAGAATGCAATCTCATTGGTCAGTTTTGAGTTAAGGAAATCCACTTTTTATTACATCAGTCAATTGTGACATAAGTAACCTACATAACAAGTTTTTTTCTGCATATTTGGCTATAACTTCTGAAAGATCAGGTCTTCTTAGGAAAAGAAAGGCATAACAACAACACAGATAATTCAATTGTTTCTTTCATTACATTATGCCTTAACTTACACATTTGAATGATATATAACATGATGTTATTATTCCTAAAAGCCACAGTTTCCAAATTTTGGTCACTAATTTTGGTACCCTCCCACAAAGGTATCACCTTGCTAGTTCCATGCTGTGTCATAGTACATCTCATTGGCTCATTGGTCCATTTTGAATTAAGAAAATATACTTTTTGTCACATAAGACAGTTTGTGTGCATGTGTGCGTGCACGCTCATGTTTTGGCCATAACATTTGATACAGTTTTTCTCAAATATTTTAGCATTGGGACTCCCTTTTTAGAATGAGTATCTGTCAGGGACCCACCGGAACTGATGTCATGGCTGGAAGTGCCGTCATTGTGATGCCACAGCCTGTGCCTTTCCCAAGAATGCAGCAATTGGTTGGGTTATTTCTTAGCCACTTTCCAAAAGCAAAGTCAATCAGAAAAAAAGCCTATTTACAACCTTGACACAAGTAAACCAACCGCATGGCCCTCGCCTTACGAGCATCCCATCTTCCCATATTTTCTATATGGCTGCTCTAGGTGCTTGAAGACCCACCTGAAATTGGCTTGCAACCCACTGATGGGTCCTGACCCACAGTTCGGTAATCACTGCTTTGATAGAATAAAGATAGAATTACACTCCAGTTTGGTTCATTGAATTCTCCATGAAATTTCACATTGAATGCTATATAACATGAAATTCCACATCGATTGGTATATAACATGATGGTATTATTCCTAAAAACCATGATTTTCACAATTTTGGTCCCTAGTGGTGTGACACACCCCCCCCACAAGGTTGGCACCTGGGGTGCCCTGCCTCCACCCCTTGGCTAGGTCAACTGATCTGATGGCCTCCATTGTCCATGATTCTTTGTTAATTTATTAGTGGGGGAAAGAAGGAGGTCGATAACAACAAAGAAAAATTAGCTTTTGTAATGTTAGTAATTTAATTTGCCTGCATTTACTATCTTGCTATTACATCAGACACCAGCAACAAGATCACAGCATCAACTGTGAAGGAGTGACCAACTTACTATAAATTGACAACTTACTATAAATTGTCAGCTTTGAAGTAAACTATTAGAAACCTTGGTAAATTAGTTACCTGTATTTTACCATTATGGCACTAGGTCAGCCTGCCTTCAAGGGGAATGTTCTGCAGAATATAACCAGTGTAAGCCCACATTTTGTTTTGTTTTAAGACATATATTTTGAGTGCCACAAGCAGTATATTAGTTACTTTTTAAACAAGCACACTGCAGCATCGTGAATAAAGTGTTTGGCCTGTAGCTAGCAATACCTTTTGACTTGCTGATTTTAATAAAAGCAAATAAAGTTCTTGAACAAAGCTCTCTTTGGAGAAAACTAAAACTAGAGAGAGTGCAGTGTCTGCCAACCGATAATGAGAAAGGACCAGGTACTTCAACAGTCCAAATATCCCATAGCCCTCATTGGATCTGCCCATTTCAATAGGAAGAAAAGTTACTAATTCAGTAGATGGAGAGATAGGAAAGATGCTTGGCTAGGCTGATGGACTTTGGGCAAATGTCAATCCCAGCATGAAACAAGGAAGAATCCTTAAGATACAACTGCTATCTATAACTTAACCCTCCTTGTTGCCCATTTTCATAAAGTGGGAATGGAATACGGCAAGTCATCCAGGGATGGTCCACTCTGTAAGACTCACCTACTTTATTTCACATTTCTCCTTGCTCACAAAAGTTTCTCCGAACCCCCTTTCATCTGATTTGTTTATTTCAACTATGTATACAGGCATTAGTTATACACCTTAAATCTGTCTGTACGCAAGTCAGAACTGGGCTGTGCAGAAGGAGCCACTCATGCTTGTAAACAAGCTGTAAACTCTTACATGAGCTGTAAACTCATGTTTCCTCTTTCATTTAAAGAGCCATGCAAAGAAAGAGGTGAGATTGTTGTGTTCTGATCCTTGGAACCCAACAATCTGTCCCATTGCCTTTCCAGAGGAAGGCACATAATAAGAAGACCAGATTACCAAACTGCTAGTGAGGGTGTTTCCTCTGCATGCAAAATTCAAGTTATGTAAATTGAAGCTAGTTAGTCAAGGACCTTCTGTGTAGTATTTTGGCACCAGAAGGTGCCCAAAGCAGCTAACAAAAATAAATTTCAAATAATAGACTTAGTAAAGGAACAGCAAACTAACATTTCAATTAAAATACATCAGTACAAAGCAGCAAACAGCTTCTGAGCCGCCACCCCTTCAAAGTCATGCTTGGGCAAACTGCTTTCAAAGCTCACTTATAAGAACTGGGGGAGAGGGTATCACTACAGACAAGGCCCTGCCCCTGGTCACCACCTGCCTCACTTCCAGCCAGGCATCTGACCTAGGCTGACCATCTCAGTCCTTAATGCAAATGCAAATACAAACGGCAGTCCTTTGAGCAGGCTGGTGTCAGGCTGCTTAAGAGGAAAACATATAACTGATTTATATGAGATGCAAAGAGCAGGCAGAGCACATAAGCAGGAGGAACATTGCACATCCTGGCACCTCATTTGCAAAGATTTTAACTGTGCAGCAGCCCCTTCACATGCTTTCTAAGTACATCAGTACTGCTTCCCTCTGGGCCATAGCTTGCTGTTGTCTTACCACTGTTTAGAAAATATCTGGCATGTCATGAGTAGAACAAGGAGAGGAGCCATGTAGAATCCTGTATGACTAAGTGGTTTGTCCACACACCTTGTGTCTCATATAAATCAACTCTTCTTATTGGTTATTGGGCAGAAGATTTAGCCGAGAGGGTTAATGCCTCCGTTTGCCTGAAGATAACACCTGAAGATCTCAAGGTCGTGAGCTCGGGACTGCCGGAAGTCTCTGCGAGCAGCAGACCTTGGAAACTGCGGCTGATTAAAAGCTGAGTTTCAGCTGCCTCGTGGGAGGAGGAGTGTGCTGAAATCAGCTGCATCTCTGGTGGCAGCAGGGAAGCCTCAACAGCCAGCAGACGACAGACGGGTGGCTAAAGAAAGAAGGCTAAATCCAGAAAGAAAGATCTGTAGGAGTGTTGTTCTTGGAAGATAGAACATTCTGTTGTTGTTGTTGTTGTTGTTGTTGTTGTTGTTCAGTCGCTAAGTCGTGTCCGACTCTTCGCGACCCCATGGACCACAGCACGCCAGGCCTCCCTGTCCTCCACTAGCTTCCTGAGTTCGCCCAATTTCATATTCATTGCTTCGGTGACACTATCTAACCATCTCATCCTCTGTCGCCCCCTTCTCCTTTTGCCCTCAATCTTTCCCAGCATGAGGGTCTTTTCTAAAGAGTCCTCTCTTCTCATCAGGTGGCCAAAGTATTGGAGCTTCAGCTTCAGCATTTGTCCTTCCAGGGAGCAATCAGGCTTGACTTCCTGGAGAATTGACCGATTGGATCTCTTTGCAGTCCAGGGGACTCTCAAGAGTCTTCTCCAACACCATAATTCAAAAGCATCGATTCTTCGACGCTCTGCCTTTCTTATGGTCCAGCTCTCACAGCCATACATGGCTACTGGGAAAACCATCGCTTTGACTATGCGAACCTTTGTTGGCAGGGTGATGTCTCGGCTTTTGATTAAGCTATCTAGGTTCACCATAGCTTTCTTCCCAAGAAGTAAACGTCTTTTAATTTCATGGCTGCAGTCACCATCTGCGGTGATCTTGGAGCCCAGGAAAATAAAGTCTGTCACTGCTTCCATTTCTTCCCCTTCTATTTGCCAGGAAGTGATGGGAGTGGTTGCCATGATCTTAGTCTTTTTAATGTTGAGCTTCAAACCAATTTTGGCACTTTCTATTTCCTCTTTCACCCTCATCAAAAGTTTCTTTAGGTCTTCCTCACTTTCTGCCAGTAGAGTGGTATCGTCTGCATATCTGAGGTTGTTGATGTTTCTCCCAGCAATCTTGATTCCAGCTTGTGAGTCTTCCAGCCCTGCCTTCCTCATGATGTACTCTGCGTATAAGTTAAATAAGCAGGGTGACAGTATACAGCCTTGTCGTACTCCTTTCCCTATTTGAAACCAGTCGGTTGTTCCATGTCCAGTTCTAACTGTTGCTTCCTGACCCGCATAAAGGTTTCTCAGAAGGCAGATCAGGTGGTCTGGAACTCCCATCTCTTCAAGAACTTGCCACAGTTTGTTGTGATCCACACAATCAAAGGCTTTAGCATAATCAATGAAGCAGAGGTAGATGTTTTTCTGGAACTCTCTTGCTTTCTCCATGATCCAGCGAAGGTTGGCAATTTGATCTCTAGTTCCCCTGCCTCTTCGGAAACCAGCTTGTACATCTGGTAGTTCTCGATTCACATACTGCTGAAGCCGAGCTTGTAGGATTTTGAGCATGACCTTGCTAGCATGTGAAATGAGTGCAATGGTGCGGTAATTCGAGCAATCTTTGGCATTGCCCTTCTTTGGGATTGGAATGTAAACTGATCTTTTCCAGTCTTGTGGCCACTGTTGGGTTTTCCAAATTTGCTGGCATATGGAGAGCAGCACTTGGACAGCATCATCTTTTAAGATTTTGAGTAATTCCGCTGGAATGCTGTCACCTCCACTAGCTTTGTTGTTAGTGAGGCTTTCTAAAGCCCACTTGACTTCACTCTCCAGGATGTCAGGTTCGAGCTCAGTGACTGTACCACTGTGGTTATCCGGAACATTTAGATCGGCCTTGTAGAGTTCCTCTGTGTATTCTTGCCACCTCTTCTGAATCTCATCTGCTTCTGTTAGGTCCTTGCCATTTTTGTCCTTTATTGTGCCTACCTTAGCATGAAATTGTCCTTTGACATCTCCAATTTTCTTGAAAAGATCTCTAGTCCTCCCCATTCTGTTGTTTTCCTCTATTTCTTTGCATTGCTCATTTAGAAAGGCCTTCCTATCTCTCCTTGCTGTTCTCTGGAAATCTGCATTCAGTTGGGTATATCTTTTCCTTTCTCCCTTGCTTTTGGCTTCTCTCCTTTCCTCAGCTATTTGTAAAGCCTCATCAGACAGCCACTTTGCCTTCTTGCATTTCTTCTATTCCTCTTTGGGATGGTTTTAGTTGCTGCCTCCTGTACAATGTTACAGACCTCCGTCCAAAGTTCTTCAGGCACTCTGTCTACCAAATCTAAGCCCCTAAATCTATTTGTCACCTCCACTGTATATTCGTAGGGGATCTGATTTAGGTCATACGTGGAGGGCCTAGCGGTTTTCCCTACTTTTTTCAGTTTAAGCCTGAATTTGGCAAGAAGAAGCTGATGATCTGAGCCACAGTCAGCTCCAGGTCTTGTTTTGACTGCCTGTATGGAACTTTTCCATCTTTGGCTGCAAAGAATGTAATCAATCTGATTTTGATGTAGACCATCTGGTGAAGTCCATGTGTACAGTCGCCGTTTGTGTTGCTGGAAAAGGGTGTTTGCTATGACTAATGTGTTCTCCTGACAGAACTCTATCAGTCTTTGCCCTGCTTCATTTTGTACTCCAAGACCAAACTTGCCTGTTATTCCTCTTACCTCTTGACTGCCTACTTTAGCATTCCAATCCCCTATGATGAGAAGGACATCTTTTTTGGGTGTTAATTCTAGAAGCTGTTCTAGGTCTTCATAGAAGCGGTCAACTTCTTCCTCATCAGCTGTAAATTGTAAAAACCTTCGGGTTTGTGAGAAAGTCTGCCTATGTAAACCGCCTTGAGTTCAATCATTAGAGAAATCTAGTGATATTAAGAAAGGCGGTATATAAATAAATGTATTATTATTTATTATTATTATTCAGCAGAGTGAGCGCATTCCTGGGGGTTTCAGGATCAGGGCAAAATTAGTCTCAGGCTGGAGGGTCACCTGCCATTCATTCAGCAGTAAATGCAGAATTGATTATTGGTAAGAGTTGGGAAGGGCAAAAAGAAGCTCCCTTAAAGAAATGGCACAACAAATAATCAGCTAAATGTGTTGTAGGGCCTAAAATAGGCCCACTTTTTCACTATAAACATAGCGTCTTTCATCTGGCAGTAATGCTATCTTGTTTACCCCTGCTAACTGGGCAAGAGGCACTTTTTAAAGTGGTGTTCCTCTTGTGTTTGGCAGGGGGAGAGTAATTTCCCTATTCACCCGTGCACAGTGTCTTTTCTAGTGGCTGTTGCCCATGGTTGTCTGTATTTTTTTTAGATTGTGAGCCCTTTTGGGACAGGGAGCCATTTAACTTTATTATTTGCCTGTAAACCTCTTTGTGAACTTTGTGTTGAAAAGTGGTATGATTGATTGATTGATTGTTAAAAAAAAGTTTGCCTTAACAATTGTACCACGTTCAAACTGAGAATCCTGGCATCTTTTGGAGGCTCTGCCCCTGCCAATGCTACATCTACAGGGACACCAGCCTAGATGAGCAGTGAAATAGAGATGCTGTAAGGCAGGGCCAGCACAAAACATTCTGCTATCTGAAGCATAGGATAAGATGGTGCCCTCCTTCATAGTACAGAATAAAATTGCAGATCACTGTGTTGGCCCACAAGAAAAAGTATCTATAATTCAACAGATTGTATTTTATTTAGAACAAACAGAAAAGAACAAGATACTGTACCAAAGAGAAAGCTTCTGAGATAAAGAACTCTGCATCTAGCAGACGGTTAGCAAAATACAGTGGGGAGAGCGTGTCACAGGGGCCCCAACAGTTTGCAGGTTGTAAAATAAGCCCTTGTAGAGAGGTTTCAGCCCTGAAAGGCATGAGTTAGTTTTAATACACAACAGGACTCCCCAGACAAAGGAAGGAATTTCACAATGATCAAGCCCTTCTTATCCATTCTTGAAATGTAAACCCTGGCAATTAATCCAGACTGCAAACCTATACTTACTATGAGGAAGTCCCATTTAATTCAATGAGATTCTCAGACCAATCCTATTTGGGATTGTGCTGTGTGTGTGTGTGGGGGGGGGCTTTGCAACAGCCAAAGAGCCTTCTACTCCCCCCCCCATGGCAGCTAATGGCAGGCACAGCGCTCCTTCAGTGGCCACTCTGCCAGGGGCAGCAGACCCCACTGCACTCGGTAAATCAGTGGCAGGGACAGGAGGTGGGCGGGGAGGGAAAGTGGGAGGCAATAGGACTGGGCATAATTATGAGAAGAGAGGGAGGAACCAAGGATGAGAAGGAGGTGGGAGGGGTGGATCTGGTGTCAATAGCATGCACCAGATCTCCACCTGTCCATTATAAATTTCCCCACCTCTTTCCTCCCTTCAGTCATTCACCACCAAACGAGGTGTTGTATGTCTGAGGAGACCCAAAGGTGGGCTCAGGACTTATGCTTTTTACTTACCTCCCGTATTGCTCCCCATGCCCCCACCCCACTGGATGCAGTACACACCTTTTTGGCCCAGCTGCATCAGTGCTACAGACAGGAGATAGGATTGGGGGCTTACGTCTGGGTAGATATGCATAGGACTGAATGTCAGTCTAGGCTGCAGCCCAAACTTGAAACACATGTTCTTTCCAATGCAGAGATGGGGGAGGGGACAAAACCAATTTGAGATGCAATTTGGGATGAAGTGAGGAGGGGGCAATTGTGGGAGAAGAGAATGGAAAATGCTTAAGCAAATTGTGGCGAGAGTACAACACTGAAGGCAAGGGGGCTGAGAAGGCAACCCTAGGGGGAAATGGGGTTGAGAAGGGATATACCAATGCAGAAAAGAAAGAGACTAAGAGCAACGCTCCCATGTGCCTGCCCAGTCAAATCAGTGCGTACTCATCAGCCAGAGGGTCAGATTCAGTCTCAGCCTAAATGAACAGCAACTGTCCAGGCATGCGGAGGGGCCATACCCTGCCTGCCGACCACTGCTCTCTCATGTGCCGCCATCAGGTAGGTTTGAGAGTTGCACAGGGCTCCCAGTGGACATGTGCTGGAGGCTCTGGCTGAAGTGAGGGCAGGCTGGCTTCACTGTTCTGCTGGCAAGACCAGGAACAGCAAAGAAGCTGAGCACTGTTAATGCAGCCGCAGCTTTTGCCACCTAGGAAATCCACCACCCTCTGCAAATGTTTTGGCTCTCATCATTGGCTAGCCAGCCCTGGTTGCAGGTTGAGAGCTGCCCTTGTTGGTACTCTTACAGTCCCTGCCTTCTTGGTCTGCCTGGCAACAGCTTTGCTCACCATTTCCCCCTCTCATTGAAATGCAGAGGCAGGCAGCTTCTCTGCTTAGCTGTTCCCCTCACCAAGCAAACAAATGCCAAGCACAGACGGAGATCAAAGCCATCTCATCCCCAGTCTTATTCTTTCAAAACCAAACAGATGCAAAAGTGATGAGATGGCTTGCAAATAAAGTTGTAGAGAGAACTCCAGTAACTTTTTCTTTTAACATCAACATCAGAGCACTTTTAATGTATTCATTGCAGGAATGGGCCAGAAACCACTAGCTATTCTTAGAAGTGGAATGGAAGCAGAATTGCGCTTAGTATCTCTCACTGCCAACAGCAGGCAGAAATGTATACAGACGGTAATGACTGGTTTACAAAGCTCCCCCATTATCCCAACCAATAACTGAGGAGACCACAGTTTGCTAGCAGGTGAGAAGAAACAAGAACCTTTGAATGTCATCCGGGAACTATATAGGGGGATAGATGGTGGGGTGGAGCCTTTAGTGCTTATCTGTGACATCAATCCTGACTTGGTAAACAAACCACAATTAAGACAAACCATGGCTCCAGGTGATGTCTCACCTGGCCCAACAACAGGCCATGGAATGTCAAAACAGGAATGAGCAGTGCGAGCTCTTTCCTCCCTTTCTCTCCTTGTGTATGCATGAGGGAAGAAGATTAGAGTAAACCAGTTTTCTGGTGCATCCAAATCATCTGCCCTCAAAATAAGTTCTCAACCCATAGTCCAAACATGGTTTTGAATCCTGGTTTGAGCCCTTTCTACAAACTAGAAGTGGAAGTCATTGCATCCCTCTTTTTGAAGAAGGAAGAGGATAAAATGCAAACGCCTGAGAATCCCCACTGATACATTTTTTTAAAACAAAGCATGCCTTGTTTTGGCTCATGTCTCTTTGATCAGCGAAATAAAAGAGTCAGCCATAATGGAGTGACACCTTTAAGAGGGGAGAAAACCCTGATCTATCTTCATCATATTCTTGCCGAAGCTCAATCAAGACTATACAAAGAAATGGAACAACATACACCCGAGGCATGCTTGCAGAGGTAGTCACAATTTTAAAAATATTTTTACCTGGTCAATAGGAAAACCAAAATATTAATGCCAAATGCAAAGTTCCATAAACTTTGTGGTAGCAAATTTAGCAAAACACAGCCTTTGTCCTTTAAGGATACAACTTTGGCTGTAATTCTATACTCCTGTAATCCTATTACCTGGGAGTAATTAGTTTGATTTCAATGGGACTTACTTCTGAGTAGACATGCAGAAGATTGTGCTGTTTGTTTTATTTTCCAGGGGACAAACACATTTGCTCCAGAAAGTAAATGCGAAGTGAAACACAGCATCCTCCTACACCCTCTTCAGCTGAGCTGTCATAATGGGATGGAAGGTTGCTTATGCTGATCATTTCAATGTGTGGATTTCCAGCTGTTTAGACCTGTGCCAAGCATGCAGCACACACAGACTTTTCGCATCCCTGCCAAGTGCTAAACTGATCATGTGAGTAAGCTCCAACACTTCCCTGGGCTAGGATATACCGGACTGCTAAGTAACAGTTGCATTTTGCTTGGCCATTATGTGTTTGATAGCCAGCTGTGGGCTCTTGTAAAGAAGCAGTCTGCAGTTACTGCTGTTGCAATGAGTTGTTTAATTTACAATAGCTTTGCTTTGATCCACATTCACTTGTACAGAACCACAAATTTGTATAGCCTCAATCAATACGAGTGGCCACATGTCACCAGCTCATCTTTTGTAGAGATGCACTTGTTTGTATTGGACCGCACAATAATTCAGAGGGGCAGGTATACTGAATTATGATAATATGCCTTTTAATTTCAAAAGACTTTCCTATACTCCTGGAGGTACAAGTGACATAGAGAGGATCAATCCGAGTATGAGATTTCGAGGATCAATCGAGATATGCCGAGTATTTCAGCATATCTAAGAAATCATCAGTAAGTATTCTTTAGAAGAATTAAAAGCTTAGGTTTAGAATGCAATCTCAAAAGTTATAAATAAGGTGGAAATTCACAATTCCTATGCAGTCTCCCCCCTCCCCTGCACATTCGTAGTGATGAAATTTTGTGCCTGGAACTTGATTAAATGATTTAAGCTACCTCTTGCTGCCTCTACTGCGAACTGTTTATACAGCAGCCTGATTTGCATATCAGAGGAAAGATCCAGTTCTGTGTTCCCAGCAGTCCCATCTCACTACCGCTCTCACTTTCTGCCACCTAGGCATATCCCAGGAGCAATTGTCTAGCTGACATGAAAAGGCGCTTCTCAACTGCCAATAGCAAGTATCACTGTTGCAAAGATTTCAATAGCTCCAAACTTATCTTTCCAATATGTCTCTACATAAATGTCCTCTTTACACAAACCAATTCTGTATGTTAAAAAAAAGATCATTATATTTCATTCACGGCTTGCTCAATTTGATGCCATTGTGAAGATAAAAGCTAAAAGTCTATTTAAAAACGCAAACAGTAACCTTTCTTATACAGGCAGAAAAAAGTACTTCTTTTCACAACGCATAGTTAAACTCACAGAATTCACTGTGACAAGATGCAGTAATTGCTTTAAGAAAGGATTAGGCCAATTCGAGGAAGAAGATAGGAACTGAATCACAGCTAAATTGAACACCCAGGCTCCAGAAGAGTGTACCTCTGCATTTCCGCTGCTGAGGGACAAACAGTAAAATAGAGCTATTTCCTTTACTCCTGGCCTGTAAAACATCTCGGGAGCAATTGACGGGCCACTATTACAAACAGGACGCTGAATTAGATGAAACCTCGGTCTGTAACCAGTAGCCTCTTCTTCTGTTCCACTAATATAATTCAGCCCATTATATACCAGCTGCATTGCAGTTGTAAAGATTCAGGGAATTGGGGAAGGGAGCGCCAGGCGTGGAGCACCACAAATGTCAGGCTGCGCAAATGGGCAGGTAAATTGTGCTGCTGTTTTAATTAGTTTAAGGCTACGGTGGCTTGAACCAGGTCATGTTTAAGTTAAATGTACTGTAATTAAACTAAGATGCAAAGCAAGCATTCAATGTACCTCAGAAGAGCAGATGGTGATTCAGAGCAGGAATTATCAAATGATATAGTCTGAACAGGTATTACCCTCACCTCGTGAGATTGCAGCAACAGTTGAAATGGATTCCTGACAAGTAAAATTTACCTTGGAGATTTACATCCTATGCTTTACAAGCAATCAGACTTCAAACAAAAGACCTGCCATTAGCTGAGCCTTATCATCACAGAATGGCCACTGCTGGAATCAAAAACAAGAGCCTGTCAGGGAGGGACAAGAAAATAGCAGGAGATGGGAAAAGAAACTGTGGGCTTGTGTACGTGCATATGTACATGTCACGAAGGCAGAATAAAAACAGAGAAACAGGTCATGTTAGTGATGCTTGTTTTCAAACAGCTTGCAAACTCAGGCTCAGATTATACTGTAGTTGGAAACAGTCAAATCATTCAAATCACAAATGCAGCTGTAAGGGGAGGGGGGGTGAGTGGCTCATTGCTTTCCCCCATTTCCTCAATCTAGATCACCTATCTAAAGGTAAAGGTTTCCCCACGACCGAATGGTCTAGTTGTGACAGACTGTAGGGGGCGGTGCTCATCTCTGTTTCTAAGCCGAAGAGCCAGTGTTTGTCCTAGGACACGCTTCCGTGGTCATGTGGCCAGCATGACTTTACGCCAAAGCACACACCGTTACCTTCCCACCAAAGTGGGAATACCTATTTATAAAGATACCTTTATAAAGATACCTATTTATAAAGATACCTATTTATCTACTGGCATTTTTATGTGCTTTCGAATTGCTAGGTCGGCAGGAGTTGGGACAAGCAACGGGAGCTCACTCCATTGCGTGGTCTCGAACTGCCAACCTTCCAGTCAGAAACCTTCCAGTCAGCAAGCCTGCAGCTCAGCAGTTTAACCCGCTGCGCCACCATGTCCCTTAAAACATTTAAGAAGTTGTGCCTGTATTTCCCCACTGTGGGGCAGTAATTTAGATCAGGGAAACAGCACAGGGTTGGGTAGGGTTAAACACCTTTCCCACACTGTAGATGGTCTAAATCAAAACTGAAGAACCCTACGGCTACTTCAAAGGAAAACCAAAAATTTTAGCATTCACTCACGTTGGCACTCTTTTGTAGCAGCAGGACCATTTAAAAGCCTCTGACCCATAAGCTGGCCCGTACTTGTTCTGAAGACCAGTGCCAGTACAGTTGCTGCTCTTAGAGGCATATAACACTAGAGATGGTGGAGAAGGTATCTTAAAAGTGTGTTTGGAAAAGAGCCTTGGAGGTTCAAAAAGATCAAGCTACACAGAAAAGCAACCAGAGTTCTTTTCAGGTTGGAGGAATTCACTGGTCCCAGTGAATACAACATTTTGAAAACAAAGAGGCAAAGAACAGCAGAACACACACTACTATAGTTCTTTAGTTCCAATATAGCTATGTTTAAGCTATGTCCTAGGCGCAGCAGCCAAAGTAAGACAGCCTCTTCTAATAATTTAGATTTTAGGAACTTCTGAGCACTTCCTAAAACTATGGGATTAAAAGGAGGGAAGATGGTACAATCCCAGAGCTTACCTAACCAAAACTCTACAAACATTTCTAGATCTAAATAACTATTTTCAGCAAGTGCTTAAATGGGCAAGGGAGCCTTAGAGCAGCTCAAGCTATATTGCCTGTGTCCATTCAATTCAATGTTAGATTTTTTTTTTTTTGAGCTTCATAAAGTCTATGTTTGCAAGTTCAATTTCGATTTCTAACTGGCAGAGCAAGGTGAACTTCTGGAAGAAATGTTATTTCTTTAGTCCAGAGTTGTCAATTCTAGGCTCCCAGCATTCCCTCCACTAGGCACCAGAGAAGGAAGAAAGAATATATAATGGTGCTAGATGCTGATATATAAGCTCTTCTTCTTCTCACATCCATATGTGATGAAGCTCACATCCATAGATGCGGCAGGCCGGGAGGGGAGGGCAGCAGGTGGGCCCAGGCTACCCTTCTACCATCTGGCTGTCTCCCCCACATGTTGTCATGCCCAGGAGGTGTTCTGAGGCCCGGAGCCTACTCCCCACACCTCCCTGCACCTCAGAACACCTCCCAGATGTGTGGAGGACATGCAAGTGACTTCCAGCTGTGTCCTGGAAGACTTTTGCCAAGGAAGGAAGGACAGTGGAGTGGGCTACAGGCCTGGTGTAACCTCTGGAGGGCCTGGCATGGCCCTGACTTGAGTAATATGTGACCCCCCTACCCCCGGGCAAACTCCAGCATCTGTGGATTTCGGTATCTGGAGTGTCCTCAGGATTTTGAGAGCCCACTGTATATAGCTTTCCAATGGAAATAAAATCATAACTGCAACTTATATAGAAAAACAAAAAAAGAGGATTCCCTGCTCTATGCGAAGATGAACAGGGACTGCTGCTTGTAAATTTAAGAGAACCACGACTTTGGCAGTTTGTAGGGGCAGGTACTAGGTGGAGAAGAATGTGGAAGAACAGAATTTCCCACACGCTATGGACTTAATCTGTGCGAGAACTAATCCATTTGCTATTTACTAATACAACGTAAGTATGATAATCCCAAATATAATTAAAACAACATCTCATTTTACCATGTCTGAAACCTGGCTACCTCGCTATTCATCTCTGCTCAGGATCCTTCTATTCACAAATAAGTTAAAAAACACCAGAGCTGGTGTAGCACAGAGGCTAAGGCTGCAATACTGTACACACATCCCTGGGAGTAAGTCCAACTGAACACAAGGGGACTTACTTCTTAGTAGGCATGCACAAACTTGTGCTATAAGAAATGGAGTAGCAAATAAGGCAGTCCCTGGTTTTACATTTTCCTCTAACATGAACGCACTAAGTGGCCTTAGGCAACCTACTCAGACTAAGCTCTCCCAGCTACAATATAGGAATCATAATACTTACTTTATAAGCTTCGTGTTCTTACAACATCAAGACAATTCACATGCAGACTCAGAAAGTATTATTAACACCAGTCCTATTTCATATCTCTTGGATAAGCCACTGTTTCACCCCTATATATTGAAAACTCCATTTATTCCTCTTTGTTTCATGACATTTAGCAATATAGAAATAAAAGGAGTTTTATCCTTTCATAAAAAAAAAGAAAAAAGAAATAAAAGAAATAAATAAGCCCACTAATATTTAAAGAGAAAGGTACCATTAAAGAGTTTTGGAGAAAGATAAGAGTTTTTCAGTTAAATTCTATTTAATGAAAGTAATTTTCAAATACTTAACAATTATTTCCTTCTCATATTAGAAAGTAGCATAATGCACAACAATTAGAAAATAAACCTGATCAATCTGGTTTTATTGTCCATGAAGGAAAGCTTATGGAAGTTCAATTCAATAGTGACATTCTAACCTGGAGTGAGGCTGGCACAAGTCACTGTTCCAGCGTAGGAGTGTTGCAAATGCACCATAAAGCACGTTTGGACCACTCTTGGAGTCAGGGATGCTGGTGCACGGATGTCCATGTGCTAGTCTCCCTGACTCCAAGAATGTTCTGAACACACTTTATGGTGCGTTTGCAACACTTCTGGGCCAGCACAAGTCAGTCCTGCCAACTTAACTCCAGGTGAGGATTGCGTTCTCAGATATGCTAATTTTCTTGAAAGATATTTCCCTAATCAGTGCAGGATTTACATATAGCCCTTTACGGCTCGGGTCCGGGGTATTTGAGGGACCACCTCCTTCCATATAATCCTACCCATACTCTTAGGTCATCTGGGGGGGCCCTTCTGACTGTGCCACCACCAGGAGAGGTGAGGAGGATGGCAGCCAGGAATAGGGCCTTCTCGGTGGTGGCCCCCTCCGGAATACCCTCCCCTTAGAATTAAGGACTGCTCCCTCTTTGGCAACATTCCAGTGGGGACTGAAGACTTTTTTATTCAAACAAGCCTTTAACTGTTGACAGGCAGGCTGGCATTTTTTTTTTACATTCTATCTTTTAAATTGTGGGATCCACAGGGCTTGCTTGTTTTTTAAATTCTAACTTTTTAATATTGTTTTAATTGTATATATTTTGGTTTGCTGTACTGTCCTTTAATGTTGTAAGCCGCCTTGGGTGCCCTTTGGCAGAAAGACGGGATAAAAATTGAATAAATGAATGAAAATAATAATAATAATAATAATAATAATAATAATAATAATAATAATAATAATAATAATA
>JAJKFI010000034.1:4838238-4864810 GCA_029204185.1 Lerista edwardsae
GCCCATTCCACCCAACTCTTGTGAGTGTGGTGTGAAATGACAACACCATATGCCCATTTATGCAGATCACCTGGGAAACACACAGCATGCCTGGCAGCAGTGACATGTGAGTTCAGTTTTTCCTTGGCCCACAGCTTTGCAAACTGCTTCTTCTCCCACAAAGATTCCTGAAATAGGTTTTCTTTTCTTCAACACACGAACATAAACAAGCACAAACACACAAAAACCCTAAGCACTAGGATGTGCATTTCTGAAGTACTGTGTACTTAGCTCCAAGGAAGTCTAGTGAATTGGCGAGCTTTCTTCTGAGATCTCTGATTTCTTTCACAGATACACTCCAATTCTATTTGCATTTTCCAATATCTCAGAATGTGATGTGAAATGGCATTCCAAGAGTATGACAAGATGCATTATCTTCAAAACCCTACAGCTGCCCTATCAATAAAATATTCTGTTAAAATCAATACATGTGTTTTTGCCACGCTGCAAAAACAAAGACCTTACCTTGCACATTTCTCTAATGAAAATGAATTTTAATACATAAACATGGATTTTAGCCCGTTATCATTCTTTAGATGTTAGATTTTACAGTTCCATCCAAAACAACAACAATCTAAATGTATCACATGTACAATCGAGAGGCCCAGTATTCCAACTACAAAAGCTGATGTTCAGGGCTAAAAGTGACTTTAAAATTCTACCTTTTCTGTGACCTGGCTTTCCATGTGATTTCAACTCAGCAGGTGAGTTTCATGATCAAGGGCTGCTTTGCTACAGCTTTTCTGTTGCTGCACTGCAGATCTAAGAGTCCGAGAGGATAATCTGAAACACAAATACCACCCAAAGAGTGAGATAATTATCAAGCTCATTTACAAAGTAATGCAAAGGTTCATCATATGACAATGTCATCGCATCCCACCCCAGCTGCTGCTGAGAGAGAAAGACAAAAGCTCTATTCTAGGGGTGGCCTAACTTGCTTAATGTAAGAGCCACATGCAATAAGCTTTAGATGTTTGAAAACCACAATATTTAAGAAGCACTTCAATTTTTAAATATGTTTACTCACCATGAATACAAAACTTAAGTTTTAATTCAGTGACTCTCCGTTTATTCCCTGCAGTACAGTGGTTTCCAAACTCCTGCAAGGGAATTGGGAACCAGGTACCGTATTTCCCCAAGTATAAGACGCACCTTTTTTAAAAAAAATGGAGGCGCTAAAAACTGTGTGCGTCTTATACAAGGGGGGGTGCCGGGCAGCGCTGTGTTCTCCATGCTCCCGCTTGCCTTAAAGAGCCGGCAGCAGCTTGCCGGGTCTTTAAGGCAAGCGGGAGCACGGAGAACGCAAGCGGGAGCGCTGTCCCGCTTGCCGGCTCTTTAAGCGCTGTCCCGCTTGCCAGCGCTTGCCTTAAAGAGCCGGTGGGAGTGCGGAGGGCAGCTTGCTGGCTTTTTAAGGCAAGCGGGAGTGCTGCCCTCTGTTCTTTGTGCTCCTGCCGGCTTTTTAAGGCAAGTGGGAGCACAGAAAACTTTTCTCACGGAGAACGCACAAAATTAAGGTGCGTCTTATACATCTGTGCGTCCTATACATGGGGAAATACAGTATATACTTGCCTGAAGGGGGAGGGGGCAGCAATGGCACCACGGTGATTGCAGCACCTCTGCTGCTAAGGGGCTTGTTTCTCACCTTGGGGGTAGCACTGGCCTCCTGCAGGGTTCTGGAGGTTCGCAGCCCCCTTTTATCTCCTCCATGGCTGCCCTTATCGCCACACAGCAGTTACTTCCTGTTTTCCTGCAAAAACTACTGCTGCCACACCATGGCTGCCATCAGAGTAGGGCCACTCCCCTTAAGGGGGAATGCTCTGCTTTTGGTTCCCCTGGTGGGTCATGACCCACCAGTCTGGGAACCACTGCTGTAATAAATTATAAAATTTGAGCATTTCTTATTTGCCTTTTATATTAATTGTGATGCAAAAAGGAACTCAGCCAACATATTTCTGAGGGCCATACATTATACATCGAAGATCTGCATGTGGCTTGTGAGCATGGTTTGGCCACCCCTGCCCTATTCAGAAATTACATATACGGAAAGAATATATAGAAAGAAAGACATATATAGAAAGAATGCATGGTAGTGGGAGCAGCAGGAATGGCCAGCATTTTCCAGGATCTCTTCCTGGGAATAATGTACCAGTAGTTGATAATGGGGGACACACAGTCTTTGGAAGCATCAGAACTAGCTTGCACGTTCTCACTGCCTCCCAACACTTGATGTACCACTGGAATAGGGCTAGAAAGGTTTTTTTAATCAGCTGACTGATAACATGGTGAAGGCTAGCTTCATGCATTGCAGCTGTTCTCAATGACAAAATATGCATGCGTTGTTAAAGAAAATGCCCACATCAGAGAGACAGTTGTAAATGTCATAGAAATGTTATCAGCTCTGCATGGAGCTGGGGAAAGGGCTAAAATTATGGAGGTGACATTAAAGAATGTTGTCTACAGACAGGAAGTGACTGTTCAGTTTTACTGCTGATCCTCTTTCATTTTCACACATTCACCAGTAAGAAAGAAGGAGGGATCTCAGCATTTCCTTAGTGATGGTTAATTCTCATATTTGGGGCATCCTCTAGAGTCTAGAACATACATTTGACTACAACAACAACCCACAGGGTTTTTTTTCTTTTAGAAATATGAGTAATATTCTATAGACATGCTCTGTTTTTTTGCTAAGCATCCTCTTATGATATAAGCAAAATCTCTGGACACAGAACTAATTTTTATGGTGGCAGTTTTTCGTCACCTAATCGGTTACCTAATCACCTTTGGACCAATTAGAAAGGTGCTCCCAGTTATTTGGGCAGCAGATTAAAAAATACTAATTTTTTATGCCAGTATTTATAACTCCGGGGATGTCAGGTGCCTTCTTTCTCTTCTACTCACATCCAGGAGAGAATGTTCCTTCTGAGATTCTGTGCCTGCTGTGATACTTCCACACATCATTTGAGAACAAACAATGTGATGTTCTCAGAATTATTTTATTAACAGATAATTCATGAAGGTGCTTTAACAATTAGGGCTGCGACTTTACGCACACACACAAGGAAGTTTCACTGAATATAATAGGATTTACTTCTGGGCAGACATGCAAAATTATATGCCTACTCAGAAGTAGATTACACTGATTACATTGCAAGATTTATTTAGTGCTATAATGGCTCTACTTATTTTATGGTAAGAAAGATTTTCTTGCAAGGAAGTGGAATTATCTTGCCCCTATACTCCAAGATTAGACCTGATAGGAGCAGGCACAGTTATTTATTTATTTATTTATTTATTTGATGTATTTTTATACCGCCTTTCTCCAGATTTCACTGGACTCAAGGCGGTTTAAATGGGCAGGCTGTTCATAAACCCCATTTTTCAATTGGAGTTTTTACAATTATTGTTCTATGTACCATTCACAGAACCCTCCATTTCTTCAGATGTTTCCCTTTCAATGTGTGGTCATGATCCTGGCTGCACTCTTGCACCTTCTGAGCCCACAGTCCACCACAGATCACACCTTGGCCAGTTCTTCTGTCAGCTGACTACTCCACACTCCTCCCATTCCTCCACAAGCTCTGTCAGTCACTTCCGATCTCCCATCCAAGGCCAATCCAAGGCTGATCCTGCTTAGCATCTTCAGGCAAGGCAACAGCTCAACCTCCAGACCACACTTCTTGCCCCAGTTATAATTCCCAGATCAGCCCCCATTTTGTGTGCAAAGCAATGGCATCAGAAGATGACAGGAATTAGACCCTCCCTGCCTTATCTCCCCACTTTGAGTCATTCAGGCTCTTTCCCCCTGCCCAGTTCACTTCTGCAAGCGCTACTGGGATATATGCCGGCATTACAGGGAAATCTCCAATTATATCAATTACAGGCTTATGATACTGTAGTCTCAGACTGGTAATGTATATTTTTCAAGAGCAGTAGGGTTTGCCAAAAAGGAAAACAAATGTTCTCTATATCTATTTAATCCTTTCTAAGATTAAAATGGTGCATATCGACTTAATCCTTTTACAAAAGAGTGCCCTACTCATCAGTCAACTACCTCTTTAAGGATGATCATGAACCATCTGACAGATGGCTGGATCATATCGTTTGAACTATGGAACTTCTGCAATATAAACTCTAATAAATATTAAATGCCTCTGGATATCAATTATTTTCTGTTATGATTCTGCTGTCGAACATTCCTAACCATTTTGCAGATCAATGCTTTTCAAGAGTGCATCAAATCAAGACAAGAACATTTTTTCTCCCAAAATAGCAGATAATACATGGTTCTGTTTCACAGTAGCCTATTTTTCAGGAACCCTAGAGTTGAAGTAGCAGGGAAATGGGACACTATGTGCTGCCTCAGGGCTTTATTTATACCACCTGCAGCTTCCAACAGCCCACTAAGTATAAATTCCCTAAATTGCAAAGCCAGAAATAAGTTAAACATATTTTATCTCTACAGGAGGCAATAACTGAAGGTGCATGTCAAAACTTGTAATTCCTGGTTTTGTAATTCCAGCACACAGACTGCTCTAAGACAATTTGGAATGCTTACGAACATTTTATATTTCACTTCTATGGCAGCCAACTGAACTGACTCTTTTTGTTCCTGCACACTACAGAAATTAATCATCACCACCTGGAAGGTACTCTTTTCAGGGCAAAACAATGTTCTGGATTTTGAAGAGATGCTTCGAAAAGAAATAATTTTATTCCCATCAGTGTACACCACACCCTGTCTCGCTCAAGCCAACACTGTGCCCTTTGTTTACAGATACATGCATTACCCACTTTACATGCCAATGTCATTTGCACCCACAGCCTATCATTTTTTCACATCATCATCATCACTCCGCCATGACAAAATTATTTTCAGTAATAACCGTGACATGAAATGAATAATAATAGCAAGAGAAGTGCAGACAGTTCACATTTTCTTTTATTCACACACACACACACACACACACACACACACAAGATATACTATCTGTATGATATTTGTATATTTACATGTAACTTCGTATATATAATCATGCCAATAAAATTTCAATTGTTTTGTTGATAAATAAGCTTAAAAGAAATATGTTTTCTTCTTGAAAAAGATATTTAAACATCTTGGGACAGTCTCTCACGACATCCCCCTGCAGCCTGGTATCTGGGACCAACCACCTCCTCCGGCCACTGTACGCCACTGCTTCCATGCACGTACATCAGTCAGTCCCCCCTTCCTTTCCACTCCCTCAGCTCATGAGTCACCACAGTCTTCATCCCACTAGGCTAGCTCCATGTTTGAACAAGCTTGGATGCTTGGCAGAGAGCAGAAGAGGTCTTCCTCTTTTGAAAGGGGAACCAGTCTGATGGGAGGAGGATTGAAGAGGCACTAGTTGGGAGGTAAAAAAGAATAGTTGTGCCACTGATTTCCTTCTCAAGCACTCTCTTTTCCAAAAGGGAAGTGAGAGGGAAGGTGATTGTAGCAGTTAGTGGGGACAGCCAGAAAGTCCAGACTTCTTTGCACCCACCATACAGTAATGCCTTGCTCTTTCAGCTGGTTAGGAACCAGAGTATGATGAAAATAAAAAATGGATGAATGTCAAAGTACAGTGGGCCCTCATTATCCATAGGGGTCCCGTTTCCAGAACCCCTACGGATATCAATATCCACAGATATTAAATCTGTGGATTTTGGGAGCCACAAATCCTCCAAATGCGACCAGAGCTGGGTTCCAGTCACATCTGGAGAGTTTTCTGAGGGATGGGGAAGCAGTGCGCTACAGCAGAATGCGCTAAGGCATTGTGAGGACTGAAAACGTCACTTCGATTTATCGCCCAAAAACCGGAAGTGATGTTTTCAGCCCTGAGAAAACCTCAGAAAATCCTCCAGACATAACCAAAGCCCAGCTCCAGTCGTATTTGGAGGGTAACGGGTAAGATCGCCCCTGCAGGTTCAGCATCCATGGGTTCTCAAATCAGTGGATGATGAACTTGTATATAATGCGCCCCTACCTGTATAGCCTGTTTAGCTTGCAAATGTATGTTGGCAGTGAAAAACATAAACACATGCAAATGCATGTGAAACCGAAACAACCTAAATAACGAGAAATAAAATTAAAATATACATAAGAACATCAGCATGGTAGGTTGGATGACATTGGACGAAATAGAAAAGTCAAGATCTGCCTGTATGTCAGCTTTTAGAAGCCATCTCTGGAAATTATCCCAGAAGAAGCTGCCAGTCTAGGAATTCTTGTGGTATTTTCAAATGAAAAGAGCTTTGTGTGGTGCAGAGTGGCAGGCTACAGTACTGCAGTCAAAAGCTCTTCCCATGACCCTGAGTTTGATCCTGGCAGAGGTCAGGGTTTCAAGGTCGACTCTGCCTCAGTAAAATGAGAACCCAGCTTGCTGGAGGTAAAAATGACTGGGGTAGGCAATGGCAAACCACCACGTACAACGAAGTCTGCCTAGGAAATGTTGCGATGTGAAGTAGCCCCAGGAGTCAGTAATGACTTGGTGCTTGCACAGGGGGACCACTTTACTTTTTCAAATGAACAACTGCACTAGTTGTGCAAAGTAACATGGGTTACTCATGCATGTAGCATTGACAGACCCCAAGCTCATAGGGAGCCTAAAGGCTCTTGTTGTCACAGAACTTCGTTAGCAACAGTTACCAGTTCAACTACAGCTACTTGAAAAGAGGTTTATTTCAGAATCGTAACCCAGTAGCACTGAGGCTTCCCAGTCAGCCGTGTTCCCTTCCAACGCAACAGCAGGTGCCTTGCTAGCTCTTCACTGGGCCATTCTTATAGCTGCTCAGGGTGTCCCTCCTGTATCAGCAACTTCTAGTTTCTCCCACACATCATTCTTGGGCTTGAGCAATCCTGCTCTCAGTGACGCATTGCTTTGCATTGTCTGCAAACATGATGTGCATACAGCAGTTTTTTAAAAAATGTTTTGCAACTGCCTAAGAACTACTTGTGAAAGGTGGAACAAAAAATGAATAAGCAAACAAATATACAGACATGCCCTGGTTTCTGCTGGGGTTCCATTCCAGATCTCACCGTGGATACAGGAGACACCTTTTTAAAGATAGGGGAGCATCAGTGATTTTGTTGCAACAAAGTAGAAAAGAGATTTGTTTAATGTTCCCCTATTTTTTTAACATGGTGGTGCAGTGAGTTAATCCGCTGTTGCTGGGCTTTCGACCGCAAGGTTGGGAGTTCAAGTCTGCGCGACGGAGTGAGCTCCCGTTGCTTGTCCCAGCTCCTGCCAACCTAGCAGTTCGAAAGCACCTAAAAATGCAAGTAGATAAATAGGGACCACTTCGGTGAGAAGGTAACGGTGTTCCGTGCGCTACGGCGTAGAGTCATGCTGGCCACATGACCATGGAAGCTTGTCCTCGGACAAAAACACCAGCTCTATAGGCTTTGAAACGGAGATGAGCACCGCCCCCTACAGTCGGTCACGACTAGACCATTGGTCGTGGGGAAACCTTTGCCTTTATCTTTTTAATAGGCATCCCAGTATCCATGGTATCCGTGGATAAGTGAAACTGTGGATATCAAATCAGTGGATACTGGGGCACACTGGTATTATGCAATGGAAAAAAGTGCAAAAAAAACCCCAACCATGGAATTGGTGGTGAATAAGTCACACATGCAACAAAAAATGTGAACCATTGTACATGTCCATGCTTCTTAATGCTTACACGGTTTTCTTCAGGAAATTGAAAAGTAGCTTTTTGGAAACTATCAAGCTGAAGGATCATGAAGGAGTATCAGAGGCTGATTTATATCACCACATTGCCACCAATGATGCCTAAGGAGGGAACGATCTAATTCATCTTCAGTTCCCAGACTAAAGCATTTCTTTCTACTCATGAGTGTATTTTCTCATAGAAATACATTTCTCAGAAAGTCAGTGAAGACATTAAAGACATTTCCCATATACATTTTTGAAAATTAAATGTTAAATGCAAAGGAAGTACAATATGCTATCTCCAATTGTACCAAATAATGCCACAGCAGGGTGGAGTGTGGAACAAATTTCACTTTACACAGTGCAATGCTCACTGCAGCTTAACTCAAGATGGCAGCTGCCCTTGCTTTAATTCTTTTCCGATGTTCCCCACGATTGCACCTGCTCAGAAAGCATTCCAGGTCGCATGCTAAATTATCCTTCCCCTCACAGAAAGGGGCTTGAGCATGCAGAAGTGAGAATGCGAGGTTCTTGAGCACAGAAATCGAAATTATCATTACCTCCTTGTTGTGTGCTAATGTTGTGTAGTTTTTCTGCATGCACTTGTGAACCCAAATATTGAACAGCATAAAATGCCACCTTATTTCAATGAGCACACCTCAGGAGTCAACCCTTCCATTCTTCCTATCATTACAGAAAGTTTTAATTAAAGGAACTGGGCTCTTTAAAATACAGGCTTCAACAGTCCTGGAAGTAGGATAGTTGGTGCAAGGAATTGTTCTTACTATTGTCTGTTGCCCTTTCATTTCCTTGCTTTATTCCATTTTCTTTTATCCATTTTTGGTCTTCATTTCCCTGTCTTAATTCAGAGGCTGCTTCAGCCAGACTCTGCTTTGGTTAGGTATGGAGTAAAAGAGAGACAGAGCACAATAAAGGTTAGAAAGAGTAAGATTGACAGATATACAGAGGATGCATTAAGTAAAAAGAAGCTTTTATGTACAGAAAATGTCTTAGATGAAAGAAAGCTTACAACAGTATCCCTTCAGCTGACCAGAGACTGACAGCAGCAGACAAAATGCAATGAGCAGGCTCAAGGGCATAGCTGTGCAGTTCTTCACCGATGAAATCCAAAGGGTAATTACATTCTTGGGGCATATAAAACGTATGCCATCAACAAAATGGCACACTTCCAGATATCAGAATCTATTTTGTTTACATTTTTAAAGAAGAATACCTACTCATACCCTTTAAAACCCTATGCGGCTTAAGACTTGGATACTTAAAGGACTGTCTTACCACATGAAGTTGCCTCTTTATATTGACCACAGAAAGAGATCTTCTCTTTGTTCTGCTATCATCCAAGTTTTGGCTGGCGGTGATGTAGGAAAGGGCTTTCTCTGTGGTACATTTGGTTCCCTTCCTCCTAGGGAAGGAAGTTCCACAAGTTCTCCCACTGGCAGTGTTTGGATGCCACCTGAAAACGTTTGGGCTTAGATGGTTCTACGTTGTTATCATTTCATCTCTCCTCTTTTTAGAATGGTCTAGCTGCTGTGCTGCTAGCTGTTTTAGTTTTTAAATTGCATGTGATTTAAAAAAAGTTTTTGTTGTTTTAAGTTGGCAAACTCATGAATGAGATGGAATATAAATACTGTAGTATTTCAATAAACAAACAAGATTTGTATGTTTTAACCTGTTGTGATATTTAATGTACAAACACTGCTAGGCACCATACATAATATGGATGTGACAGAATCGCATTCTTGAAATCTACACAACAAACACAAGAAACAAGTGAAAGAACAGAGTAGTAGAAGCATTTAATACTATGTGAGGATTCGGAAATGGCTTGGGATAAGATGGATTCTAAGCTATAGTGAAGAGACAAAGGAAGAACATTCCATTTTGGAAGTTAAAAATAGAAAGCACTGAAACGGACAAGTTAATGGAATAAATACTTTTATTTTTAGACCAGAACGGCTGAGTACACTAGATCTGAATGTGTGTGTTTAATAAAGCAAGCACTTTAGTCCAAAATCTTGTCAACTCACTAGGAATGTCATGACTGCACTGGTCATTTTATTTATTTGAAGAATTTATACCCCGCCTTCCCCATGCGGAAGCAAATGCCCAAGGAGGCTTACAGAGAACAAAAAAATACAATGTAACCATTGTAAAACATTAAGAAAAGAAGAGAAAAAATGAAACAATTAACGGGAACACAGAGAATGTTCAAGAAAGAAGCTAGACCCAATTCTCCTCATCAGGCCCTTTGGTGGGTGGGAAAAAAATTGACCAGGGGAATAAATAAACTATGACAGTATTCCAGAGGGACAGAAAGCAGACAGCCAACTATCATCCAAAGGTCAGACGAAATAGGTATGATTTGAGCCCTCACTGAAAGGCCATGAGGGAGTGTGTAAATTCTTAATTCTTCTGGAAGGGAATTCCATATTTGTGGAGCTGTTACAGAGAAGGCTCGTCCCCGAGCTGTCATCCCTTTAACAGTTGGGACAGAGGGGACACCAGAAGGAAAGCCCCTTTAGGTTATTTAAGAGGGCAAACTGGTATGTATGGGAGGAGGCAATCCTTTAGGTAAGCTGGGCCTAAATCATGAAGGGCCTTAAAGGTCAGTACCATCATCTTAAATTGAGATCAGAAGTGAATGGGCAGCCACTGCAGCTCTGAAGGAGTGGTCCAACTGAGTCAAACCATCTAGCTCAATGATGGCAAACCTGTGGCACATGTGCCACAGGTGGCATGCAGAACCTTCACTGTGGGCATGTGAGCCATAGGTTGCTGGATCACCACTGTGGAGGGAGTGCCACAGGCACACGCTCCACCAGGCTCTGGCAGTGGCTGAGGCCGGAACCCCAAAGTGCGGCGGGCGTTTCCGGGAGGACGCGTTGCTGCTGCTTCTCTCCAGTGGCATCGCTACCAGGGGCGGGGGTGAGGCCATGGGGTTGTGTCCCAAGAGGCTCGATCAAGATGGCGGTGGTGGGGCTGCACTGGGCGCTATGGTGGCAAGCTCTTTTCCAAGCCACCCCAACACCCCACCTTGGAAGGGCTGCCTGGGGCGGTGAGCAGATGAACTTGCAAGGTGTCACTGGCGCCTTGGCAACAAGCTCCAAGCCTCCCGGGCACCCAGCCTCAGAAGGTCTGCTTGGGATGGCGAGGCATCACTGCCACCTCAGCAACGAGCTCCAAGCCCAGCCTCGGAAGGGCTGCTTGGGGCGGCGAGCTCGAGGTGTCGCTTGTGTCTCAGCAACGAGCTCCAAGCCACCCCAACGTCCGGCCTCGGGAGGGCTGCTTGGGGCGGCGAGCGTGAGGTGTTGCTGGTGGTGAGCTCAAGGCGTCGCTTGTGCCTCGACAACGAGCTCCAAGCCGCCCCAGTGCCCCGCCTCGGAGGGCTGCTTGGGGCATTGCACAGATGAGCTTGTGAGGCATTGCTGGTGCCTTGGCAATGAGCTCCAAGCCTCCCAGTGCCCGGCCTCGGAAGGGCTGTGGTTGCTGGCTTCCGAGGCTGGTTTCCGAGGCATCCTTCCGAGGTGCATGAGTTCCACATGGACAGCCTGCAGGAGCACACTGGAGCAAGTGGCAGTTATGGCCTCTGCATCCCACTACAAAGGTAATGCTTGGAAACTGCTTTTGCAGGAGATCTCCCCGCCCCCTGTCTTCCCTCTGTATTTTTTTTAATGTGGTTTGGAGTAGTTTGAAAAGAAATCCCACCCACCCACACTTTCCCTCCGTTGTTGTTGATTTTCCTAACATGGTTTGGACTGTCAATCTTTCCCCACCATCTCTTTCCCTCCATTTTTTGAATGTGCTTACACTGGCTTTGAAATGGTTTGTAAAGAGATGTCCCCCTCCCTCTGTTTTTTTTTTGTACTGTGTATTGTACTGATTTGTAAGGAGATCTTCCTCTCCCCCTAATCTAAGTTGGCTTAGATAGCTTTCTAAGACTTATTGAGACTTCGCCTCAGTATTCAGGTTTAATTGCAGTATTGGCACTTGGAAAAAAATAAGCTGGCTTTGTATTGCAGTTTGGGCACTTGAGCTCAAAAAGGTTCGCTGTCACTGATCTAGCCCACGTAACCACCTGGGCTGCTGCATTTTGCTAACTGTAGTTTCCAAACTGTTCTTGAGGGAAGCACTACATATAGCGAATTACAGTGGTCCAGCCTTGAAATCACTAATGCATGGACCACCGTGGCCAGGTCAGAATGGCTCAAGTATGGTTGTAGTTGGTGCATCAATCGAAGCTGGGCAAATGCACTTCTAGCTACAGCTGCTACCTGGTTCTCCGGAGACAGCTGAGAGTCCAGGAGCACTCCCAGACTGCGCACCTGTTCTTGCAAGGGAAGTGTCACTCCATTCAGAGTGGGTGAAAGACTCAGTGCCTGAACTGAGGATTTCCTGACCAGGAGGACTTCTGCCTTTTCTGGATTCAGTCTTAACCTATTGGCTTTCATCCATACCCCAACTGCCTCCAGGCAGTGTCCCAGGACCTTCACAGGTCCTTCACTGCAAATACTCTGTACAGTTCTGGTATTCAACCTTTTTAATAGCTTACTTACAATTAATAAATAATGATGATGATGATGATGATGATGATGATGTTACTGTTGTTATTATTCTGGATTGGTTATATTCTGAATTCAGGGATCTAGCCAAAATCCTGCAACTCACAGAGACATCACTGTAGGATTCCTGCTGTTCCAAGCAATGTTATTTTGTAAAATTGAACTGATGGAGCTGAACTAGTGTATTGGGCTCTGTCTTGGGCTCAATTGTCTTCAACATCTTTGTCAATGACTTGGATGAAGGGGTAACATGAAGCTTTGTCAAATTTGCAGGTAGCATTAAGTGAGGAGGAATAGTGAATGCTACAGAGGCATTCAGGAGGGATCATGATATAATGGAATACTTGGTTAAAATTAACAAAATGATGTTCAACAGAGACAAATGCAAGGTCCTACACCTAGGGGGGGAAATCAAAGATAGAGGAATAGAATGGGCAATTTGGCAGTACAATCTGTGAAAGTGATCTTGGTGTTTGCAGTGGATCACAATCTGTGTGTAAGTCAGCAGTGTGATGTAGCTGCAAAGAAGGCTAATGAGATTTTAGGTTGCATTAGTAACACCACAGCTTCCAAGTTGCAAGAAGCAGAGACAACAAAATTTGTCCCCTTCTGGGAGTCATTAAGAAGTCAAACTGGAGCAGGTTCAAAGAAGGATGATCAGGGGTATAGAAAATAAGTTATATGAGGAAAGTCTGAGGGAACGCAATATTTTAAGCCTGGAGAAGGCTGACACGCTAGCACTCTTCAAATCCACATAGATGATCCCTTATCCAGACATCCAAAATCCAGATTACTCCGAAATCCACACATTTTTGTCCAAGACTTTTTTAAAACTTGTGCTCATTCTCACGTACAGGCTGTGAGTTCTATTCTCTGCTCTGTGTTGTGTGCCATTGTTCAAAAACATCAAAGAGGCCTGCAGACACCCAAACAGTGAAAAGAGCAACAGAACGCATTTTTCATTATGCAATTATTCCAAAATCCAGACAAATCCAAAATCCAGAATCCTTCCTATACCAAGCAGTCTGGATAAGACATTCTCAACCTGTACCTGAAAGGCTATCTCATGCAGAAGTGCCGACTTGTGTTCAATATTGGGGGGGGGGGCATAGCCACACCCCTTGACGCAGCCACACCCCTTGACGCACCCAACATGTTTTTAGCTAAAAACGTGATTTCTTCATAATTTCTCCCTTTTTTGAAGTTGCACCTTCTAAAATCTCTCATTGTGCAAAAATACGTAACAGACTACTGGGAAAACTAGACCTATACTGGTAGGTCATGTGAGTCACTGTAAGTAGGAAAGCAGACACTGATGGTCTGCCCAACTGAGCAGCAGCAGCGGAGGGGGGAGGGGGTTGAAACAAGCATGCCTTCCCAGCTCTGGGAGCTGGAGAAGTGCGCGGTTTCTCCTGCCACTTCCTCCCCACCCAACATGCTTGCGGTCGCTCCGCTCGTTCCGCTCTTTGCAGGGGCGCGCATCTTAAATTGGGGGCCCAGATATCACTGCCACACCTCCAAGTTATTGGGATGGCAGCTGGCCCCTATGCCACCATGAAGTTGGCGCTACTGATCACATGGGAGATGGCAAAAAGTTTTCTCTGCTGCCCCAGAGAGGAGAAATAGATCTAATGGATTTAAGCTGCAAGAGAAGAAGAGAATCCACGTAGATATCAGGAAGAAACTCTTAATAGTTAGAGTGGTTTAACAGTAGAACCAATTAGCAAGGGAAGTGGTGGATTGTCACTCGCTGGAGATTTTCAAGCAGAAGCTTGACAGGTACCTTTTGGAGATACTCCAGAGAAGATTTTCCGGCTTCAAGTTAAGGGGCTGGACTGGACGGCCTTGAAGGCCCTTTCCAACTCTGTGATTCTACAATTCTGTGATTATTGCATAAGCAGCCTAGACAGCATAGACTGGCGGGGAAAGGGAAAGAGTTGGAAAACCGATGGAAAGGCAGACGTTGAGAGTGAATTCAGACAACTGCTAATCATATGGTAGTTGCTAATGCAAATGTACTATTTTGCAACTCCCATTTCATGGAGAAGTGGCAATCTGTAGCTACCAATGTAATCAGAAGAAGACCATGCCATGCAGGGAAATGATGAAATAGAAAATCAGTAGGTGCAGGAAAGTTTTATTAACAAGCTGGTTTCCAATTTTCCCAATGTATTTTAAACACGAAGAAAACTATTTAACATGTAAATTAAAAAATCATGATTAGCCCAGTGGAGCGGGAATTGGCTTCTACATGACCAAAGAATTTGAACAACTTGATTTTAAGCGACTGTTGAATAAGACACTTATTCTGAAGTAAGCTAGAGGAGATTGAATTCAGGAAGAATATGTATTCCTTAATGTAGATTTTGAGTAATTTCTCCTGAGGCAGAAGACGCACTTACACAATTAGAAACTAGAATATTAATTAATTCTTCTTAAACTCAAGTTTTCTTGCTTTCTCACCCTCCGTAATTTCCAGTCACGCAGTATGCCTGGCATTGCCACACCCTGAACCCCCTTGGCTTTCTGAGCAGCTACGGGCAATGGAATCAGTAGACTTCTTGAATAATCAAAAGCTGGTTATATGCATTTCTTAAAATGATGTATTCCATTTGTTGCCCGTGTCTTCCATTTATATCACAGTCCAGGCCCAGCACAAGCTCAAGCACCACACGAAGTAGATGTAAGTTCTGCACTACTGCCTGCTGCACATGTGAAAATTTCCCCCCCCCCCCCCACACACACACCAACTGCATTGCAGTGGCCCTGGTATTCCCTACCTTCACTCCTTCCTCATCTGGTTCCTTAAAACAAATCAGGAATTGCACACTTCTTGTTGGTTTATTTCTTTTTAAAGGGATGATGTGAGTAAAGAGAAAACCAACAGGGTCAGGAAACAGATTGCCACCTTGCAATCCAATTCCTGCTCAAAGAAAGTGAGGAGAGGAGTGGCTACATCTATAGCTGATTAAAAGGGAGGTGGTGGCAGATTCACAGCGAAGGGGACTTGGAGATTGTTTGCCACTCACCACAAACCACCATTCAATGCAAGCCATATCATTTACTTCATGAGTGGGCCATCTGTGTCGCAGTGGAACTCCAACTCTGCGATTCTACTATTTGTTCTATGTGGAACTTCAAGAGGAGTATATGGAGTTACTAAGCAATCTCCCACCCAGCCATTGACTAGATCTAGACCAGCTTGCCTTTAGCAAGGTGGCTGTAATGTGCCCCCAGACCATGCCCTGGGACCTAAACACACACAATGTTAGTTGGAATTGCCACATGATAAGCTGCTAAGTAGCTACTATACAATTGAAAGTGAGCTGAAGCCGAGTCATACATCACCAGAGCAATAGGACTGCTGTTTTCCAATGATCACGCTCCATGCTGTTTAGTGAGATGTTTCGTGAAATGGCAAAACTGCATGGAAGATAGCACATAGCATGTATTACCAACCTCTTCAGAAGCGTGATGCTGATTCCAGACTGAACCCAAACGTACTCATGAAGTAATAATTCAATTTAACAAGCAGCAAAGGTGAGATGTAGCATAAGCTCTTTTATAAGACAAATGTTACAACAGAATATTCCGCTAGTCAAACTAAAAATATCATGACGAACAGCCTTATTTAACAGTAGCGGTAAACACGAAGTAAAACTACTATACAGAGGAGGCATTTACAAAAAAATACTTCAGTTAGGCTGCAGCAACTGATTCTAATTCCTTATTCAAACCAAAGAATAAGAAATTAAATTCCAGAGCTATCGCCATTGTGCAGTGCAATCCCATGTGTGTCTACTCAGAAGTCAGCCCCATGTGTGTTCCAGGTAAGCATATACTAAGGCTGTGATTTTATGCAGTCTTGCACATTTTACTCAGAAGTCAGTCCTGATGTGTTTTGTAGTCCTTGCTGCCAGGTAAGCACACATAAGATTGCTGCCTTTGTCTGTTCCAGCAAAACCACATGCATTCCAAACACTCAGATTGATTGTGGCATAAAGCTTTCATGGATTAAATCAGTACTGGGTTATGGTGGAACTGGAGATGTTTGAGTGCTGCTTTAGAATCTTTGACTAATTTGATAGCCTATCAACTGTGAGAATGTAAATATATTGTCTGGGACACAATAGTGTAGGAACAAGCATTCCACTGTACAAATGGAAATAGGCTGCCAGAACAGTGAACCTGAAAACCTAGTCCCATAATTCCTGCTATCCTGGCAGCCAAACTATAAATGGAATAAAAAGTTTTATGGATTTAACAGCACTTGGTTGCTCCTTGACAGTTTCCTCATCTTTACCTGCCTGTTTTTCCTAGTCTCTCTCTAAAACCTTTGCTGTTTCCCAGTATTATTCTTAAGCACAAGACGCTGCATTATTATTATTTAAACATTATAATGTATGCCCCATCCCTCCCCCACTGGGGACATGGCAGCTTACAATACTCATTAAAATAGTCAATACAATCTAAGAAAGAATAAAATCCAGTAGCAGCAAAGAAAAGTCAATCAAAACAAAACATCAACAAAAATAGAGGAGATAACAAGAGATCAGAAATTAGGAGAACCGAGGAAATACCTATTGGGAGACCCGCAGAATAACAGAGAAGTTGCCGCACCAGCAAGCACATACTGTACACTGGCAGACCTTATAATCTACCAGTGTAAGGCACAGATAGGATTGAGCTCTAAGACACCTAGGCTACAGTCTTATATATACTTACACTGAAGTCAATGAGATTTACCTCTGAGTAGACATGAATGGATCCTTTTCACACATGCTGCCAACCTTTCCCTATCCTGTACTTTTGCCTGTGATTTTTTGATTATTATTATTTTGGGGGGGGGGGAGGCGCTGCACACAGGATTTATCATTTGCCTCTGCTGAACTTTATCTTGTTAGTATGGGCCCAACCACTGAGCCTGCCAAGATCATCTTGAATCCTGATTTGGTTTTCTAGAGAAGTGGTTTCCAAACTGTGAGTCTCGGGTGCAGGAACCAGCCAGGGAAGCCGTGAAATCCTCGAAAAAAAATCCAACCACCCTATACTATGTATAGGACTGTAGCTCTAATGGACAATGGCTCAGTAGGTCAAGGGAGCTGCCAGTCGAAAAAGTTTGGGAACCACTGTTCTAGAGTGTTTTCCATCTTCCCTCCACCAGCTTTGTTTTATCTGCAAAACTGTAAACATTTGTTGGGATACTGAAGGAAGTCCCTGGAAATTTACAGGACCTGAATGGGGAAAGGCCTAACACTAGGTCGACTCAGGGGGTAAAGTGCTGAGTCATTCTGACTCAGCTTCAACCCAGGGGGTGGCCCTGCCCATGCAGTTAGATAGGAACGCAGTGAGCCCAGAGGGGGCGGGCTTAGCGGCCATGTTTTTATACTCAAAATGCTGATTCCAAGCATTTCAGATTGCTTTGCGCGTAGTGTTTAGGACTGAATCGTTTACTCCTGAAGTAAAAACTTACCAAAATAACAACGTGTGATCGTGGAGAAACATCATTGGTAACCTAATTATGAGTTAATATGCAATTCCAAGGTTTAATTCCGCATAATTAGTCAGCCATATTGTTATACCCATGGAGTTGCGTCGGCCATATTGTTAGACCAGACCATGGACCAGAACCATTGCGTCGGCCATATTGTTTGACCAGACCGGAAGTTTCAAG
The DNA here is from genome assembly GCA_029204185.1 of Lerista edwardsae. Classification (NCBI taxonomy): domain Eukaryota; kingdom Metazoa; phylum Chordata; class Lepidosauria; order Squamata; family Scincidae; genus Lerista; species Lerista edwardsae. The sequence continues at coordinate 4,856,223 of JAJKFI010000034.1, forward strand.
AATATGACGTCATTTCGTCTCCATGTTTATTATAACTCCATGCTTCAACCTGGGGATGAGATCATTTGATCTCTGATTGGCTGCTGGGGACTATTTAATCAAGACCAGAAACACCTGTGATTAGTTGCTGGAGATGTAAGTGTTGCTGTGGGAGGAGCTTTGCTGTACCTGTTACCCGTTTGCTGTTCTTTGCTGCAAGAAGCCTTCTTCTGAGAATACAGAAGTTCTTGCTACCCTATTCTCCGTTGTCTGATTCCTTGCCGGAGCTCTGCGACCTTGAAGCCTTTCCAAGCCTCACAGCTGCAAACTGCTATCATCAACATTCCCTCCCCCCCCTCAATCCAGGTCATTTATAAAAAACAGAACAGGGCTCAAGACAGAGCCCTGTGGCACACCATACAGTCCAGGTTGATGTGGAAACATTTAATAGCACTCCTTGGGAGTGGTAATTCATATTCATCAACAGCACAGAAATGAGGACATCAAAATCTGGAAAATCCCCAGGCCCACTTTACTTGCCTTACATTTGTGTCAGCAGCTATTGATTGATTTTGCCCATGCAAAAGCCTTAAAAGGCATCTGGAAAGGATTTGACCTTGACTTCATGGCAGCTCACAGGCTATTGCTAGCATTTCAAGTGTTTCCCAACTGATGCTCTAATGCATTATTGTCAGAAAATGCAGGCTCCCAATTAAATTATTTTTAATTTAACAATTTTAATGTAACTACTGCTGAAGTGGGAAACAGGCAGATTTGACAGGAAAACAAGTGGCAAACAGAAGCCTGTGGTTGCCTGAAACAAATGTCCACAGAAATAGTTGCATGCCTTTGTCTTCATTAATCATTTCATAATGTTGCATTTTGATGCAGCAAGCCTAGCAGTTCACAGGCACTTTAATTTTCCAATTATTGTACCTGTGGCTCAGAACAGATAAAGATTAGTTATACCATTTGCTTCGTGGGCCACTTTAATGTTCTTGTCACCTTACATTGAGTTTTAAATGTGCACGGCATAAGAGAATGTCAGATGTGTTCCAAAGACTTTAGGGTCATACCCAGGAACTTACACCATCCTCGAGTGCAGTGCTGATAGGTTTTAAAGAGATGGATGAATGACTAAGCCATGCTGCCTGAATCTCATTGCAGATGTATTTTTCCTGTCAAATAGGCCTGAGTGATGTCCATGTCTATTCTATCTCACAAAAGATATTTCAACTGAGCAGGAAGAAACTGTTGCTGCCTTCACCAGAGTTTAGGGAAATCATTGTTATGGGGGAGGAAGGTTTCCCGGATCAATTTTACCATTAATTCTATTCCCTTTCTCATTTCCATTTTACCCACAGATTTTTAAATATATAATTTGCAAACATGGATGCTAAATCCCTGCAGAGCCATTAGTTAGACCATTCACGGATCTGTTTATTCATCTCTAGCCAGTAAAAGCCTGGGGCATCATGCACCAGGACAAGATCTATGCTAACTTACCCCTAGAGTCTCTCTCTTTCTATCACTCTACTTGTGAAAGCCACGCCCGGTAACAGCTTCAACCCTGTTATTCTCAGCACTGCATTTGCTTTAAAAAGTTAAAACTTGCACATCACAAAAAGCTGAATTCTGTGCATTGCAGAAATTATGCAAATTAAACAATTCTGCATAATGAGGGTGAAGCTCCCTTTCTTTGCCCCCCTTTACCCAACACACTGCAGCGCCGGGCAAAGGCAGGAAAATGGGGGCAACTGATTGGCTGCCACTTGGTGGGGGCTGGGCGGGCTGTCATCCGAAGGCTGTGTGCCCTTGCCTGTCAGTCCGCTTCGGTTTTTGAGCAGGCAGGATCGCTGGCTCTTTTACGAGCTGCGCCTTAGCTTGGCTTAGGAACTGATCAGGTTGTTTAGGCAGTGTTCCCTTCTATTCCCCTAATCTTGGGCTGGACTGCTGTGGCCTAGTAGACATGGCTTCTGCTTTGTATGCAGAGGGTCATAGGTTTGATTCTCAGAAAATGCACTTGCTACCTGACCCAGGGTGTTTTACTTTCGGGCTGCTCTTTAACCGACGCTTCCTTCTGTGGCCTATTAGCAGGGCTTCTGCTTTGCATGCAGGTCTCGGGTTTGATTCTCTGGATCTCCAATTGTTAACTGCTCCTGAAGAATTAATTGGGTGTTTTACTTTAGGGCTGCTCTTTAAAGGACGCTTTCCTTCCTAGGCAGAAGAGGGTTAATGCCTCTGTTTGCCCGAAGATAACTCCTGAAGATCTCAAGGTCGTGAGCTTGGGACTGCTGGAAGTCTCTGCGAGCAGCAGACCTTGGAAACTGCGGCTGATTAAAAGCTGAGTTTCAGCTGCCTCGTGGGAGGAGGAGTGTGCTGAAATCAGCTGCATCTCTGGTGGCAGCAGGGAAGCCTCATCAGCCAGCAGACGACAGACGGGTGGCTAAAGAAAGAAGGCTAAATCCAGAAAGAAAGATCTGTAGGAGTGTTGTTCTTGGAAGATAGAACATTCTGTAAATTGTAAAAACCTTCGGGTTTGTGAGAAAGTCTGCCTATGTAAACCGCCTTGAGTTCAATCATTAGAGAAATCTAGTGATATTAAGAAAGGTGGTATATAAATAAATGTATTATTATTATTATTATTATTATTATTATTAGTCAAGCTGTTGCAGCTGGAACGGAGGCCCATACTGACTAAGGTTCATGCGCTGTTGGCTCTCCTTAAATTTTATTTTGATCAGGCCTTTATTGACCTATGATTGCCCTTTATTGACCCATGGTGGCCTAGCATTAGCCAGCTGGCATTAAGCACCCAATGTGGGGCTATGTTTGCAAGTGAATCAGGCCTTTATTTGGCCCATGATGGCCTAGCAGTAAACTGCTGGCATTCAGTGAATCAGCCCTTTATTGGCCCATGATTGTCTAGCAGGAACCTGCTGGCATTCAGCACCTATATAGAGCTGTGTTTGCATGTGAATCAGGCCGTTATTTGGCCCATGTTTGCCTAGCAGTAAACGGCTGGCATACCTCAGATATGCAGACCATACCACTCCAATGGCAGAAACTGAGGAAGACCTAAAGAACCTTCTGATGAGGGTGAAAGAGGAAAGTGCCAAAATTGGTTTGAAGCTCAACATTAGAAAAACTAAGATCATGGCAACCACTCCCATCACTTCCTGGCAAATAGAAGGGGAAGAAATGGAAGCAGTGACAGACTTTACTTTCCTGGGCTCCAAGATCACCGCAGATGGTGACTGCAGCCATGAAATTAAAAGACGTTTACTTCTTGGGAGGAAAGCCATGGCGAACCTAGACAACTTAATAAAAAACCGAGACATCACCCTGCCAACAAAGGTTCGCCTAGTCAAAGCTATGGTTTTCCCAGTAGCAATGTATGGCTGTGAGAGCTGGACCATAAGAAAGGCAGAGTGCCGAAGAATAGATGCTTTTGAATTATGGTGCTGGAGAAGACTCTTGAGAGTCCCCTGGACTGCAAGGAGATCCAATCAAGCTGAAGCTCCAATACTTTGGCCACCTCATGAGAAGAGAGGACTCTTTAGAAAAGACCCTCATGCTGGGAAAGATTGAAGGCAAAAGGAGAAGGGGGCGGCAGAGGATGAGATGGTTAGATAGTGTCACCAAAGCGATGAACATGAAATTGGGCGAACTCCAGAAGCTAGTGGAGGCCTGGCGTGCTGTGGTCCATGGGGTCGCGAAGAGTCAGACACAACTTAGCGACTGAACAACAACAAACTGCTGGAATTTAGCACCCTATGTGGGACTACGTTATGTGAATCAGGCCTTCATTTCCCATGATTGCCTAGCAGTAAATTGCTGGCATTTAACACCCTGTGTGTGGGGTTATTGTTTGCAAGTGAATCAGGCCATTATTTGGCCCATGATTGCCTAGCAGGAAACTGCTAGGCAGTTTGAATGAGGGCATTCAGCACCCTGTGCGGGGCTATGTTTGCAAGTGAATCACAGGTGGACAGTAGCTGGATTGCAGCTTTTCCTGAGTACGCTGTCATAGAAGGAAAGCCGCGAACACTGGCACAGGCACAGACATAATCCTGCTAGCAATCAGCCATTCAAACATCTTAAACATCTCTTCGCCAGAAATGTGCGGCTCACACTCTTTTAGAATCGGTGCGGCCTCGGCGGCTGACAGTTTAGGTGTATCTTCGGAAGTGGTCCAGAGGATCGGGCGCTGGTGATCTGCGGCCTTCCCAGGCACCACCCTTAGGCATGTGGTTTTAAAAATCCACATTTTAGGGTTCCTCCTTGTGTTATTGTTGATTCCTTGAATGACTTCGATGGGTTAAGCTCTCGGGGGTTAATTTTTTGTGAGGCCAGTGCCGGTGTCGCAAAGGGGTCCCTGTACAATCCTGCCTCACTTTTGATATTCTTTGACAGGACGCTGCTGGATGTCTTTCATGAGGGTCCTTATTGGAGGACGTTCCATTATCTTTTGGGCACAAAAAAGAGCAGCAACGTCCTGTTTTGGTACCCAGCTGGGGCTCGGCTTATGGGCATGCATGGAGTGGAGGGCATGGAGTGGAGTGCTCTGTGGCCAGCTCTCCCCCTTTTCTGTGAGTACCTGCGTGACAATGCTCCACCTCATGCACTAGTTATTCATTTGGGGGAGAATGACCTGTGTCAGAGGACTTCTATGTCCTTGAGACTTCAGGTCCGTAAGGATTTGCAGACCATTCAGTCTTGGTTCCTGGAATTGTTATCCTGTGGTCCGAGCAGGGTGTGGCGTGGCGCAATTAGCCCACGCTGCATAGATTTGGCCAGAAGGAAAATCAATATGTACATGAGGGGGGTGGTCCGGAGCATGGGTGGGGACGTTATTTTTCACCCTAATATAGCCTTTAATTCGCCAACTCTATTTAGGGGGGATGGGGTTTACCTGTCTCCCACTGGGAATGATTTATTTTTAGCTGACTTGCAGCAGGGGTTGAGGAGCTGTTTGGCTCGTTGGGGCGGTGGGGGTTAAGTGCTAGGCTAAACCCCCCCCCCATGTGTGTGGCAGGTTACATGCGGGTTGGGTTGGCAGTGTTTAGGGATCCTGGCTTACAGTTCCGAGGCGGTAAGGTTAGGGGATGGGTCAGGACCACTCAGACGACGCTTGACCGGGTCAGTGAGCTTGGCTGGCGTGTCCCCTGGCTGACTCAGGCAGAATCCACCACCGCAGCATAGACTTGGTGGGCTCTGTCAGACTCTGCTGCCTTGACCCTCCGGGGTTGGTGGAGATGGGCTCTCCTGGGCTCAGGACCAGGGGGGCTTGGAGCCAGGCTGTCATGCTCATGTAGCTTGGGGGAAGTTACGGCTCGTGCCGTGAAGTAGCCCGCACATTGGGGGGCAGTTTGAGATCCCCTGCTGCAGGTTTTTCCCCATGTTAATTTTAATAAAGTGACCCATTATCCCAAGCCTGTGGCCAGAGTATTTATTCAGAGTTGTAAGGGTAATTCCTCCTCCTTGGATTTCTTGTCTGGTTTTGGTAGTTCTTGATAGCAGACAATTCTTCCAATTGATGGAAATCCCATTTCATCCACCTCTCTGGTGGATGTATTTTTGCCCACGTACTTAAAGCATATTTATTGCCTGTCTGCTGCTACCCACCTGGCTGCTTCACCATGCACTGCAACTGCCTTCTTGCTTACCAAGAGCAAGCAAGGGGAGCATCAAGTCAGTGGCTTCCTCTAGCCCTGTTGCTGTGAACAATTGTGGTGGTGCTGAAGAAGGATGCAGAGCAATCCTGTTCTGACTGCTCCCTAGATAAGACTCTTCTGTCTTCACCTTGCCAGATGGGCAAGAAGGAGATGGGGCAATTCTCCCTCACCTTATTTTTAGCTCTGCTCTTTGCAGGTGGAATGGATGATGATGGTCTATGGATAAAGGGGTTTTAATAGCCAAGATGTTTAGGCTGTCAGGATGTGGGGTGGTAGTTGTGGTAGGGGGAGTTGTTTTGATATGTGGGAGAACTATGGAGGTCAAGCACTGGGATGAAGGAAAGGGCCTTTTGAGTTTGAAAGGGCCTTTGAGGAGTTTGAACTTGCAAGAGGTTTCTCAGACCCAGGGGGCAGAATTGATAACTGAAGATGAATGGGAAAAGATTTGCCTAAGTGAAATATGGACCGGAGGTGAATTGGCATTGAATTGTGAGAAAATAATCACTGCTTGTATCATAAAAGGAAATTTTTCACTAATAGTTTGGATGTGGCCCATGGGTTTCTGCACTCTGACAGAGGTTGGCACTCTGACACAGGTGAGTTTGAGATCCTTGCTCTGGTCAGTCAGTTCTCATTATCCACCTGGGTTAGGTTCCTGGAAACACTAGCAGAAAGCAAATTTGCAGATCTTATGGGATCAGTGGGGTTAGGTGCAAGGGGTACCCTAGTGGGGAAGGGGTACCTTACCTGCCATCAGAATAATCCAGCAGAGACCCTCAGGAAGCAGGAGAGTGCAGCAGGACATGCCAAAAGATTTCTGAATGCTGCAGGGACCTTCAAAATGACATCCACAAGCACTGTGGACTCTTTCAAAATGGCCCAAAGAAGCTTCTGCCAGCATCCGCTAAAGGGGTTAGTGCTGGTCACAGGTGTCATTCTGAAGGCTCTTGAAGCCTCTGGGAGACATATGCATAGTGGATAGCAAGAAGAGAGGCTTGACTAATGGGAGGTAGGTTGAAATTCTGCCCCTCAGATGTGAATTTGCAAATAGCAAATAGCAGATAGCAAATTCACACATAAAGAGAACTGTGTACTAGTGTTATACCAACAGCAGCAGGTTTGCATACTTTTACATTGCATGATCTATAAATTCATCTTCACCTCCCAGAATTCCACAGCCCATTTATAAGGCAGAGTAGACTGAATGCCTGCCTACATAATAAGATTCTAGCATCCTTCCAGAAGGGATTCTTTCAAGACCTCAAAGACCACACTTTTATTTTAAAAGTAGCTAGTATTTAGAAGGTAATACATATTTCCAATTAATCAGAGAAGAACCCAAGGATATTGATCAAGCACTGATAATTCCACCAGGCTGCTTTTGATTTACAGACTGCTCAGACTGCTTATCATTTACAGCCAAATTCTATGGTGCTGGGCCCCTATAGGAGCAGAGGTCGCAAAGAGGCTCCTGCTGCATCCTACAGGCGCCACAGCAGCCCAAAGAGGGGTGGATGTTCGTCCTCTTCTCCCAGGTAAGGGCCCTGGGTCGCCAATGGGCCTCCTCAAATCTTCACCGGCTATTTTGCTGGTGCTTCACAGCCTGACACAGAGGATAGGATCTGGCAGTAGAGGCCACCCCCAGTCCCACCCCCTGCTCCACATCTCCCCCGTCCAGGTCCGCCCTCCCTACACCCAAAAAGAGCTCACTGCCAGCACCGGTGAGACTTACCACCTGCCAGCTCCGTGTCAGATCCTCCTGGGGCTGGACTAGCACTGGTAAGTAAGCCCTTACCACTGACAGTGGAAGTGCTTCACAGCAGTTCTTTGCAACAATAGCGCCAGCGGTAAAGGCTTACCACCAGCACAGGGCTGCATAGGGTTGGGCACTTAGTCTCACACACAAGGCCTGTTAGAAAGGGTGTAGGGGTCATCTCTCCTCCCCATTTCATGCTTCAATTTACATGAGATTATTCCTCACAAGCACTTACGACTGATGAGTATAATCCAAACCAGCCCTAAGATGGCACACTCACAATGTAAGCCATCGCCTGATTTGGCAGTCCTCAAGCAATGAACACGAATATTTGAACCAACCATTTCATGTATACATAAGGTTTTCTGTCTTACAAGGTAATATAAAAAAATGAACTTATGAGAACTTATTTGAGTTCCCATTTGGTATTTAGGAACACTAGATGGATCACAAATGTCAAAATGTTTCGCTCCTTTAACCATCTTCAGCATAGGTCACACAAGGGCAAGAAGGTGGCAGTGGCTTAAAACTGCAACTCTTTGACTCCCAAAGTATTTAGATTTGTGGATCCACAGCACAATACATAACGATAACTCCGAAAATGCTAGTTATGTAGCAGGTGCCAAGTTTAATCTGGTTTAAAGAGGAGGAGGGCTGGAAAAGAGACCTGCCTGAGGGAACCAGTGCTACTCTAAGTGCTCACTGCTTTGGGTGCCCCATTGAGAGAAAAGTGACAAGAAATCAGATAAATAAATAAATAGCCTAAGTAGACAGTATAGACTAACAGCTGAATAAGCTGATTTCATGCATTCATACTTCTGGTTGGTAGGTTAACCTGTAAACTAACCTAGGGCCATATATTTGCACAGCAAAGGTTTAAACGCGATATCATTTTATAACAATTATGAATCATCATCTTCGCCTTCCACTTCAGTAGCTATGACTCATTCATGCATTTTAAAACATTGCTGGAGAAAAAAGTTCCCTGCAGAAACCACACTGAACATCTGTTGTCTAGGTATTCATTAGTTCTGTCTGCTGTGCTTTTGGCTAATTGCCGGGCAGGAGAGTCAGGGCATGGATGGAAATTTAAGTTGGTACCTATATCTGTAGCAAAGACTATGAAATATACATACATACATACATACATACATACATACATACATACATACATA
>JAJKFI010000034.1:4864820-4877354 GCA_029204185.1 Lerista edwardsae
ATACATACATACATACATACATACATACATACATACATACATACATACATACATACATACATAGAGAGAGAGAGAGAGAGAGAGAGAGAGAGAGAACTGTCAAGGATGGGGCTTCCCTAACAAACTTTATTTACTGGTGCCTGTTATCTTCTGTTTGCTTACAATCCCCGCTTGTGCAACTGATAGCAAAAAGTGTATTTAATAACTACTCAGTGCTAATGTGCTGTAGTATGCATGACTGCCTAATTTAATTTATCTCTGATTAAGCCTATTATGTTTGAGATCACTTTACAAAAGAGACTATTTTTGCCAGCTGTAAGCTTATTTGAATTGTAATATAAGTTAATAATGTGTGAAATAAGTAGTGGTGCCTGCTTCTAAACGTTAATTTTTGCAAACTACTTCTCCGAGTTAGGGCATCTATCCAGCTCATCCATTGCTATGTATTTAGGATGCCCACTGGACAAAAAACACAATGCACCCTTCTTAAGAGGCTATGAATGAAGGAAGCTTAGTAAGTCGGATTACCACTAAATTCCAGCCACACAGAAATGAGACAGAAATCTGCATGGCAAAGGTAACAGCAAGTTAGTGCTGTTGCTGGGGACACAACCAACATGGGAGGTCTGTACCATAGGGACTGTGTTGCCAGGGATTGTTTGTTACTGTCAAATCGAACAAGCCTGCTTAGCAGAGTCATTTGTGGCTACTGAGGGCCCAATTCTGTCCTACTTTCCAACACTGATGCAGCCGTGCCAATGGGGTAAGTGCTGCATCCTGCAGTGGAATGAATGGTCAAGGAGGCCTTCTCAAGGTTAAGGGGACATTTGTTCTCTCATCTTGAGTCTGCATTGTGGCTGCATTAGCACTGGAAGTTGGATAGCATTGGGCCCTGAATGTAGACTGGGTGCTCCCACTCTCTGCTGCCATCACTGGAGGTGCAAAGCTAACGGCAGGCTGAGCCTCATCCATGCCACAAAAGGCAGCAGTCCCACAAAGGCACAGAGATGTTGGCAGGCTAATGAAGCTGTCAGTCCACACACGCACCTACAGGCTGCTGCAGATCTCTCACAAGGCCACTCATCCAATGTCATCCCAGGTGAGACAGTTTCCACAGAAAACAGCAATGGGCTTGGCCATCTCTCTCTCTCTCTCTCTGCCTTAAATATTCTTGTGAAGAAATGGTTAACATACACACTTGGCTTTAACAAAAAATGACTGCAACTTGCTCCATAGGGTGGTGCCTAAAGCAGAATCAACACCCTTCTGTAATGGAGAAAGTTGATGTCACCTATTACTGCTATTGTTGATCTGCTTGCAAATCTTGTCTGTTCATCACAGGATGGGGCCACTTTCACTTCTGAAGTGAACTGTAGACCACAGCAAATATGTTTGTTTTTAAGATGGCACAAGCCTCTTTGTTGTTTTTGTGGCTACAGACTACCATGGCTAATGTGATAAAGAACAGCCCTTTATCTGGCTAACTCCCGCCATCCTTTTCACAAAGCTTGCAACGCATTCGGCAATTATCCCCTCCTCTTTATGCAAGTCACAGCTCCCTGTTTTGTTCTTTATTTTTAAACGTTTACATTAAGGAAGAATGCTTTGAGGATTTTTTTCCCCTTGGTGGGAGATTTCAGTTCACCTTAAAAGAGGGACAGATAAGTGTTATGCACTAATGAGATGCCTTTTGACCCCTTGCCTGTACCTTGGGAAATTTTCTTGATTGAGATTAGAATGGGGGATGTTAATGAATTCTTCTACTGTCAAAATTTGTTCTAAACCCTCCTGCTCCACAGAAGACTGGATTTTATATTATACAGAGATGTCTATAGATTCCATGTGCAAAAACCCATAGTTAAACGGATACCATTCAACATATTTTGAGACCACCTATTTAGGTAGGATATGTTTGAAAATACTTGTAAGATATGTATTTAAATTTCATTTTTGATGACAGAAAAACATTCCAGGGATTGTTACTAGGGATGCTCCAGTATAGCTGCTCTGGCTGTCCCACCCCTGCTATTTTCTCCAGCCCGCAAAGTTCCAGAGAAGATGGCAAGGGTAGCCCATGAGAATTGGCAATTTGAGAGCTAGGCAAGGGAAGTCATTTTCACTTTAGAGTTTAAACATCATCACTTTGGAGAGGGGCAGCAGATGCAAAGAGATGACCACTTGTCCAGAGGATGCCAGGCAACATTTTCTATCTTGGAATGCACCAGAGCATCACATAAACCCTGGTGCAGTCCAGGACAGAAAATCCTGTCCTGTAGCAGATGGGGCACCATCCAGAAAAATCATACTTTCATTTCTTTCAAAAGCAACTGTCTCAAACTTAAAGAAATTGTTCCCTGCCACCTATAGGTAAAACCCCTACTATTGGCAAACATTTTCTCCCTTCTAGCGCTATTTCCAATTGAGGGGCTGAAACTGAATAGGCCCTGAAAATTGGCAGAAAATGGTGGTCAAAAATATGGGCATAGCACCAGGATTTCTGTTAAGATGTGTGGCACGGAACTTGGTGACCCAGAAGTTTGGCAATTTTGTGGATGTTATCACCAAGTTTCCAGAAACAGCATCATGTCAAGGTAAGAACACGCCCCGATGCAGACCCATTACAGGGAATCTAGCATAGCATTAAATGTTAGCAGAAGAGAGCTGAACGGAAATAAAAGGAAATAGTGTAAAGTTTGGTCAGAAAGGAAACAAGGAGATCTGTCCACGCTCAGATAGGAACAATACAATGATGTATTAATTATGTATTCAAAGATCTGGTAATGCATTATATTGAAAATGTAACAACTCAAACCAATGGCATTTGGGAGCCTCCTGGAACACAGGGCCGGGCAACACGAAAACATCACCCTCCCTGCTTCATTACATCACCCCTGTGCCTGCACCTGTAACCATCACCACTACCCTTGCTTCCAGAATAGCTGCATTTTGGAGACAGAGGCAAGTTAGGGCAGATGGGCCCAATTTCGAAGTGCTCGCTGCTTTAAGCTATGTGCCTCCACAAAGAGCCTGGGAACCACCACCACTACCACCCTGAGCGGCAGGGGAAGGGGGTGCTACCCTAGCTGGTCCCTATACCTTCTGGCTTCTTGGACACCCCTCTGTGGCCTAGAACCCAGGGCCTGCCACTTACTTCGTACTCTACTGACTCAAACTTTTGCTACATCTCTTACAATGTCCAGAAGGAAAATTGTATTAATTACAGCAGCCCAGAAAAAAAAGAGTCCTTTGGCACAACAAGAGTTACAGATGTATTATAGATTGGACTCCACCACTGCTTCTGGAATAACACTTCATGCACCCGGTGACATGGGCTCCAGTCTACAAAACCTTATGCCACAATAAAGCAATTGCCTTTTAAAGTGCCACAAGACTCCTTTTTGTGCCTCCTTATGAAGAGTTCATGCAGAATGCTCAGAATGAAGTGTTGATGTGCTCTCAGACCAAAGCATGGTGACAAACACATTTATGAATGACAATACTATTCAAATATATTCCAGCTTCTTCAGTTGATCACCACCAGACTGGTGAACTTCTCCATGCTCAGAATCAGAACATAACTTTCAGGGCAGTGGTTCTCAAAAAATTTAGACTGGGACCCACTTTTTTAGAATGGCACTCATGTTGGAATCCACTGGAAGTGATGTCATTAATCTGGAAGTGATGTCATTAATCTGGAAGTGATGTCATGGCCAAAAGTGACATCATCAAGCATCAACATTTCTTTACGCTTGGAGAGGTTCACTAGCATTTTCTCCCTCACAAAAAAGGGCTACGGAAAAAAAATCGACTACTGCGTTAACCCTTTAAGTGCATTTTTTTAAAGGCTTAAAACAAGCACTTTAAAATACTTCAACTTGATAGTGATAGTCATTAAACATGCAATGGGCTCTGGGAGACAATGTTGAGGAAAAGAGACCCTCTTCCAAATACTATACCTTGGAAGGTCTGTGCAACAGTAACGCTCTTTATACTGTTGTCAGATCTCAGAGAAAATATTTGGTGACCCAAGACATCTGCCTACCTTGTCAAGAGACACTTGAGGAACCAGAAACCGAATGTCCTTGGAAAAAACTATTGACCTGTGTGAGGGAGGAAGCTGATCCAGGACTTGGCTAAACAAGTATTGGGGTTACATAGAGTTCTTTTTCCTAAGGTTTTCGAAGATGCTCTTGGCTTTTCCAGGACCATCTTAAAAAACTTAGGGCCCAATTTTATTCAACTTTCCAGCACCAATGCAGCTGGTAATGTTCCCTTATCTTGAGGAGGCCTCCATGCCTACCCCATCACTGCGGAATGCAGAGCACGCCCTGTTGGCATGGCTGGTGAAGGAAAATTGGATAGGACTGAGCTGTTAAACACTGAATTATGCTCCCCCCTCCCTTGTTTCTTTTCGTGCTTAAAACCTAGGCTGAAGTTCATTTGAACAATACAGTTAATACTAAGTAAACCTTTAACAACCCCACCTTTAACAGTTCCCACATCATCAGGGTGCAGCAGCATATACTGTATATGGGCAATGCTGTACCCTGTGGGAAGCCAGAGACCATGTAGGGGTGGAAAGGGAAGTAAAAGAATTGTTCACGTGCTCTCCCTTTGCTCCTGTGTGGTGCCCCAATGGGGATACTTGAACCTATGCCAGTGATTTAGAAATATGTGCAGTATGGTAATTTTGTGTCACTTTTTTTTTGTTTGCCATCCAGTCATGACTGCCATATGTTAGTATCATATGCTTTGTCAAATCCAGATGTTCACATATTTTACACTTCAAGTCTTCTGCTTATAGGTCACCAGTTCACAAGTTAGCCTGGAGACAGCAGCCAGAAAATAAAGATTTCCTTCTGCACTGTGCTGGCTCACTTTCATGTGGGTGAATCCTACCTGACAGGAAATTCTTGTCTACAGCAGACCAATTTTCCTACTGGTAAAATCTGCAACGAAGAGTGATGTTTTGTCTTGTTTGCCTGGGTAGAAACCCTCAGACTCTTATGCTCATCTTCCCCACAGGCAAAGGGACAAGAGAACAAGCTTGGCTCCATTCATATGCCCATGACATCTCACTGATTGCTTAACTCACTCCTTGAAAGAGTAGAGCGCTCTGTTCGGATGGCCAGAAAGTTACCACTGGAAGAAAATCGATGTGGTACCCTTGCACTTACACTCCATAGCCAGAGACTCTTACTGGACTGAAATTTTTCCCCATTAGAAACAAGTGAACTTTTATCTGATAGCCAAGACTTCTTGAAAAGGGCCTAGCTACCACATAGTTCCATAGAGATGAAGCCTGTTTTGTCAACCAGCGTGCTGTAGCACATTGGTGTGCTGCAAATGGTTTGCAGGTGTGCTAACAGGAGTTTGGGAAGGGTCACTTATTAGTAGTGCCACTGGGGGATGTGACCCCCCCACACACACACACACATCAACAGTGCAGTGTATGTTTTCAATTGTCCAAACACTGATGGTGTGCCTTGTCAGTGGGATGCAAAATGAAAAAGGTTGGAAAAAACTGTTTTATAGGATTTAATAATAACCATCAGAAATTGGTGCTGCTTTTCCTTCTAGTTTTAAGCAGATAGAACAGGAATCAAAAGGACCGGATTACATTGCCTGATGAAGTGGCTGCTCCAAGTGATGAGAGGAGCAGATTGGAGGAGCCCTGAATGGTGGCCCTTTACCCAGTCCAGCTTAACATGGTGCCAGCTGTGGCCAGGTTACCTCTTCCTCATATTACCACCGTTTCAGAAGTACAAGAGGAGAATGGAAAAGAGGAGAGCAAAAGTCCCCTAGGAAACACTCAAGACCATCACTTCCAGAACATCCAGAAACTAGATGAAACTGATCAACACAAAGAACAAACAGGGACCTTGCTTCAACAATGACATTCAGATTTCACTGAATGCAAGTGATTTAATCTGCAAACCCGCAGACAAGCCAGATGGTTGAAGATGGATCCTATATCATTGCCAGAGCAAAGACATAAAATTCCTTGGACAACACAAGCTGCAATTCTGTGCAGATACACTACCCTGCAATACACTACCCTGCAAGCAAGCCCCACTGAAGACAATGGGATTTCCTTCTGAGTAGACAAGCATAGGATTGTGCTCACTGTTATTTGTTAACTAAGTTCACTGAATAGTTTAAGTATTACTTTGCAATGCAACTGATGATTATGGTTTAAACCTAAGTTTCTTTTAGCTAGTTTTCTATTTTTAAAGTTTCTATTTCTTGCTCACATGGAGACTGTGTGGTGGGAGGGACGGAATAGCTATTGGTACATTTGTGTAGAATAGCAACCTTTCTATCACACTGGAAAAGATATAGAGCTAGGTATCACCTGCATATTGGTGCTGCTCAACCCCAACCTCCCTGATGATCAAGTGTCATGTAGACATTGAACAACATGGGGGACTAAGGATGTAATCCTAACCTGGAGTTAGGCCAACAAAGTTTGGCTGGCACAAGGATGCCATAAAGAATGTTTGGACACTCTCGGAGTCAAGGAGGATGGTGCACCTCTGTGTGCTGGCCACTCTGACTCCATGAGTGGTCCAAATATTCTTTATGGCGTCCCTTGTGCTGGTCAAACTTGCGCTCTGTGGCATAGCACAGTTCAAGGAAACCAACAGGAGTAGCACCTTCTAGAATCCACTCTCCAGAAAGGGTTGGAGCTATTGAACAGTGCCCTCTAGCTCCAGATCAGCCAGAAAATTCCAAAGGACGCCTTGGTTGATCATGTTGAATGCCACCAGGAGATTCAACAGATCCAACAAGAACACATTGCCCCTGTCCAATTCTCAGTGTAGATCAAGCACCACGATAACCAAGGCTATTTCTGTCTCAAACTTTCAACCAGTCTCCCCCAGCATGGGGAGTTCTTATTAGTTAAGAAGGGAAATGGTTTAACAAGCATATGGGTGGGCTCACACTTCCCAGAAGTCCACATCCTCATGCAACAAATGGACAAACAGGTCCTAAAGGTCCATCATTGGAAGCTGTTAACCTGAAGCACAAGACATGAGCGAAGCGAGCAGTTGCATCTGCAAATCTTAGTATATTGGTCACAGCAGGATACCATGGTGTCCTACAACTTCCGCAACTATGAAGATGTTGTAAGTCTTGGATAACTACAAACAGGCCTGCCAGATGACTCTCCACAAATGCAATGATGGCAAAGAACATCTTTTTTGCCACCATTGCCACAGAGTAATGAACTTTAGCTCATTCTCAGTCAGATTTGTCACAGGTTTTCCTCCACAATCAGTGAAGAATATAAATAAGGAATTACATAGTGCCCTGGTAAACCTACGCGTGCCTACCAATTAATTAATACAGTATTGAGAATATTCATATCTGCTTCTCATTATCAGCAAGATTTATCATTCCTTTTGCTTTGTTTTAAGTGCAAACACACCAACCTCTTTTCTGCCTTTATGGTGTCAACATCACCATGTCCATGGCAGCAATTTTTTCAAAAATCCCTCTTGCACTCCCTGATTTGAACGGTCATTTGAAGGAAAAAGCATATGTGGGCAAAGGAAGTTCTGAGACTGTTGTTGTTTTCCCTACCTCCTCAAATGGTGGCCACGTTAGAGTGAGATGCTAACAATATACATGTTTATGATCTTTCATCCAATAAATTACCTTGACTGTCAGAGGGAAAGTGGTATGATTATTCTGTATTCATCAGTGTAATAACACTGAGATGTGGAACTAATACACCAATTGGCACACTCAACTATCTCCTTATCCTCTGAGAAAAATACTTCTGAAAATCTTTAAAGCTCCTTTAGTCATTTAAATTATACAGGCAGCAGCAAATGGCAAACAATACATACAAAAGCCACAAAATGAATTATGAGCCAAATGAGTATCATCTTGTCCAGCTGCTATGACATCTTGACTAAATAGATGTGCACAAGGGAAGAAAATACTTGTCTATCCTTTTAAATCTTATATTCTTCTATTTATTACATGGCATTTTTCGGCTACTAAAAAAACTCATATAAAGTTAATATTTATTCCTCTGTTTTACAGAGTTTTTTCCCTTTGGGAAACGTACATACAACAAGTCAAAAACACATGATCCTGCAAGCATTTTGGAAAAACATGTGCACAACTGTGGATGCAGTCCAATGACAGAGGTGAATTTTGTGAAAGGTAGGGCTTGCTGTAGGTCTCTTGCCTGCTAGAGGGTTGGTGAGCCAGATGGGGAGTCTCCGGGGGGGTGGATCTGGGGTCCCACACATTAGGCTGATGCCCAGACATGCCTCCTCAATGGGCCCTAGTCCCTGCAGGGCCTCTAGGCTTCTGCCTCCTTATGGATAATACTGCCCTGGAGTGGAGAAGGAGCAACCCTTTTGGGGTTCAAGCTGTCAGCAATCGTGCATGGGTGTTCTGTCCCAATGAGGGATAAATGCATCTCTCCTCTTTGCATGAGACCCGCAAGCGGGAGAGAAAGGAAGGCCAAGTTACTCATTTTTCTTTTGCCATTTCTATTAAAACGTGTGAGGTCCATTTCTACCTGGGTAAAGTGGTTTAAATCACTACTACTGGCTCAAATGTGATGGATGTTTCTAGTTAGCTTTGTTCTACTTGCCAAGAATACCTAACTCCTCTCTTACCATAAGAAATGGTTGATCCATGTTTGAATAGTCATGATCGCTCCTGTGAGACACAATCTGTAAGTTTTTGTGCAAGAATGCAGGAGGGCACCCTCTCTCCCAGCCCCTCAACTAGTAGACCAGCACATACTGTGTACTTACCTGTAAAAGTACGGAGAGGTCTTGTTTTGGCTCAAATAGCTCACTCACCCACATATTAGTTAGCAGTGAGAGATGGATCTTTTTCATGCAAATTATTTCCTCACCTTGCTTGATATGCACATTGCTGATAATCCACACATGGACAGGTTGAAAGAATTTTTTAATCCTGCCTACATTCCTTAACTCCAATTTCCCCTTCCAATTAACCTCCTTCGCTTGCCATAATTCAGCCTTTGTTGCAGTTCTTGTTCCATTAAATTTGGGCTGACTACTGTACTATATTTGGCCAGATGTCCTCACAAGTAAGTCTTTCCACAGGTAGATGATCCCTTATCCGGACATCCAAAATCCAGACGCTTTTGTCCAGAACATTTTTTAAACTTCCTGTAGGATGAAAACTAAGAAGGTCTTGTGCTCATTCCCACATACACTGCAGGTAGAGGCTGTAAGGAGATGTGCTCTGCCCTGTGATGTGTACTTGTACAACATTGCTGAAAAATGTCAGCAGCCAGCAGACACCCAAATAGGTAACAATGGAAAGAGGAAGAGGAAGCATTTATCATTATATTTATGCAATTCCAAAATCCAGACAAATCCAAAATCCAAACATCTCCCCGTCCCAAGCAGTTTGGATACGAGACACCCAACCTATACCTTACTTGGCAGTAAAAAGAGTTCCCACTTGACTAGACTTAAAGCCATGGGCCAGATGAGCCAAGACAGTTCTCACACAGAACACCTTCCTCCACTTTATCCATCCTTTCCTCTGCCCATCCCCCTTATCCACTCACATGATGGCAGAAGCACAAGACTGCATCACATCATAATCACTTGATCTCAGCTTATTCCCAGCAACTATCTCTACTTGCCAGAACCAAATCCAACAAAGCATATCCTTTGTGTATTGGTGACAGTATAGCCACAAAATAAAAAACTAGCATATTTAGGAATGTTGTTGTTGTTCAGTCGCTAAGTTGTATCAGATTCTTTGCGACCCCTTGGACCACAGCACGCCAGGCCTCCCTGTCTTCCACCAGCTTCCGAAGTTTGCCCCATTTCATGTTCATTGCTTTGGTGACACTATCTAATCATCTCATCCTCTACTGCCCCCTCCTCCTTTTGCCTTCGATCTTTCCCAGCATGAGGGTCTTTTCTAAAGAGTCCTCTCTTCTCATGAAGAGAAGTATTTGAGAGGCCAAAGTATTTGAGCTTCAGGGAGCTTGTCCTTCCAGGGAGCAATCAGGCTTGACTTCCTGGAGGATTGCCAGATTGGATCTCCTTGCAGTCCAGGGGACTCTCAAGAGTCTTCTTCAACACCATAATTCAAAAGCATCTATTCTTCGGCGCTCTGCCTTCCTTATGGTCCAGTTCTCACAGCCATATATGACTACTGGGAAAATCATAGCTTTGACTATGCGAACCTTTGTTGGCAGGGAGATGTCTCGGTTCGCCATAGGTTTCCTTCCAAGAAGCAAACGTCTTTTAATTTCATGGTTACCGTCTGTGGTATCCAGGAAAGTAAAGTCTGTCACTGCTTCCATTTCTTCCCCTTCTATTTGCCAGGAAGTGATGGGAGTGGTTGCCATGATCTTAGTTTTTTTAATGTTGAGCTTTAAGCCAATTTTGGCACTTTCCTCTTAGGTCTTCCTCACTTTCTGTCATTAGAGTGGTATTGTCTGCATATCTGAGGTTGTTGATATTTCTCCCAGCAATCTTGATTCCAGTTTGTGAGTCATCCAGCCCTGCCTGCCTCATGATGTACTCTGCATATAAGTTAACTAAGCAGGGTGGCAGTATATAGCCTTGTCGTACTCCTTTTCCAATTTGAAACCAGTCGGTTGTCCCATGTCCAGTTCTAACTGTTGCTTCCTGACCCGCATAAAGGTTTCTCAGAAGACAGATAAGGTGGTCTGGTACTCCCATCTCTTCCAGAACTTGCCACAATTTGTTGTGATCCACACAATCAAAGGCTTTGTCAGTATGGCAGAAGTAGATATTTTTCTGGAACTCTCTTGCTTTCTCCATGATCCAGCGAATGTTGGCAATTTGATTTCTCCGTGATCCAGCGAATGTTGGCAATTTGATCTCTAGTTCCTCTGCCTCTTTGAAAACCAGCTTGCACTTCTGGTAGTTCTCAATTCACATATTTAGGAATAGGCAACTCGTATTAGTAAATGCTAGCAATATTCAAGGTTTCTTCTAAGAAAACTGCTGAGGTCAATTGCTGAGACTACTGAGATTTTGTAATGAAATGTTTTTGGTGCTAGTAAATACTGTATAGCTTGCATGCTGCATGTAAGACACATTCCTAGCTATCACTGCATCAACACCATCCAGGCCTCCAGTTCTAATGTGCATACATGGGGATTGCACTGTTTCCCAGATTTAAGTGCTGGCTGCTATGACGAGTCACACAACTCACTTCAGGTAAGTGGGCTTAAATGTTCTCTTCTCAGATTTTTTCAAAAACATTAATGGTATCTTGTGGGCACAATCCAAGGCCCTCTGTTGGGCCGATGCTCACTGCTAGCATTGGCCCAACGGCACCAGCCAAAGTCCAAGTTCCATACGGAGGGAGGATGGGAGGGAGGAAGTTTCTGGATGGGGGGGTGGGCTGGCCGGGAGGTGTGTTGGCCCAGGGAGGGGGGTGGAGCTAAACAGCAGGCGCAGATCTGAGGAGCCCATAGTCGCAGATGGCGCCTAACCCAGTACAGAGTAAGGCCACAAATGTGCCCTTGCCCCAGGGAGGCTCCAGCCAGTTCCTACCAGCACTGGATACAGTGCATGCCCGCTGGCCTTGCCATTCCAGTGCAAGTTAGGATTGCGCCCTTAGCTACATACATGACAAAATTCAGCCTATCTACTGTATATACTCAAGTATAAGTCGATCTCACAGATAAGTCAAGGGCAAGTTCTAAGCACAAAATAATAGAATTTGCTATGACTCATGCATAAGTCGAGGGTGAAACTTAGGGGACGGGTATGAAATCCTTTGAAAATGACTTACCAGTAATTATTCTGAGGCAGCAACAGAAAGCCAACCAAAAAAGGAGCTATTTCACATTCTTCTGAGGCAGCACAGAAATGGAGCTATTCTCCAAACACGAAGGGAGAGAGATAAAGGTGCTTACTGGAGTTGTAGGTTTTGTGAGGAATACAGCACAGCTCATCCATAGCAACAGCCTTCATAATGACTACAATTCCCAAAAGCACCTTCACGTCTCTGCCTGTTTGGAGAAGAAGGAAAATGGCTAATGGCTACTGGTTTTTTGTTTGCTGTCTATTGGTGCCTGAGAACAATTACTGGTAAGTAAAATTGCTCCATTTTTTCCCTAACCCCCCAGCTTTCTGCTTCTTAGCCCAGCTCCTACCCAAGCTGCTATTAAAGCTTTATTAACTGTATTGACCCATGTATAAGTCGATACATGTTTTTAGGGTCAATTTTCAGGCATAAATTTTTAGACTTATATATGAGTATATACAGTAGTTTGAAAATACCCAAACAATTCTTACTTTCCTAAATGAGAAATACAATGAAGACAAAATATCTGACTATTCGAAATGGAATTTCCTGATATCAATTGCGAACAGCAATTGGAAGCAAGAACACGCATGAAAGAATTTTTAACTTGAGTATTCTAAATTCTGCACTTTTGAAGCTCTCACACACATAAGTGGGAGCTGCTATAGTGGCTGCTAGTACATCTCTCTCTCTCTCTCTCTCTCTCTCTCTCTCTCTCTCTCTCTCTCT
>JAJKFI010000034.1:4877364-4898510 GCA_029204185.1 Lerista edwardsae
TCTCTCTCTCTCTCTCTCTCTCTCTCTCTCTCTCTCTCTCTCTCTCTCACACACACACACACACACACACACACACACACACACACACACACTCTGAGCTGCTGTGCCAGCAGTGATCTCTTTCCCCACTCCTCCTCTCTCCCATTTTATCCTGTCTGTCCTCTCTCCTGTCTACAATAGGAAGCATTCCCAAGGGCACTTGCCCGAAAGAGAAAGATATCCTGTTGCTGCTGCTCTCAAGGAAGCAACAGAAACCAAAGCCAGAGCAGTGAGGTCAGTTTTCTTTATCTCATTTATATCCTGTCTTTCTTCCATCATGGGACTCAAGGTGACGTACATTCGATTCCAAGCCATTCACCAAATCGAGGTAACACCTGCTTAGCTTCAGTGAGGATGCTCCATCATGTTGCCTTGGGGCCAACTTGCTTCCAAGCAATTATCCACAGGACTGCAACTGTAGTTAGTTTTACAACCAGATATCTTATCCTTCACTCTAAAAAGAATTCTCAGAGCAGTTTAAAAAATAGTTAAAAATCACAGACAGTAAACATAGACAGTAGGAAAGCAGGTGGGTTGCAGGAAGGAGTTTTTCCTCTAGTTCTAAATAAAAATACCAGTCAGAAAATAGCTGAGGGGGTTGTAATATTCGCTTCATTTTTAAATTGCTGAGTTTCATGTTCTGATCCAAGGAATTATGAAGTTCAGTGACAGCTCAACTTTATATAGACACAAAAGCCTGAGCATCTTAACTTGATTCCACACTTTTTAGCACAGGAAGGAAAATGGTAAGCACCTCATCTCATCATAAACGGAAGGGTTGGTTGTTGTTGTTGTTTTGTTAAATATACCCCATAGTCTTCTGCAGTATAAACTGTGACCCAATTCTGTTTGCTTGTTGGGAACTTCTGTTTGAACTGCTGTAGGAATATGCATTTTTGGAATGTTGTTATATATCCATTTTTGCATAAGCATTTATAAAGCTTTGGCAATATGGGCCAGTTACTCCTTATTTTAACTCCTATGACATTTTCAAATGGGGGAACATGGTCAGCATTATATCACCATTCCTGAGATGCTTTTAAAAAAACAAAAACAAAAACACTACTACTGTTATAATGCCAAGATTTGTGGTATACCCACAACTTCTGTTCAGCTGGAAGGTGTGGGAAAGACCATAACTGGCTGTAGCCTCTAATCACCCAGCTGAGAGTCAGGCTTTTTGTGAAAGTACAGAAAGGCCTACATGTTCAAAAGTACTGAACTTGTTATTTAAGGAGAGGAATTCTAAGCCTTTAGAACACTTTATCTTCTTTTTTCCTTTTCTGCCTGTGAAGCCACACATTGGCATATATTGCAAAGTATGCTTTGGGCTTAAAAGGGAAAGTCAGTGTGCAAAGTGGCCAAATTGATGGGAGTGGCAGAGTGTGCAATGTCTGTTGCTAAGCATCGTTTAAAGTGCAGCTCTCCTCTGAGAGGCAGCTGCAAATATGGCATCATTGAACCCAACAGATCGAACCCCCGGGTGTATTTGGAACTCTGCCTCTTCAAAACCACAAGTCTGTTCTTTAATTGCTATTTATTTCTCTCCAATTACAGGACCACAGTACAGATTTAGAAAGTGGACCTTGCTTCATTGCTGCATATCATGGAATTTATCCCCCCCCCCCGGTAAACCAACATTCTTCCTCCACTGTACCTCTGTTGACTTATTTAGTTGCAGGCTGAGGGAGAAGAAGTGCTCCATTGTCCTCTCACTCTAACATCAACTCCAATAGCTTTGATGTTGATTAAGTCTACTCTGGTAATCACCAATCACCACTTATTCAGTCAGAAATAGAGTTAAATTTTTAGAGAGAAGGCAGTGCAGCTAGAATTTGTGCAGAGACAATTATCCTACCAAGCAAGATGGGGGCTTTTTCAAGGAAGTTGATTCTGAGTCGAATCCTATGCTTGTCTTCTTGGAAACAAGTCCCATGATCTTCAACCTTCCCATATTATTATAGCTTTCTACTCTCAGGAAAGTGTACTTAGGATTGCAGCCTTTGGGTGCCACTGGAGGTGTCAGAATGCAGACAAAGAGTCCTGCCTCTTAGGACAGCATCCAGTGGAAGTTGGATTTCCTAGGCCCCAATGAAATGACGGGGAATTGTTCACAAGATGATTTTCCTCTGCAAGTACCATAATATTTTGTGTCAACCTGATGTATTTCTTGCACTTCACTTTTCTCTGTCAAGATGCAAAGCCTCCTTTCACCTGTGTCTGGGGAGGATACATAGGAAAAGAAAAGGGGTCTTTAGGCTCTGTGAAATCGTAACTGGGGATACCTTTGTCAACCTGTCTTATTTTCATCCTTATTTTGCAGCAAAACAATACCAGGCTGACAACTCCCCTTTCCCCTTTACTATCCTCTTATCAAATGCCTGACACTTACTGGTACCATCTATGTAAAAATTAGGCTGCACCAAGTTAACTTTGTACCTCAAGAAAGTCCTCAAAGATGGAATCTCCACAGTACTTCAGAACAATACGGTACACAGCCACAGTACTTATCTCAGTCCTGGTAAGGGACTGAGGGGAATGCCTGGGAAATGATATTTCCTCCCATTCAATATCCCTAAGGAGTTGGCTGAAAATCTGTGGAGCTGGCAGTGGGTGGAGTGACACCATTCAGAATATTCCAAGGTAACCATGAAATGCATTTGTTGGTTAAAAGTTTTACCCTGTCTTTCCATATGGCAAGCCCATGGTGGATTACAAACTGAGGAGCAATAAAAACGTAATCAAATCACATGAAACTAAACAAATCAACTAATAAAAACAATGAACAAGAGTGCAACAAAACTACATTTAAGAACAAAACCAAAGCAACAATATTCAGAAACAACACAACTGAGAAGTAAATCAACTAAAAGCTTGCAAAAAAAAATATCTAAGATTCCCTTGGAACACTGACAAGTGCGCCATACATTGTAACAACTGGGAAGGCTTGTCACAAATTACCACCCATCTTACTTCCAATGGCAATGGCACCCACAACAGAACTTCCCCTGAAGAATGTAGGGATCTGACAAACTCATACTGGGTAATGACCAGGTAACTCATTAAACGGCACTATGGGCAATGACCAGCACTTTGAATCATGCTCAGAAACTCACATGCAACCAAAGA
Organism: Lerista edwardsae; assembly: GCA_029204185.1. Lineage (NCBI taxonomy): Eukaryota > Metazoa > Chordata > Lepidosauria > Squamata > Scincidae > Lerista > Lerista edwardsae. The sequence goes on from JAJKFI010000034.1 coordinate 4,880,533, forward strand.
AGGTTAATCAACTGGGAAGTGACATAGTCATTGCTGTATTTACCCACCTTTCTCCCCCTAAGGAGTTTCTCCATTAATATCTCATTTGGACCTCAGCAGCCAATATTAAAGGAACAAGTTTCAATACCCAAAGAGCTTTGTATCTTTTAGTTACAGACTCTGTGCATAGTTGCATTAAGACAACTAACAGTGCCATCCTACGTGGCGCTCAGCGCTGATGCAACATTGTTGCATCAGAGGCTCCAGCGTCCCCCAACCCAGCATCGGATATGGCGCTTACTGGCCAGCCTTGCCATTCCGGTGCTGGGTTGGACTGCGCCCTAAATTGGAGCTGCTGAATTTCTTTGGTTAGAATGAATTAAAACAGCAGTTTCCAAACTGGAGACTGCTATAGTGCCGAAAAGGCTCCCTGGCGCTTTTCATTCCGCCAGGGAGCATTGGGAAAGTGTGACTACAGCCCCCAAGTTTCACCGTGCCTGCCCAGAATGCCACGTGCACAGCCTGCTGGAGCAACACAACCAGGAAGCAGCTGGCCGCAGCAACACTAGGGAGCTGTAGTTGCAGCTTTCCCAACGTTCCCTGTGGAACAGTAAGCGCAGGACACTGGGCAGAGGGAAACAGCAGTCTCCAGATCTGGCCTGCAGGCTGGAGTTTGGAGACTACTGCATTAAAGCAAAACAAGAACATTGAACCAATAACTTGGCAGAGCATAGAACTGAAAATACCACAATTAAATTAGTGACAACAAGGATTTTTCCTGTTATACCTCTGATATTTGAAATTATCTCCCAGATCCAGAAGCCTGGTCTGTTTAAGTCAGCCTTGAAAACCTTTTTATTAGGCTAGTTTAGGATTCCAGAATACGTCAATCAGAGCTGAAATTACTGTGTGCCTCTACAGTTGGAGATTGTTTTTTTTATTAATAGTATGATTGCTGTTCTCCACTTTGGGATTATTTTACTGAAAGGTTTGTTTAAAAAAATTTCAAATCAAATACTATAGCAATGATTTTCTTTTCTACTGACATTTTATGACACAGATTTGGGACTCTTGTTATAGACTAGATCTGATGCAATTTTGCACAGTTTACTCATTAGAAGCATATCAAACACAAATTTTACATATGAAAGAAAATACATATTAATACAATTTCCTAATTATAACTGAGGAAAAAATTCTTTTGAGGAAAAGATGTAAATGAAATAAGATATTTGTCTGACACTCTGGGAAAATTATAGTTCTCCACCTGTACTCATTTAGTAGGGGTTGTATGGTTGTATGGTTTCTAGCCACCCCAAACCCTTTTTGTACCCCTTTAGGTCATGATCAAATGTTTTGAGCTCCCAAAATATTTCCTTCAAGACCCTTGAAAAGTCAATGGCGCTGTACCAAGCTCCCAACGGTATCCAAATGGTGTTATGTCAGTCTCAAAGGGCCCTTCCTCGCTGCATTCTATGGGTGCAGTCAGTGCACTGGCAGAAATTGAACAAAAGCATTGTGGGCCACAACAGTCCTAGACATCCAGGAGCAAGGCTCCCAAACGGTGAAACCCTTTCAAGGTGAGTCCAGCCCCATCTAGCCCAGGCAGCAGCTGCAGTGATCCTGACCAGGAGAACTTGCCTGGATTTCATTTCCGTTTGTAAACCCTCATCCAGCTGTTCACTGACTCCAGATACCAATTCAGAATATTCAAACAGGGCTCTATGGGTTTAACACTGGACTCAAATGTTTAACTACTTTGGGTTTGTAAGGAATTGTTGGATTGCAGCGGAAGGAGTAAGAGCCAGCTCATACGATGCTTCCATATAATCTTTTCATGATGTATAAAGTGAGATTGGGACAAAAAATAATATAAAACTTCATTAGACTTTAAAAAGTACAGTTCAGCAAAAATCAAAAGCAAGGCATAGAACTCAAGACCCTTTGAGGCAGCTTTCTACATCACGTTTTTTGCTATCATTCAGTTTTATAGAATCTAAAGCTAATACATAAGCATTCCTAAACATGCTCCCTATTTAAATTTAATATAAAAAGGATTTGGAGTTTTGTTCACATCAAAGGAATTATTCTGACAAAGGCCTAAAAACTGAATTTGTGAATCGGAAAAGCTTCCTATAATCTTTTCCCCCCTTCATTTCTAATGCAAAGCAGCACAATAGAGCCGGTGAAACTGCAGTCCTCCAACCTTTTCTTTCAAAGTGAAAGGAAATTACTCCAGAGTAAGAATTTTGAGGATTGCTGCCTAAAGCTATTAAACTTATTCTGTGATGCAAAAGACTTTAGATTAGCATGCAAAAAAAAAAAAAAGCGAGTCACATTTGCAGATTCATTATCAAGCCTTCCTGAAATAAGTATGAGCAGCATAAACTCAACAAAGATCCCTCTCAGTGGCATAGACAAGGGGGGTACCACACCTTGAGGGTGTGTCAACGGCCTGCCTTTTGGAGACTCAATAGGCATGGTGAAAATTGCCTTCGTCCCCCAAAACGCTTTGCGTGCTCCCAGTCTCCCCAGGAAAAGAAACACACCCCGCCCTCAAGGGAGAAAGCAGAAGTGACTGCCTCGCAAGCAGCCCAAGGTGGACACTTCCAGGTCACCTCCCAGGGGAGGAGGCTGGGAGCCTCCACAGGAGAAGGAAGACACCAGAACCCCACCTTCCAAGGAGAACCTGGAAGTGTTATCACTATGTCACACGACATCATGGCATCACTGCCCTGGGCACCGAGGTAGCATGTTGCATCTCTGAACACTATAAGCAGACAAGCTTACAGAAAGACAAGCTTACAAGCAGCCTGGCAGTCTGAACGCTATAGGGACACAGGCAGAATGTAAACAGGAAGCTGCTTAGGTGCAGGGGATAGGGTTATCCAAGGTTTCCGTATCTGGGTGTTGGTGGTGCCTGTGTCCCATGTGGACACACACACACAGACACACACACACCCCTCAATGTAATTTTGCATTAAAATATCAAACAAATGGTAGGTTGGGAAACAAAGTAAAAAAACCAGGAAGATTACTATAGCCCAGTGGTTCCCAACCTGAGGGGTAGGATCCCCAAGGGGGCTGCAAACCAATTTTCAGGAGGTCACAAAGAACTTGGGGCAGCCATCTTAAAAAGCTGGGCACCGCCATCTTGGAAGCTTCATTTTGGATAGGGAAGAGGCTTCCCCATCAAACCCCAACTTCCTCAATGCTTGTGGCTGCGAAGGAATGCGTGTGATGAAGTCTCTCCTGGGTCTCTTTCCAAGCGGGCATGTCATGTCTTCCATGTGCATGCCTAGTTGAGTTTCAGAGCAAGGTGCGTATCAGAGGGGAAGAGGAACGTAAATACTAATTTGGCTTTACCACCTTGATCAGCAATGGCATAGAGATGCCACAGTGCATTCTGTGCACTGTTGTTCTCAGTGCTGAATCAATCACTGAACTCGAAACTCAAATGTTACTTATATACGAAGCATTCAGAACACTCTAAAAAGGATTTGGAGTCCTTTCGACTTTCAAAAAGTGTGATTTATTAAAAACAATGACTTCACTTCCTGCTTAATGACATCATTTCCAGCCTTAGGCAGGTCCCAACAAGTTGTCATACCTAAAAAGGGGGTCCTGGTGCAAAAATGGTTGGGAACCACTGCTCTAGCCAATTAGAAGTACAGTGTTGGGAACTGCATTTAGGAGGCATCTGCTCACATGATGGAAGAGCTTCAGAATGACCTCTAAAAGGGAACTAGATTATTATGGCATTTAAAACTACATTTGAACCATAATATATCACATAGCTTTACGTTTCACAACTTGATGTACAGACTACAATACTTACCTAAGAGCAATAAGTGGTTTCTGTATGTAGAACTGGCAGCTCAGTGCCTGACATTTCAATGCTCAAAGGCCAAGAAGATATCATGCACCGAACAATAGGCAAGGGAATTTCTTGAGCTTGTCTATTAAAGAAGCAATCACCTTTAACAGGAAGAATGCCACAGCAACTGCCAAACAAATCTCACTTTTCATTCAACCTCTAAACTTCAGGGAAGCCTCTCGAGTTGACTAAAGAAAAACTCTTCCCAAGACACCCATTTGCACCTCCTGCTCATTCTTTACGCATCCCTCCTGCTTCCTGCATTTTAGTCTTTCTCTAGCTTATATCATCAGAATTTGTAATTAATCAAGATGTTGTGTAGGTTATTTGTAGGGGTGTTTGAGAAGGTGTGGGTGGTTTTTGGCAGATTTTGTGATTTGAAAGTGTTGTGTTTTATTCAAAGTTCTCATTCTAAGTTTTCATTTTTATTAATTTTAAATGCTGTAAAAGTGTACTAGGTAGGTGATATAGTGTCAGCAGATGCAGCCACAGTATTTCTAATTGGAAAAGTAATCTATTTTAACTTCTGGAAAGTATTTTAAACACCAAAATGCGGTGTTTTGTGTTTTTATTTGGATATTTTTACACCAAAAAGGTGGTGACGTGTTTTTATGCATTTTTAACAAGCAACACCCCCCCCACATGCCTAGTTATTTGTAATGAAAATGAAAGAGGACAGAGTAAAATATTTAAATGCTCCTTAAAATTTTTAATTTTTTAAAAAATTGAAGCATCTATGGGAGAGCAGGAAGATATAATTCTCCCTCAATCTTTGTACCCCTGGATCCTTATACTTTGAAGGCCACATGTATCTGCATCACAGTGATGCCCTAAATGGGAAGGATTGCAAGTAGAAAGGTAGAAGGAGGGGTACTCTCCCACCTTCCAACCTGCAATCCTTCATCCCTGTCACTGTTTTATTAAATAAGTTCATCACACATCCCATTGCAAAGGTCAGCCCACTCAAGTCACTTACAAGCTCTGCCTTCTTCTCACAAGGGCACACTTCCTTCAAGAAGCCATCAGTGATAGGAGATTGGAACCGCTGTAATAAACTATAAGCAATATTTCCAAAGATTTCTCTTAATTGTTGTTAACAGTGCCTCCCCTCTTCACATTTAACTGAGAACAGCGCACAATGCTGCAGCCAGTTTAATAGGTTGCAATTGTTTGGAAATGTTTTGCTCCTAAAGCAGTGAAAGTGTCATTTTAATATACAGATGGTTCAGGCTTTGGCAACCTCATTCTAGCTTATGTTTCCTTGTGATTCTGCAAGAATCCTAAGGCTTAAATGGATTTGAAACATTTGGTTCAGGCACCCCCGCATGGCACCCTACAGTAAAATAGTCTATGGGATCTTGTAAGCATATAAAGAATCCCAGGTTTCATCTTTTATGGATGCTAGGAGATAATAAATCACCAGCCTAACTTGAAGACTTGCTAATGAATTGGAAAGATCAGTTTATATTTCATCAGTAGGAACTCGGGACCAGAGCGATTCTCCTGACAGCTGGGAATGCCAGCCTGCTGGGGACACACTGCTACAAGCTGCTGCACTGCTCTGCTCGTCCTCTTGCAGTGGCCAAGGGAGCAGGCTGGTGCTTTTCCATTCTGCCATTCACCTCCTCCAACCAGCCTGCAAAGGTGGGCTGAAGGACAAAGCAACAGCAAGGCAAATGGAGGACAGGTGGAGATAGAGGAAGACCAGGTAGAACAGAGGGAATGTGGCAATAGTGAGTGGGTAAGTTAAAAAAAAAAACTTTTTTAAAACCTGCCACCTGCTTCAGCCTGCTGCATGGCAGGCCAGCCCTACTTGGAGGAAATATATATATTTTCCAGAGCCCAGTGGTTCCAAAACTTTTTCGAGTGGCAGCTCCCTTGACCTACTAGGCAACTAGACCTCCTAGGCTCCCCTGGCTGGTTTCTGTGGCTTCCTGAGGAGCCATGGCTCACAGTTTGGGAACCACTGCCATAGCCCAGGCCTAGAGGTAAGTGGTGGTATTTTTTTTTCCAAATTTTTTTGATTAAAATAGCAATTTGTGTTTTTATCCAAATTTTTATTTGAAATCTGAAGTGCTTGGGACCAGAAGTGTTTTGATTTTTCCATATTCAGAATACTTACATATACATAATGAGGAATGGGCCCAAAACACAAAATTCACTTATGTTTCATATACCACTTACATACATAGCCTGCAGATAATTTTATACCATATTTTTAAAATAATTTTGTGCATGAAGCAAGTTTTCGGCATGAAACACAGTGATTTTATTTTTTTTTAGCGTGATTTTATTTCTTTAGGCAAAAATGTAAAACAAAAGTCATGTTGGCACTCAGAAAAGTTCCATATTTTGGAATTCCAGATAAGGGATACTCAACCTGTAGCATAGTATTTATTAATTTAAAATATTCACATCCCGTATTTCCTCTCTTCTTGAGGAGGTGCCTAAGGTAGCTTACAATATTTATATTTGTCTACTTACGCACATGGTCACTGTGAGGAGGGAAGGGCACGGCCTACAGTCTTTAGCAAGCAGCCCATGTGTCTTGAGTGTTCATTAAGAAAAGCAGGCAGGACTTGCATTGCAAAAGAATCAAAACCACCAACCAAAGCCACAGGCTGCAAGATATGCTGAGGTAAACAAACTACACTGTAGAAGGGTTTGTAAGATTAAGAAATTGCCTCAGCAAATGAGCCAAACAGATGATAAAGACAAAGAAGTACTGAAAAAGTTGCCCAGTTGACCCCTGCTAACTGGGCAAGAGGCACTTTTTCAAGTGGTGTCCTCTTATATTTAGCAGGGGGAGAGCAATTGTCCCTCTTCACCACAGCACAGTGTCTTTCTCGTGGCTGTTGCTGGTGGTGTTCTCCATTCTTTTAGATTGTGAGCCCTTTTGGGACAGGGAGCCATTTAACTTTAATGTTATTATTTGCCTGTAAACTGCTTTGTGAACTTGGTGTTGAAAAGCGGTATATAAATACTAGTGATTGATTGATTGATTGAAAAACTCTGCCTTCTGAACCCTTAATAAACAGATTCACCCAGTTCAAATGTACAACCACACACTGAACCTCTTTAAGAAAAAATATTCTTGATCTTCCAACGCAATATTCTATCTATAATAGAACTGTTGACAACACAATTGTTGTACACATGGGTAATGTTAGTTACCCTCACATATACTGTGTGTGTTCATACTCAGGTCATAACAGAGTGACCACATTCCTAGATATCCTATATGAACCCTGGAACCAAGCAGTGAGGAGGCAGACTTAAAAGTGGTTCTCAAGTGCTGTTGAACGAACATAGAACAATGACCATAGGGCTACTGCATTCAACCTACTGTATATGTAAGTAAACAATTGCCAAGTCCAGCACAGACACACAGACAGCACTTCAAAAGAGGAGACTTCCCAAAAGAGAGGGGACAAGGAAAAGGAAAATGGCTGTACAATGCAAGGGTTTGTTGTTAAAACAGAGACCTCACTAAGGTAGTAAACCTGAATCTGGGATGTAATATTTCAGAATGCATACTGAATGCATTCACTCAGGACTGAATGCTGAGAGCCGGGACGCATAGTGGTTTGGAGCTGGACTCAGGCCTGGAAGATCCAGATTAAAATCCCTGCTAATCCATGAAGCTACCTCAGTGCACTTGGGCCAGTCACACTTTCTCAGCCTCACCTACTGCACAGGGTTATTGTGAGGATAAAAGGAGGGGAGAGACTATGTACACCATCCTGAGCTTCTTGGAGGAAGGGTGGTATAATAATGTGGAAATTAATAAGAAAAAATAAATGCTCATCTGTACAAAGGAATGCCTACACTCCAAAAACCAACATGTCATGGACAAGGCTAGACAACCACCTCTTCTCTGATATTCTAACTTTCTACATGCAGGAATTTTTTTTTTAATCTGAAAAAGAGTCATTCATACAAGTCTCCTCCTGCAGCATGAAGTGGTAACACTTGTGTCAGACAGAGGTTTACTACTTCAGTGGCAATGAGACTTTTGCCAGCAGTGCTTTAAGACTTTCTGTTCAAGAAAACTTGCATACTTGATAATTTCACAGCTTACAGAGCTTCGGATAAAGCAGTATATCAATCTTTGAAATAAATACACAGAGCAAACTACAGGACTTATTTCTGCTGCATTTCGAACCAGCCGTTTTTTTCTATTCACTTGCTTTAACTTTGAGTTCCAAGACATTTCAGAAAGATGAGAATTCCAACAAGCTGAAATACCAGTAATCATAGCCTTATCCTTCCCAGATCTCCTTGTCTCTGAATCCTTTTTTGTTCTTAAGCAGAAAAGGGTATTTATTACTACAGAAGCTGAAGCCATATTCAACAGAATCATCACGCATTATATTAGAATATGGGATGAGATAAAACCTACAACAGAGATGTCTGCTTTAGAGACAATTGGTTGCCCAGTTGATAGTGTTCAGTCTCAGAGACAAGAGGATAACCTGGAGTAAGATGTCATATTTCTATTTGTCATATTTTGATAAAAGAGACAACACCATACTTGCAAATGTTTTCCATGAAACAGTAGCTCATACGTTCTTTTAATTTATGTTATAAAGATTGACATTCCTTAATGAACGAGATAATTACGTCACATCTCAGTAATCTGATTCTTTGGACAAGGAATCTTTACATCACGTGTATTTTTCCAATCAGCAGGTGATTTACTTTCATGACAACATACGTAAGCTGAAGTAAAAATTTCACTGAACTATTTCTCGTAGAAGGAAAATATGCACTATCTTTCATACAGCATTTCAACCCTGGTGGAAAATATATAATTGTTTGCAAGAGCACATAAACAAAAACTCTATTTCTTATCCTGGAGATAATATTTACATAGTGAAATGCTCTGTGCACATATCTTTTATTTATTTGGCTCTAGTGTTTATACGTATTAGTCATACAGTATATATACCAATTTTCAGCATTCAATGAGTAGGGAAAAGGAAGTATTTCAGGAGGTGTTCAATGAGCAGGGACTAAAGGAAAAAGTGTCAAAGACACCTTCCTTCCACCCTAGCCTGGGACTTAACTTGAAGATGGAGAAGCGGGAGAAAGGCAAAACACCCCTAAATTACAAGCTGGATTCAGAAGGGAGAAAAGCTAGGGGAGCCATGGAATCCTCCCAAAAAAATAACCCGCTGCCTTATACAATGTATAGGGTTGTAGCCCTAATGGAGAGCCACAGCCAATGGCCCAGTAGGTAAGGGAACTGCCAGTTGAAAAAGTTTGGGGACCACTGGATTATAGTAATGCATTTCTGATTCTTTGTCTCCCTGTCCAAAACCACAACATTGATTGTGGGAGAATAGGTGAAAGTAAGCCTTATCTCTGGCAAACTTTTTCATCTTTTTGGCAGATTTATAGACAGGGCCAGATACCCAAAAGAAAGCCCAGTTCCACTGCTACTCCATCTGCTGCAAGAACTTCAATATTCATGGTAATAGGCACAGGGGCATATCTGCCCTGGGACAAGACAGGGCAAGAGCCCTGAACCCCAATTGGCGGTGGACACCAACATGTGTGCTCCAGTCGCTTCCCCAGTTGGGAAGCAATTAGAGTGCACACACCTTCTCAGCTGGATCAGTCGGGTGATTTTGCCCCAGCCATTGCTGCAAGTGCACACATGCTCCTGTTACTTCCTGAGTTGGGAAGCAATGGAATTGCCTGCTGCCTGGGTGCTCACAGTCATGGCTTGGGGTATTTCACCTCATCCACTGCTATGAGTGGGCACTCACTCCCACCACTTCCCCAAGGTGACATCACACAAGGGCATTATGGCACTCTGTTCCTGCCTGGGGCACCACAGCACCCTGGTATGCCGCAAGGTAGATAGAATGACTAGGAGATGGGGAAAAAAAGTCCATGGCCTTCTGTCCATTAAGTCCAATGCCATGAGGAAGGCATCTGACTTGCTTCTTTAGATTCAACCATGTTTTATCTTGCCAGGTGTTGGGGTGATTGCAGGTTATGAGGGTAGGACTGAAGCAACAGAGTTGGCGGGAAATAACAAGAAAAAGGCTGGAACTTCTCCCCAAATCCCTGCTTGTAAAATATCTTGCTTGTTTTAACTAATTTACCGCAATTGGAAGTACTTAATGATCCTTAAACTCTGTATTCAAAATGTAAGCACTGAATAAAATAAAGTGATAAACCAAGCTCTAGGATTGCATAAGCCTCTCTTTCTTAGGGTTTAAGAAGAGTCTATCTCCTTGTTCTCATTCTTCTACACAGATCTGAAATCAAGACTTAAAATAGTGGTGGTATTTATTCCCCCTCTTTTACTATGTTCTGCCTTTTGCTGATTGCAAACAATGTTAGTGACCTTCTCTGAGTTTAAAAGAGCTCCAGGAATTTTAAGAGTTTGATTCTTCTTTGATCTCAGGTTTTTCAAATTCCTAAGGTTCTTTTCCAAATCCAAGCTTAAAGAAGTTCACCAGCATTTCTTCCTTGAAAAGTACTACTGCACTACCACTGGATCAAACAATTGGATCAAATAACATCAGCCATGTTATTAAGAGCTTATTGACCTGCCAGCTGTGCCCTTCAGTTGTTTACACAGACCTAACAGGAGAACCTCTGCATTAGAGGATGAGTGGAAACAATCCAGATATTTCAAATGGCAGCATAAAAAACCCCAAAAACAGATCAAGCAGAAAAGGTAAAAACTGCCCAGACAGTGTTCTTTTGTCTTCACGTTTTGTTTGCCTTCGAACAGAGCACTGACCCTCCAGCTGAATGTAAATCTACTCTTAACACAGAAATAAAAAATAATGGATACTGTTTTCTTTAAGCAATCTTGTAAAAAAAAAACACCACCACAGTAAATAACTTTCTCTTTGCATGGCGAATTTTTAATTTGAGATGTGCCTCATTTAGCACTGTCATTAAACATGCTTCGTGGCTTTTAATTGGTTTCCTTATCAAGGCCAGAAAAACAACAACAACAGTGTAAGAACTGTTGAACTAATCTGTGCGGGCTAATTTGTTCATCCAATATCAATTCCAGAAAAATGTCACAGGTTCCAGGCAGTAAGAGTCTGGAAGGCAGCAGAAATATGCTTTAAAAGACACTGAAGCAACATGATAGAAAACGGCCAGAATTAATTGTAGAGACAGACACTGAAAATACAGTAATACTAATAAAAAGCCTAGAGGCAATAGTCAATTCTCTGCTCATTGATTTTTATAGAAAGTATGAGACAAGGCCAACAACTATTTTGTTTAAGAATTAGAAAATATGTTACCTCATGATCATAAGTGCACGGCCACCATGAAGCACAGTGTACAGCTTCCTGTTCAAGCCATTGTATGTCCAATACATTCCTGAGAATTCTACATTTCAGTTTTGTTAACAAGTATGAGAAAAAGAGTAAGGAACATAAGATGTTCTTCCTAATGAATGAGAAATTCAGAGGATTTTGCACAGGGTCTCCTGAAACGGGGTGCACTGAAACTCAGTGCACTGAAAAGAGAAAAAAGCAACTTCAGCAACCTCAGATTCGGCACACTTATTGCAGCCATTTTGGTGTCTCACCCTCAACTTTAAAACAGACTTAGAACAAAATAAATTGGGTGGATGAAATTTTGCATAACTTCCTCAAATGCTGAATTAAGTACCCCCCCCCCGCATCAGAAGAGAATAATCACCTCATCAACTTCACCCATTAAGCTAGTGCTCTTTAACCTGGAGATCACAACACTTATTATGGAGTTTTCTGCTGCAATGGCAGGCCTTGCTGGGTGCTGGAAGCACTGCTGGGCCTTGCTTGCCCGCTTGAACCGCTGGTTCCTGCACTGGTGCAGAGGCAGCAACAGTGCTGCTCATTGTCGGCTGCAGAATGCCTGCGTACCGCACCGTGGCACTCCCATGCTGTCTGGGTAACACCACAGATGGCCTTTGCAAGGCTGGCATTCCAACAGTCCTGTTGCACTGCTTTGATGGCAGCCATTTTGGCAGGCCAAGACCCATGCCTCACTGTAGCAGCCTCCCGAGGCCAGCAGGAAGCATGGAGACCTCAGAAGGACATGTGGTGCAACATCCTGATCAAATAAGTCAGGGCCGCAACAGCCCAAGACACTGCTTGGCTCCATATCATCTTCCTTGCTGCCTGATGTCAGGGGTCATGACACAGCCAGCTCATGGGGCCAAGGGAGAGGCTCTCAGCTTTTGCAAGAGGATGGGCCAGAAATGACATACCAGCAAGGCTAAAAATGGAGGGCTGGCCACTGTGAGGTGAAAACTGTACTGTGGATTGCAGTAGAAAAAAAGGTTTAATCCATAGGGCTTCCAAGAACATAACCCCCTGGATATTGAGGGCCCAATGTATGTTTACCCCTTTCCTTCCCCCACCACATTGTTTATTTTCTAGGCTCTGAGCAGCAGCTTTAAAGCAGCAAGCCTTCTCTTCTGCCTGCTACTTTCCAGCCCTCAAAGCAGAGAGTACAAACTAATAATCCACCCAGATTTGTTTTATTATATTGTAGAGCTTCAAGGGATTCATGAAGCACTACATCATTGTCTTTAACTAAGCCTATGTTCTGAACCAGTAACCTGATTTTTTGGTTCTATTCCAGATCAAATTCAACTGAATGAATGTAAATAATAGTTTGGGTTCAGCTCTGTTCCCCTATGTGACAGATACAGAATTGCCCTTCAACTGATATAGGTGCTTACAGAGAGATACGTAGTCTATGAACAACAAACTAATTTGCCATGTAAAATGTAAACTGGTCATTATGATGCCTAAGTTGGATGCCGAGGTCCCAAGTGCCTAAATCACACACACAATCATTTTGTAGCTAAATGGACCAGCACAAGACACTGCTTACAGAAAAATACTTAATTTCACCCTGTGTTTTTCAAAAAGCCAGCATTTTAAAGACAAATAATCCCAGCTGGCAGCAATGGGCCTTTATGTTGAAAAGAAGCATTACAAATAATTTCTCAGGGCTGATCACACAAAATGAGCTGTTTTGCTAGATGTGGGGCACAATGAACTCCAGGAAGTCTTTGCTTTATCAAAATGTCACTCTTTATACCATTTTCAAAATGGTATGAGAGATACCAACACAGGAGGGAAATGTGCAAGGGAGAGTTCTAAAGCATGCTTTACAACCAAAACTGACAAGCCCCCTCAGAAGGGATACAATGCCTGTAAACAAAGCCCTGTCATTAAATACACATACTGCGCATATTCATACCATTTGTCTTTGTGCAAAAAAAATGTTGTCGTCTACAAATGCCTCTAGAATAGACACTTGGTTTATAACCTTTATTTCAGCTGGTCCTATATGCAATCTAAAACCAATTGTTCAGTGACCTTTGCTTTGAGCTGTATAAATCTCCCCAATGCAGTTTGACTTTACATTCAGTTCTGACTTTGTTATTCAAGAATTCAGTTAAATTTCACCCAATTTAATAGCAAATGGCGAAAGAGGAAAGTGCCAAAATTGGCTTGAAGCTCAACATTAAAAAAACTAAGATCATGGCAACCACTCCCATCACTTCCTGGCAAATAGAAGGGGAAGAAATGGAAGCAGTGACAGACTTTACTTTCCTGGGCTCCAAGATCACCGCAGACGGTGACTGCAGCCATGAAATTAAAAGACGTTTGCTTCTTGGGAGGAAAGCTATGGCGAACCTAGACAACTTAATCAAAAGCCGAGACATCACCCTGCCAACAAAGGTTCGCATTGTCAAAGCTATGGTTTTCCCAGTAGCAATGTATGGCTGTGAGAGCTGGACCATATGAAAGGCAGAGCGCCGAAGAATAGATGTGTTTGAATTATGGTGTTGGAGAAGACTCTTGAGAGTCCCCTGGACTGCAAGGAGATCCAATCGGTCCATCCTACAGGAAGTCAAGCCTGATTGCTTCCTGGAAGGACAAATCCTGAAGCTGAAGCTCCAATACTTTGGCCACCTCATGAGAAGAGAGGACTCTTTAGAAAAGACCCTCATGCTGGGAAAGATCGAAGGCAAAAGGAGAAGGGGGCGACAGGATGAGATGGTTAGACAGTGTCACCGAAGCGAAGAACATGAAATTGGGCGAACTCCGGAAGCTAGTGGAGGACAGGGAGGCCTGGCGTGCTGTGGTCCATGGGGTCGCGAAGAGTCGGACACGACTTAGCGACTGAACAAGAAAAGTATGGATGGCCTTTAAGATATGCAAATTAGAACAGATGTGATCTAGAAATGATGGCAAAAACCCAAACTGTGTATTAGCTAAGTTGCCACAGAAGTTGCCATAGACTTAGCCAAGAAATTGTCATAGACTGTCGGAGATTTCCAAATTCTAGGACTCTAATACTTGGAAACAATGGCATAGCAAAGGCATCTGCTGATAGAGATAAAGAAGATTATGTAACACACACCCCCGAATGAAATTGAAACTTATATTTATCAATTTGATCTAAAACATCTTCCTTACTAACCATTATCTGACTCGGGGTGCAATCCTACCCAGTGCTGGAATGGCACAGCCAGCTGGCCAGCACCATATCCAACGCTGGGTGGGGGAAGGCTGGAGCCTCCCGCGGCAAGGGAGCGTGCACTCCCTTATTGTAGGGAGGCTCCGGCCCCCCCTATGTGTTCCTCGGATCTGCGCCCGCTAAAGAGTGGGCGCAGATCTGAGGAGCCCGCGCAACCCAAATTGGGGCCGCATAGCCTCCCAAACAGGTTTAAGATGCGGCTGTATGGCCACTTCCAAAGCCTGCCCACGTCCCGCCTCCCCCCCGCCCACATTTTTCCTCCCTCGCCCGATTCCCATGCCGCTTTGGCATGGAGCCTCCCCTGCCTTAGGCCGATGCAGGAGAGGCTCACTGTCAGCACTCTCGAGTGCCGATTTGGGGGGTGGCGATTGGCGCCCTTGCGTTGGCGCTCTGCCCCTTGCGTCAACGCTATGATGTAGTGTCTACGCAAGGGGCACAATAGGATTGCACTGCCCATTTAAGTCAGATAATTTAAGTCTGAAATTTAACTTTATCTGACTTAACTCCAGGTTAGGAATGCGCCCTGAGTAAATAAAAGATTTTCTGGTTTAGTTAGTTGGCTATAACATTTGATAGAATACAGATTCCAATGTGGTTTGTTTCACTGAATTCTGCATTAAATTACCTTTCCAATAATATATAACATGATAGTATTGTTTGTACTTACCAAGGTTTTCACGATGTTGGCCAGTAGTGTCAAGCTCAGCTTGTTGCCCCCCTAAAGTTTGTTGTCTAGTGCAATTGCTCCCTGCACCTCCTTAGCTACGCCAGAAACCATTCTTTATTCCACAATTGGGTAGGTAACAGGTGGTCCGGGGAAGTTTGAGATGTACTCTTGTAAAAATGCTTAAAAGGAGACTAGATCAGAATTATTCACCATAATTCATTCCATCTCCAAGGATTAATTTATTTTACACAACGTACATGATTTGATTTCTCCATTGTTGGCAACCAGCAGCTGAATGTGCAGATTAACTCCACTGAATAGCACTGCATTTGAGCTGATGGGAGGAGAATCTGAAAAGTTCAATCTATGATTATCCATTCACATAGACAAATCATCACTTGCAATCAATACTACATATGAATTAATGTTTCACTGCTGAGGCTCTGTTCCAGTATGCAGTAATTGTTAAGTTTCTTCATTGGATCCTGGATAATAACATATTGCAATGACTTGTGAACAAGAATCAAGGTTAACAAGGTTTCAACTACAGTCTGCTCTAATATCTATGCAACACAACCTGCTAAGGAAACCAGAATCAATTAAATCAGTGGTTCCCAAACTGTGGGTCTGTGGCCCACTAGTGGGTCACAACACAATTTTTGGTGGTTTGCAAAACTGTCAGGGTAGATTAGGCTATGTGCATCAAATATTAAACAACTTACTACGGTGGGAAGCACTGCTGCACAATCACCATTATAGCCACAGGGGTTTGAGCAGCTGGTAAAATGAAACTCTTTTTCCAGGTGGGTCTTAATGCTAAAACATTTGGGAATTACTGAATTAAATAATCAGGTTGTATCTCTTTTTTATTAGCACTGGAAAACCTCTTTAAGTTTAGTGTGGAAATGATACTAGATTTTAGAACACGATTAGCTAAAACGTTAAAAAAAGAAGCTATTTAAATCCCTGTCTCAGTCACAAGGCCATCAGTCACAAGAATTACAACAACAAAGAAAGAGGCCGAAAACAGGAAAACACACAATGCAATATTGGGCACAATTGTAAGTTAGAAAAATCTTCCCATCCCTGCCAAATATAGGTTTTTAAGATCTCAGGAATTTCTGGACGAAACAGAAAGCACTTTCTAAACCATGGGGAAAAAAACTTAGGCAATCCCAGAGTTTACCTAACCAAATCCCAGGACACCGAAACCTAGATACTTTAAATTTATTTTCAACAAGTTTTAAAAAGCCTCTAGGCCTATTTTGCCTGTGTCCCATCAAGTTCATGGTGAGATGCTTTTTAAAGCCTCAAAAAGACAGAGTTACAGATTACGTTGCAAGTTCAATTTCTATTGCCAATTAAAACATGTTTGTGTGCAGGCTTATTGTTGAGTGCAAAACACTTAAGGCTAAACGCACTTGGTTTTGTGATTCTAGGTAACAAAAAAACTGTTTTTGGAAAAGATTAACTTTTTTATTTTCTTCACAATTTAAAATGGTGTTTTTTGTGGTTGTGTAATTTGTCAGCATCTGGGTTACATTTTAAAATAGGGCAAGGGCAGATTTGATCTTTTACCAATCTTTTAGGGCAGAGATTGGATAATTGACAAACTAATTTGAAGTCGACAAAAGGAAACTTGCTCATCTGAATGTTTTTGTTTTTAAAACAGTGAACTGCTTTGTTTTTCTGTGTCAAATATTTCCCTTTCTGCAGGATCTGGTGTTTGCTACTTCCACTTTTGTAGGCTAGCACAAACTTTTAAAAATATGTAGGTAACTTTAAGGGCATACAAACACAAACAAAAGCTATTCTCTGCTAAGCCTTAGAATAAATAAGCTCTCTGCAGAGCATGTTCCATAAAAAAGGTCATGTTTGTTCTTTTAAATGACTGTCATTCATCCCAAATGTCCACCAACAGTAACTTCTGCAATTTCTTCCGAAGAATAAAACCATCACACCTAATTGTCTTTCCTCATTTATCTTTACTGCCCTTATATTTTTTTGTGTGCAGATAAAAAAAAGCAAAAGACCTTTATTAAAGGTCTAGTGTGAAAATGATTTCATCTCTACTGAATCCCAGGTGATAAAAAAACAAACACCACAGACCTAAAATTAGATTGAGTGTGAAAATGAGACATGGCTATTGTCGGTTTTCTCTTCAGAGGGGTTCTGAAAACATGCCCTTTCTGCATGCGGTGCTTCTAGCTGGCTGAAGGGATAAGAATGGAAAGAAATGACAATTTTTTTTTTGAATTAATGCCTAGGCTGTGTGAGAGTGAAGAGATATGAAGAATGGAAAGAAGCAATTCACTCTCTTACTTCCAAAGATTCTGAAGGAACAATGCTGCTTCCTTCAGAACAAGATATTTCTTTGCCGCTGACAGTCCCTGACCTCCCTGCTTTTTGAGCCAGCAAAGCTTGCCAACAGCAATGACGTCCAAGTGCCTTTCAGGAAAATACAGTAATTTCAAATCAGTTGCAGCTCGTTCTTGAATGACAGATCACACAGAGAAATGCTTATTTCAACTGGCTTTTGCATGTAATTAGCAGATCAGGAGTAAAGATTAATTTCTTTGTGACCTTTATGTCAAATTCTAGGAGGTGGACATTTGGTTAATCCTAACTGAAATGCTCCACTTTCAAAATAGTGCTTTTCATTTGTTCTTTAAACCAAATGGAAACCAGTCTCTAAAGGTTTGTAAATTTTCATTTTCTATGGATAGTTCTGCAAGTTCTAAATCACAAGTAATACTGCCAAATCTATGGGTAATGGAGGGAGTCGCCCTCCTACAAGCAGGGTAATTAACTGGCTTCCTGTCCATTTGGTTTTGATGATCGGCACTCCATAGTAGAAAGGAGAGACTCTGCTCACCAAGGAGAAACATGGACGAAAGTGGATACTAAGCATCATGCGAGACATTATGA
>JAJKFI010000034.1:4898520-4911013 GCA_029204185.1 Lerista edwardsae
CCGCCCAGCGTTCCGTCTCCGCGACAGTAGATGACACCACTGGTTTAGACCCAGGAGAACAGAACCCAAATAACAGATTAACAGCAAGCATGTGTCACTACAACTCAGGTTTTACTTGACTTTCATGTAGCAGCATCCTGGTCAGGTTGGGAACACTAGGTTTTTAAACCCTTTACCTCCCTGCTGTTTTCCCAACAAAAATCCCCCCCAAGGTATCTAATAGTAATTAGGTATGTAATTGTAAACCGCCTTGGGCATCAGCCTTGGCAGAGGAAAGGCGGGGGTATAAATCTCAGAGAGAGAGAGAGAGAGAGAGAGAGAGAGAGAGAGAGAGAGAGAGAAGTAGCTAATGGCACTTTACTTTAATTGGCTGCTTCAAGGGTGTTGTTTTTGAGGTAAAAGATTAACTGCCCGCCGCCGCCACCACCACAGCCCGATCTTACAGGCAGCCCTTTGCAGCTGCTAAATCTATAAAATGGTCATCAGGAAAATCTGATGCCTGTCAGTCAGTCAATTATCATTCCTGTTGTAAATTATAGCCACTGTGGGATAAAAGTTTTGAAGTGGTTTGGCTTTAGGGACCAAAACTTTTACAAAAGCTTAATTTATACAAGAAGAAATAGGAGGACCTTCTATTAGAAAATGTACAATTACGGTTTAAAATACACCCTTCATTGGGCCAGACTGATAAACACAAACAGTCTTTTTTCCAATATTTTCAAATCATTTTAAAGACCATCAGTTTCATTTCCTTGGGTCACCTGCTTTACGAGCAAGTTCACCAAGCATCCAGGTCACCAGGATGCCAATCATATCCAATACAATATTTTTCTGCTTTTGCACTGTGAGTGGTGCAGTGCCCTATAATCATACGGCTTCTCTTAAGGATGGAAGGATTGAATGATAAATTTGTAGCCAAAAATCCATCTCTAATTTTTTTAGATATGTCAAATTAAGCATGATTGATCATGTGCCAGGTTTCCTCAGCAGCAGTTGGGGTCCCACTTTCAGATTACAGGGTTTGTACTGATGAAAAAAAGTTGAGCCCTACCTCACCTGGTCTCTCTGTGCTCAGTCACCCTAAGTACTTTTCTCCCAGCCTGGTTACAATACTTGAAGTGAGTTGTGCTGAGAGAATAGTAGCTAAAGCAAAAGAGCAGGGCAAGGTAAGCAGGAGAGCTCCGTTTCCTTTACTCACCCCATCATTCTAAGGCAGCTACTTGACAATAACTTAGGCTGCATAATCCTATACACCAGTGGTCCCCAAACTTTGAGGCCCAAGGAGCTGTTGCCTGATTCATAAATGCCATGGGGTGCGCCTATAATGGTGATGGGCAGTAGTGCCCCCCCCTCAGTAGCAGCATTTTTAACCCTAATCTTCACTGCCAGTTTTGCAACCCAACGGAATTTGGATTAGGACCCACTGGTGGGCCCCAGACTCACATTTTGGGAACTGTTGCTATACACACTTTCATGGGAGTAAGTGCCATTGAATAATAAGATTTACTTCTGAGTAAACATGCACAGGATTGTACTGTATATCCAGCATGACAATTTTGGCCCATTAAAACACACACATGATCTATGAAGCCACAGGTACAGGTTGGCTATCCTTTATCTGGACTGCTTGGGAATGGATTTTGAAACAGATTTTGGAGTTTTCCGGATTTTAGAATACTTCCATAAACAAATGCAGTGCAATGGGGTGGCAAGGCTACCCACTATAATAGGACCGATGTGAGAGAGAGGCAACAGCTCAGGGCACAATCCACGCTGCATCCTTGGGCCAATGCAACGCGCTTGTGTCGGACCGACATCACTAGTGACTACGCCGAGGGTGACGACTGGCACCCCTGAGTCAGCGATAGTGCCATTGGGCGTATGCTAGCAGCCGCCGCCGCTCAAGAGTACCAGGCCAAGTACCACTCCTGCACCAGCCAAGCTTGGGCAAGGGAAGGAACTGGGCAGGGGTGGGCGTGCCAGTAGGTGTGCAAGACCAGGGAAGGGGTGGAGTCAGGATGCAGCCATTAGGCGTCCTCAGCTTTGCACCTGATATACAGCAGGTGCAGATCCAAGGAAACCAATGGGCAAATGTGCCCTTGCCCTGGGGAGGCTCTCCAGCGCACTGCTGCAGTGGATTTAGTGCAGGCCCACCAGCCTTCGCTATTCCAGCGCAGTTTAGGATTGAGCTCTCGAACTCCTCCATCAAAGCCTTAGACATGTGGATGCTGAGAGAGGGGCGGGGTTGGAAGGAGGGGTTAATGACTGCCAGCTACTGCTTTCGCTAACCTTGTTTGTTGTTGGGTCTCTTCACCCTGTGGAAGGAGGGAGGGCTGCTATCGCCACTGCCACCATGATCACAGATTATGTGATCTGTGACATGAACAGAGGGAGAACAGTAAAAAATAAAAATAAAAAAGCTGCTGCCACACAGCACTGAGTGCTAAGCCTATGTGAAGTTCAAACTTTACCAGCCAGGAACACTTGCACTCCAGACTGCTTTGTGCTATGTCTGAAAGTGCTCAAACAGCTTTTCCAATGCAATCAATCCATCAATAGTATTTATATACCGCTTTTCAACACAAAGTGGTTTACAGGCAAATAATAACATTAACGTTAAATGGCTCCCTGTCCCAAAAGGGCTCACAATCACAATCTAAAAGAATGAAGAACACCACCAGCAACAGCCATGAGAAAGACACTGTGCTGGGGTGAAGAGGGACAATTGCTCTCCCCCTGCTAAATATAAGAGGACACCACTTGAAAAAGTGCCTCTTGCCCAGTTAGCAGGGGAAATGCAGCTGTTAGCACTGAGTCTGCACTATGGACAGGAGGAGCTGGATAAGAAACGCCCTGCAGGCTTTGTCACTGGGTCACTGAGCAACTGAAGATTGCAAAAAGAAATGTCCTACTTCCTCTGTAGGGTGAGTACCGGTGTCATGCTGGTCAGGCACGGAAAGCAGTCTTAGGCCCCAAAATGTCCGGACTTTAGCGTAGTCCACATTTCAGATATCCGGATAAGGGGTAATCTACCTGTATAACTCCTTGTAGTAAGTGGTCTTCTCTTTTTCTGTTTCAGAAGTCTCCTCTACTGGTCAAGCATAACTGGTGAGATGACAATACATTGGTATGGATTATATGAGGTATTTGAAGTAGAAATAAAACTGCACATGGCTCCAAAACAAAAGGGAAAAAAGATTGCCCTTGGGATGTGGCAATTCTTCAACTGTCCAAAACTCAAGACAAACCATAACCTTGAAATGAAAAGGAAAAGGGGCAGAGAACCATACGTCAAGAAAAAAGAAAAATGATGCCTG
The DNA here is from genome assembly GCA_029204185.1 of Lerista edwardsae. Taxonomy (NCBI): domain Eukaryota; kingdom Metazoa; phylum Chordata; class Lepidosauria; order Squamata; family Scincidae; genus Lerista; species Lerista edwardsae. The sequence continues at coordinate 4,901,838 of JAJKFI010000034.1, forward strand.
GTTAGACAGTTTCAAAGCCTGCGTTTACTTTGCGGCTCATATTTATTGCACCAACAGTGCTGACATGGCACCATTTTCCAGACGTGTCTCTGTATTTCAATTTAGGAATCCCGACATTCACAGGATTTGTAATTACACTATAAAGACATTGATGAATGTGGCTAGAGGCCAAGATGCATTTTATGGCCTTTCAAAGGGGAAAAAAGTGGATTTCTATGTGTGCATATCTATTTTAAATAATATCTGGTCCTCAGTTTTTTTTCTCTCCTCACAGTCTACGACTCAAATGAATGGTTTGCTTTGTTAAAAAAGGCCACTTAATCTAACCTTTTGCGACCTGACATGAATCATTTAGATTAAAGACTGCATATAGAACCCCTGCTTAATCAATGCTAGTTGGCTCCTCCTACCAAACTGCACAGGTAAAAGCAGGTAAATACTCCTGCACTCTGAGCAGTATGATGCAGAGCCTTTTTTAATTTTTATTTTTTTGCAGAGGCTGGGAAACAGGACAACTCTGGTGATGTGGAGGCAGAGAGAACTGAAGAAGACTGATCTCCTTCCGCTTGATGCTATGCTTACTGCTTGTTGATCCTGGCCACACACAATTCACCTTGAACATCCCATTCCTCCTTACAAAGCATGAAGTGACCAAGATGCTGCAAGCAAAATCCACTCTGTCTGCTAGATATGCATAGCTGAGATTACAGATATCCTAAAATGAGAGAAAAAGAGGTCAGCAGACTTGAAGTTCCCAACATGGTAGAGAGAGGGCTGCAAGAGGTCTCAAAGCTCCACACAAGGAGAACTGGATCACTGCTGTAGTTCAGTTTCAAGTAAGGAATTATGCTAAAAATATCTGAATTCTCTCAGAGATGTATTAGTGTCAAGATAAAAGCATTCTTATTGCTTCGCCCCCCCAAAAAAAACCTGAGGCCCCCCCCCCACACAAAAAACAGATAGCAATAACTTTCTGATACAAAATTATATTGCTGAGATTTTTCTCTTCAAGAGGAAAAGATTGAAAGAGATACAATTCCAGCATCTCTCTACAGCAGCTATTTTCAACCACTGTGCCACAAATAGTCCACAGGTGTGCTGTGGGAGTTTGGGAGAGGGACATTTATTAGTAGGACCATTGGAGGATGTGATTCCCCTCCCCAAAGCAGCAAAGTATGCCTTGTCAATTGTCAAAAAACTGATGGTGTGGATCACTTTAGCCACTTATCAGTATGCTGTGAGTTGAAAATGCTTGATAATAGCTGCACAGTGCTATTCTTATTTTGTTCCTGATGCCACCACCTAATAGTCTAGCTATGAATTGCTTTGTTAGGAAGCAGGGCAGGGCCAAAATCAGAGATTGGCATGATTGATCAGCTGATGATGGTCTAGGGACGTCAGAAGGGCCAACTACTGATATGATCACTGAGAAGGATCTGTGCTGTTCATGTGATGGCGGTAGAGTGGCTCTCTTGGGGTCCACTCACATACCAGGCATCACATAGAGAGTCCCTGAAATATTGAGCCAATCCCAAAGGGCTCCCCGAAAGGGCAGACATCATGATATGAGAAATGGTAAAAACTGGAACAAGGGACCATAGGAGGAAACGTGCTTTGCATGCTGAATGTCCCATCTTTGTCTTCTAAAGTTGACGGATCTCAAAGAACAAAACTGGAAAAGATCCCAGCCTAAAACAGTGGAGAGCCATTGCCAGTCAGAGCAAGCAGTACTGAACTTGGGCTTCAATTCTATACTCATTTACCTGGAAGTAAATCCTATTGAGTTCAGTGGAGCTTACGTCTACATGAACATGTATAGGATTGCACTGTAGGATTGCTAATGGTCTGACATGGCACCAGGCAGCCAAAATGTGACCATGTTCTCTGGGTCAGCGGTTCTTTAGGTGTGGGGCCCACCAGTGGGGTGTGACCCAATTTTTGGTGGTTCAAGAAACTGACAGGACAGATCAGGTGATGTGCATCAAGGATTAAACAAGCTCTTCAATACCTGAGGGTAGCACTGCTGCCCAGTCACCACTATAGCCACACCCCTTGGCACTTATAAATCAGGTAGCAGGGCCGCTAAAAAGTTTGAGAACTACTGTTCTAGTTTATCAGGGTACATTAAGTTATTTGTTGCTTTCCAAGATCCCAGCTCCGATCTACAAAATGAAGCAAACATTAGTCTTCGTAAAGTGTTCATGTTCCCCCTTCTCCATGTACACACATACACACACACTTTATACAATACACATCAAGGCTTTATACTGCCATAGTAGTTAACTTCAGCAAGCGGAACTTTCTGGTCAGGGTATGAACCATCGATATTACCGCCCCAGGAAGTTATCCTGCACAACTCTCCTTTAAATCAAGGGAAGTATGCAAGACCACAGACCACAGTCTGGTGTCTTTGTGCACTTTGAATCCTTAGAGTATGAAAGTTTTGTTTAACCTAATTGCAGTTACCAGTAAGACAGGCTCACCTCTGAATGCTCACTGAAAATCAAAATGTCACGTGGAAGGATATGTGCTGAATGCATTAGAAGCCAATCTCAAAGGCCTCTGGGTCAAAGCACACCTGCCTAAAAGCCTTTTTGGCTGCCTGTGTCCATTAAAAAGATGCTGGGTACAACAAATTCTAAGCCACTTTCAATCTGACTAGAAAAGTTAAATGTTGTTTTTTGCTAGGTCAACTATGAACAACAAAGAATAGACTGATTTTTCTTAAAGGCAATTAGGGACACAGACTTTAATTTAAGGCTTCCTTTGTCTGTCCCCGTGGCTTACAGCATGTTTAAAGGGTTATTTAAGAACCAAAAAGCCAATACATGGCAATATTTCTTGCAAATCTGAATATTCCTTCCAAATACTCCTGGCTAGTATTAGTCAAAACAGCAAACACACACAGGGCACAATCCTAACCTGGAATTCAGCCGGCACAGTTAAACCAACAAAGCTTGGCTGGCATAAAGTGGCCGTAAAGTGCATTTAGGCCACTTTGGGAGTTAGGGAGGATGGCACACTTCTGTGTGCTGACCTATCTGACTCCGCGAGTGGTCCAAATGCACTTTACAGTGTCCCTTGTGTCTGCCAAACTTTGCTGGCCTGACTATGCCGGCTTAACTCCAGGTTAGGATTATGCTCACAATCATATATAATAATGGCCTGAAATTTTAAAACTTGCAAAGTGAGGGTAAAGAAATTCACTATATATACTCATAGATAAGTCAATCTTATAGATAAGTCGAGGGCAAGTTTTAAGCAAAGATCATAGAATTTGTTGTGACCGATGGGTAAGTCAAGGATAAAACTTAGGGGGGATGAAATTCTTTGAAAATTACTTACCAGTAATTGGTCTGAGGCAGCAACAGAAAGCCAACCAAAAAAATAGAGCCATCTTATTTTCTTCTGAGGCAGCACAGAGAGATGAAGGTGCTTTAGGGAGTTGTAGGCTTTGTGAGGAATACAGTACAGCACCTCCATAGCAGCAGCCCTCATAATGATTCCCATAAGCACCTTCACCTCCCTGCCCTTTTTTTTCCTTTCCTTTTCTTTTTTTTTCATTTTTTGAAAAGGAAAGTGGCTACCTGATTTTCTGATTGCCGTCTGTTGGTGCCCAAGAACAACTTCTGGTAAGTAAAATTGCTCCATTTTTTTCTATCCCCATTTTTTGCTTCTTAGCCCCGGCCCCCCCCCCAAGCTGCTGTTAAAAGCTTTATTAACCATATTGATCCATGCAGAAGTCAATCCATGTTTTCAGGGTCACTTTTCAGTCATAAATTTTTAGACTTATACATGACTATATAGGGTATGAGTATTAACAGACACAATAGAATACTGTACTATTGTCTAAAGCAGCTTTCTCCAAACTAGGGCCCACAGGCTAGATCCATAGTTTAGAGAAAGCCTTCCCTGTGTGAGCAGCACTTACCATTCCACCACACTGCCAATCATCTCTGTCACCAGATCAAGACAAAGAAACACTTTGGGCATTCACATCTGCCCGGAAAATGCTGATTCAAGGCCTACTGGGACACTGAGCAATAGCTGTGACTGCATCCCTTTTGTCCCCATCGGGTGGCAAGATGATTGGTAGCACAGCAGAACTGTAGGTGCCACTCGGACTGGGAAGGGCTTTTCTGTTATTCAGTGGTCTCCAGTTTGGAGATTGTTGCTCTAAAGTAATCAAAAACTAATAACTGTGTTGGCCCATTAGAAGCTACTGAAATAAAGGTAATAAAACCATATATTGAAGACAAACCAAATGTGGCATGGTATGTATAAATTTGAATTGCACACAACTGTCTATCCTCCCCTCATGCTAGGCATAAAACCAAGACAAGTATCCTCATCGTCAAGAGAGAGAGAAATATTTTTGAATGGGTGTGGAGTTTAGCTCTGTCTACAGTTTGTTTCAGTCTTAAAGGGGTCACAAAAATAGTCTTGTGACGACTTTCAAAACTCAACACTCCTTTTTTTCAGTGTTTATTGAAAAGTAAACATTACTAACATTTCAAAGGCATTTACCACTGAGTAGCAGTTGTTTTCTGCCTTTTTCCAATTAAAAGGTATGTATGTACAGACTGTTCATTTTTGCTGCCCCTTTACAGGTGTAGCATGCATATAGAGGAAAGCCAACATTTGCCCCTACTGGGACATTAGAAAGCACAGTAAACTGAGTTAAGAGAATTCCTACCTTCACAGGACTATGCTTTATTTTTTCCTCTTTCACAGGAAGCTTTTGATCTAACTCTAAAAGAACTCTGTTACTTGTATACAGAATAACCTATCACATTGTAACTTTTTTAGAAAGAACTTCTCACAGAAGTTAAAAGTTAAATTCCAAAACAGTTGATTCATAAAGCACCACACTGGACAACTGCACTTTGAATATACAGGAAGTATGATCACATCTTCTGCTAGGAGAATTGATTTATTTTCATTCCAGCACAAACCGCATGTCCCTCCATTGTTTAAAACACCATTAAGCAATTTTTGTTGGGAAACAGTACGTGGGCAGATATATGGGAAGAGCTCAGAAGCAGAATGCAATTTAGAGCACATTTTCCTGCGAAGATTGAGTCTCAGATTTTGCTCTAGTGAGTTTTCAAAGGTCACTAAGGAAATATTTCAAGCTAATTCAAATGTAACAGAGGGAATATATTATATGTATAATCCAATGGTAGGCTTATTCAAGAAAAACGTGAGATAAAGCCTCAGAGGGTTATGGGACTGTGATGTCCCCAAGCACATAATCACCCCCACACTTTTCTATTATTCGTGAGTTTTCCTACTTGCTTCCTGCACAACCAAGTATCACAAATATGTGGGGGGGGGAAACACATCTTAATACTCTGTAGAAAATAATGTCAGAAATGGCACACAGAAATATCCATAGACAGAGAACCTGCCAGTATAAAATGGTGCCAAAACGCACCAGCCACAATGTATCAGATTAGCACTTGAGAACTAGCAGATCAACTGGTGATGCCCCAATTTTATTGTCCCTAAACACTGAAACTACAGGTATTCTCCATTCGCCATACAGTTAATAAAGGTATACTGTAAGATTTAAAATGACATAAAATGAATATTATACATTAGTTATCACACTGAGGTGATGAATGTGTGGGCTATATCAATTCAATTGTGGGTGGGGGGGGTGGGGGGGTCACAGGACCCAATGTTCTTCCATATAAAAATGGTTCATGCACATAGAAAACTAGCAAGACAAGGACGAAAGCTAGGCTAAATATCTTCTCCATGATACACCCGTTTTTCTATGTGGAAGGAATTTTTTTTGTTTTGAATCAAGAGGTATTCAGCCATACGAGCCCTCTCCTGCAGTCCAAGCTGGTAAAATCTAAACACAAGGTTCCCAGTCTCAGTGAGAGGTAGCTCATCTTGCAGCATAGTCTAGTATTTTTCAGGTCAGAATTATCTAGAGCACAATTGGTACACGTAGAATTTATATTGCAAGCACTGTCTTAGGGTATGTTATCTCTGGTAAGAAATCTAGTCCTTGTTTGGGAGAATCAGCTACGGCTATACAAACTCCTTCCAGTTTCTCCTGAAATACTAACATTTTTGATTGAACATGAAAAGGTAAAATATGGGACACTCCACCTATATTTCTGAACAACCCAGTGCAGAATTAAATCATTTCATCAACAATATTTATTACAGGGACACAAGAAGAAAAACCTAAATGATGTAAACAGGAGCCACAAATAAAATGCAAGCAGGCACACTGTAGTTATTGTCAGTCAATGCTGTGTTACTCAATTTCTGGTTGGTGATTGTTTCAGCACCCTGGTTAGCTCCTACAGTCAGCTTGTAGGCTTAAATGAAACTTGTCAAGAATGAAACTTTAATTGGCTCCTTCCTAGGAACAAACCATATACTGCATGCAAACGTGTATAACAAAGATCCTTTAATTTAAAATAAAAAATAAAAACAGCTTCAAGGGGGGGCATTTTGAGCAGAGAATTAGCAAGAGACTGCTTCCAAATAACTCACTAGCTGTTTTTCTCCCACGGGATATCAGATGCATATTTGCAAGGGTAAAACGTGGTTTTGGAAGTTGGCAGGGGGAGGTGGGGGCAATTTAAGGCAGAACTGAGTGGAGGAGTATTTAAAAACAGGTTACTGTCTTGATGTCCCACTGCTAAGCTTCCTCACCAGTGCAAGAAGCATAGGAATCTGACTGGATCATATCTGAGACACTCAGTGCTTTAAAGGGAGAAAATATTACAAGGCATTGCAAATATTAATCCCACATGGTAACTGAGAGCGCAATCCTAAACTGGAGTTAGGCCAGCACAGTTATGCCAGCGAAGTTTGACCGGCACAAGGGGCATGGTAAAGTATGTTTGGACCACTCTTGGAGCCAGAGAGGTCAACACAGACATGGACCACCCTCCTTAACTCCAAGAGTGGTCCAAACATGCTTTATGGTGGACCTTGTGCCAGCCAAACTTGTGCCGGTCAAATTACGTTCACATACCTTAAAGGGCTCCCTTGATGCTACCTTTGTACTCTCTACTAGGATGCTCTAGGAATGAAGATGTTCTTCCATTCCCTTCCTAGAGGGCCCTGGTGGAAAGTGGAGCATCATCATCAAGGGGGCTGTGTAAGGTAGTCAAATGTGGGAGCTCAGGAACCAAGGTGGGATCTCTTCAGATAACTCCCATTTAACTGGGAAAGCAGCCAGTGTCCATTATTTTCAAAGTCAGTTCTATATGGTTCATTAAATTAAGGGTTCACTGTACTGTTTTCTCCTTATTTTGAAGTTACCTACTATTTCCCTGACAACGTTCCAAGAAATAAAGGGTGAACGGATTGGAGGCAGTGCGTATTCGTGTTAGGGCCTTGGTATTATTACCTCCACATCACCCAGTCTGTTATAGTTCAAAATCAGATCCTGGATCCCAGTTTTTTCTCCCACAAGCAGTCTTTACTGGTGGAGAAAGTGATGTTTGTTTTTTAACACCCTACTGAAATGCTCTTACAAGGGATTCCATCTATTATGCAAAGGACACTTTTGGGACATGTTGACTTTTTCTAATTAGTCTATAAATACTTGACTTTTACCAACTACTTTGTTAAATGTGATAATTGCTAGGGAAAAGGCCAAAACATTTATGGTCAATCAGAATATGAGAGGAAGAATATGGGGCCCTTTCAGCTGAGTAAAATGTAAAGCATTATGCAGCAAGGCAGATGCTATTAGCCAGATCAATATTTCTCCTAGTACCTTAATAAATCATCAAGCAGCAGTTGCAGGATGAAGAAAACCTTATTCCACCAAGGAGGATGCCTCCCTATTGGCAAATATAACAGCATTTAAATTGCAAAAACTTAATTGGTGTACAAAGGGAAACTCCAAGCACAAAATATATGCTTGAAATGTTAGTATTCTGAATCATAGGCTATGGGGAAAAAATTGGGAATACAAACAGCAGTCGCTCAGCTCAGCAACATGTTCCCAATTAATAAGCTGGTAAATATATGCAAAAATTTGTGTCAATAGGGCTAGCAGATGACACCCTGTTTGGTACAGATACCACAGATGATAGACACTAGAATCATTTTGGAAAGATGCAGGACATTGTGGCAAATGAAATTCCATACTGAACAGAAACGGCTCTTATCTGCTCTTTATTCCTATTTCTATTTATCAGTCATGAAGGAAGACACTGCTATGATGTTTCTGCTAACACAAATGTGTTGAAATACAGAACAATGAAGTGATTTAACGCAATAAAAACAAACGTTTGTTCTTACCACATTTATTACCGCAGCCTTTAAGCAGTTTTCTTCAGGAGCAATCTATCAAACAGCACATGGTTGTATTTAATAGTTGGGCCTGCTCGTTTGAACCACTAAAAGCACAATCCTAACCTGGAGTTAGGCTGGCACAACAGACATGCATCACCACCCTGACTCCGAGACTGGTCCAAACGTGCTTTACAATGCGTTTGCAACACTCCAATGCCAGCACAAGGTAACTCCAGTGCCGGCCTAACTCCAAGTTAGGATTGCGCCCTAAGATCTATATATATAAAGAAGAGCGTATGTATGTATGTATGTATGTATGTGTGTGTGTGTGTGTATGTTTGTTCCACATAGGCTCCGCAACGCCTGGACCGATTCGTGCCAAACTCGGCACGCGGGTGCCTTGGCCCCCCGAAACCATCGCTGCGCGGTTTTGGAACGGATTGCGCCCCCACGGGCGCGGGTACAAGCGAATTTGTGGTTCTCTATGGACGGCTATGGGCTGAACCGAACATTCCGAGGCTCTGGTGATGACATGATGAGATGCAAATGACATGCGGAATCTTCAGGCAGCAACTGAACTCTTGACAGTTGAAGACAAACAGCAGCAAACAGGTTTCACGCAGGCAAACCGATACAATGTGTTCTGTGGACATGTGGGCGGTCCCTGCTTGGCAGTGGACAGTTGGCACAAGGTGCTGTGGCTGTTGCTCTCTCTGAAAGTTTACTTTCACTGTGTAACGTAAGGCAATTGGGCAGGTGCAACCAAAGGCTACAAAGATGAAACAACAGTGTACACAGGAAACACCTGAAGGGAAAAAACAACAACTTGCAACGCTACGTCACAGAGCTGCTACATCTAGAGCAACAGAAACAGTACAGCAGCGTGACAAAAGACT
>JAJKFI010000034.1:4911023-4930893 GCA_029204185.1 Lerista edwardsae
GGCGAAGCCGGGTACATAAAAGCTAGTTATTTTATAAATAACCAAATTGGCCTCTGTGGACTGTGTTCTGCGGAGGGATGGAGAAAGAAATGAAGCCAGTCCTTCCTCATTTGCCACCTTTGTCAGGTTTGTGTTTCAAAGATTTTGGGTCAGGGAATGGAAGTTAATAAGAGCAGCTAATTAGCTGAGTGGTAAATAATTGAGGCCTGAAAGATGGATGAACAAGAAGTCTTTATAGGGTTGTACTCTAACAAATGGCAAGTGAGATGGTAAACTTGTGTCTGGACACTGCAGGCTGTGTGTGTGTGTGGGGGGGTGTCACCTACCAAAATGCAGGGCCAATTTTGGAGCTGCAAGGCCCTATTGGAAACTTTTTTTGCAGGGCCCCAGATTCACAGCCAAGGTCTGTAGAATCTCATAGATATAAATTTATTATAGGCTTTATATCTCTATGGCAGAATGGAAAGCAATCAAAATGCATGGGACTTAATGGACCAAATGGATCTAAGCACATTTTAATATAAAATTATATACTAGCTTAAAGTAGATTAGAGTGTGGGCCCCTCAAACATGAGGTCTCCTTGGCACCAATTGGTCCATTTGGCTTAAAGCTAGCCTACATGTTCCTTCAAAGAAAAGCAGGACAGAGTAATAAAAACAAATACATAAATCTTCAGGGAAAAGCAGGATTAAAAATAAATCAAGAGGTTACATCCAGAAGCATTGTAATTATATATAATTAGAATTATATATCTGTGGAACTCCTGGCCACAGGATGTGGTGATGATGTCTGGTCTGGATGCCTTTAAAAGGAAATTGGACCAATTTCTAGAAGAAAAGTCCATGACAGGTAACAAGCTACAATGATATATGCAATCCCCTGCTCAGAAGTAGGCTACCCCAGAACGCCAGGTGCAAGGGAGTGGCAACAGGATGCAACTGTTTTCTTGTGTGATCTCTGAGGCATCTGGTGAGCCACTGTGAGATACAGGAAGCTGGACTAGATGGGCATTTGGCCTGATCCAGTGGGGCTCTTCTTAAACAAGTCTTGACTAAGCACTACTGAAATCAATGAGAGTAGTTTGCAACAGTTAATTTAAATCATATTCAGTTCAGTGGAGCTTGGTCATGTCTTCGGTTGCAATTCTTTAGCACTTTCCTAGAAGTAAGCCCCACTGAATAAAATGGGGCTTATTTCTGAGTAGAAATGCATAGGATTGCACTGTAATTTTCTTAAGAGTCAAGTTGATCATGGTTTCACTGGCAGTAGAAATACGTGAAAAAGGCTCATCCTCCTTCAGTTAAGACCAGGGGTCTCCAAACCCTGGTCCAGGAAGCAGATGTGGCCCTCAGAGAGCCTCTACCTGGCCCACAGCAAGCCTCTGGTCCCCTATGAACCATGTTGGCATGGGCCACACCTCCAAGCTGTGTTCTGATTTGAGCAAAGGGTGTTCTGATGGCCAGGGAGGCCACATGCAGTCTCCCCAGCCCTCATAATGCCTTTGGAAGGCTCCGCCCCCCCCCCAAAAAAACCTTTGGAAAGTTTTTTCCAAAGACCTGGAAGTGACATTTTTAGACCCTCTAGAGGTCTTAGATGGCTTTCTGAGGGTCAGAGAGGTCTCTCCAGCCTACAGAACATGCTCTGCATGTTTTCTTTCCTGTGACTGCAGGTTCTGAGATATTTACTCCAGCACATTTAAGTAAGCTGCTTGTGGGGTGGTGGGGTGGGGGAATGGGAGTCCATTGAAGTTGTGCTATATTTCTGTGGTGTGTGTTAGATGTATCCTAGAACTTTGAGCCCATTCATTCATTCATCTGCCTCTAATGTATTTATTTCTGCCTCTATAGTTCTTCCTCCAATGTATTTATTTGAATTTTATATTTAAATTCATTTATTTTTTTTTAGCCCTAGACACCATACCAGATATTTGATGTGACCCTCCAGAAAAAGTTTGGAGACCCCTGGTTAAGACTCTGGTTTTCCACATCAGGGAATGTAACCACAAGTATTACAATAAATAGCTCCTGGGAATATTTTTGGATCTTTTTATGCCAATCAACCTGAACAATTAATAATTAAATATTACAAAATTGTTATCATCACTGGATTCTCATTAAGTCTCAAGATGATGGGAACATTCTTCCCAACTTCTAAATAGACCTGCAAGTATATTACATTAATTTATTTTATGTTATTGCAGGTAAGGCATAACGAATCATTCTTAACAAGCTTTCAGAGAGGAGTAATAATCTGTGTTTGAATACTTGAAGTGACTTTAAAGGCCTGCAGAGATTAACTGCCAAATTTATTTAGATTTGCAATACAAAATGAACTTTTTTTTTAAAGGCAACTTCCAAGAATTCTAATGCAATGAGCATAGCATGCTGTGAGTACAGTGCTATAAACACTTTTGATATTAAAACAAAGGGATCATCACCGGCATAAGTGACAAACTGACTTAGATTCCTCTAAAATATATTACTTGCATAAACTCAATTTACAAGAAAAGGGGTAAAATTGTATTTCCATCCAAGTTTCAGCAAGTGTCACTCAACAAGACTTTCCAAATACTTAAGGACAATCGAACTGCAACTGGTGAATTGGATCAATACTTCTCTCAGTTGTAAAGGCCCAGGAATGTGTGGTCCATTCTTTGAAAGATTTCAGGAGAGCAAAGTGACAGCTAGTCCTAAACTAATATTGTCAGGGTCTTGCTCCAGAAACTCTGTCTTGAAACATTATTCCTTTTGTACTTGAGAAGAAGGGAAAATCTGTAACAAGCCATTAGTATGATTCATAATTGAAAAAAGTTATCAATGTGGAACGTTTTCAACATTTTATCTTTTTATATCCTTGCATTAATGCTTTGAAGAAGGTCAAGATGAGAGATTGTAACTTCTCCAAGGGCAACTGTGAGTTTCTGGTCAAGCAAAGCTTCAAATCCTGTATTTCACACATCAGAAGAACTCCATATCCATGGTGTTATATTGGCTCCTAAGAAGACTGCCATTTGTTCAATATGATGAACATGTTGTTCGCCATAAACTACCATGTACTGTGAAATCTGGAATGCTCAGCACAAACTTGGTGATGTTTTCTATCCCCCACCCACCCTCACAGAAGTATTTCTAATGTGCTTGCTTTCCTGTCCATACCATAAAGGTATGACCAAAAGAATGCGACCTAGAATTTACACTGAATCTTAATCCTCACTGCTATGGCTCTCACAGCTTTTGGAGCTGGGATGATGGAATGTTTGAACACACTGAGGGCCCAATCCTATGTGGGCCATAATACAGGTGGTACAAGCGCACCACCCATGCTTGTGTCACAAAAGGTGGCGTAAAGCACCTCCAGCACTGGCAGTAAGCCATTATCACTGGCGCTGGGTGACCGCCAGACCAACACAGGCCCCGTGCCACCCAGAAGCAGCACCGCAAGCCAGCAAGCAGTGAGTACACCCATCCCCAGCACTGCGGTCTTTTTGGGCAGGGCAGGAGGGTGTTCCTGGGCAGGGGGAAGGCAGAGCGGGAGGTGGGACTGGTGGCCATTTTCACCACCAATCCCAACCTCCATCTAGGGCTGCACGGCCCTACCAGGAGGCCCTCGCTTCTGCGCCGGCTAAATAGCCGGCACAGAGGCGAGTAGACCCATCACCCGTGCTGTGCCCTTACCTCAGAGGAAGGGGATAAAGAGCCTCTGGAGCCTACCCAGCGCTGGATGGATGCAGCAGCTACTGTTGCGGGTGGTAGGGCAGCTCAGGATGGGCTTGCCCATCTCATTTCCTGACAGAGACTCTCCATGTTACCACAATGACAGAGCATATACTTTGTAGGCAGAAGATTACATGAACCTATGCACATAGAACGTTCACTAACTGGCATCCCCACTGAAAGGATCTTGGGCAACACAAAAGCCTCTGTTTGAGATCATGGAGAGTCAGGGCTCTTCTGTGAAAAGGCCAGTCAGCATTTGTTGAATAATCAGGTTTCAAGTACCCCATCAAGCAAAAAGCAAGATTTTCAGCTGTCACATAAGTTGCTTATATGAGGAAGTGGTGGGACATAAACAAGGGGGCAAACCAAATGCAAGAAATACTTCACAGGGAAGTGGCTGTGAAACAAATAAAATGTACTTCAGTTGTATAACAGGTAAAGAAAATAGTTTCACACTTCGTAAAAACATTAGAACACATACCATGGTATGAAATACTCCTCAGTAATTCCCATTCCGACCTAAATAATTAGCACTCAAAGAATGAACTAATAAAAAAGAAACAGAGTGGAAAAACAACTACCTCAAGGGAAAGGGAGGAGTGTGAAGAAAAACAGTTTGAAAAGAACATGAGAAAAAAAATTCCATTTTCAGCAACTCTAGGAAGCTTTTAATGCTGTGTGTGTGTGTGCCCTTCAAGAATGCTGCCCTAAGAAATGCAAACAAGAATCAGAGACTCTTCTGGAAAGCACACCACAATGGAATACGTGAAGTAAAGCAAAGCAGAACGAAAGAGCACAGGGAGAACAAGGGCTAATGAAAAGGAAGGCAAATAGTAAGACATCTGAAACAGAGATTGTGTATGAAGGGGACACCATTCACAAAATAAGCAGCACATTCCATAAAAACATACAAACTGATCAGCACAGCTCTTCATGCTCTCCCTTTCCATGCTAAAAAGAGTACAACCAAATGTTGTACACATCAAAAGCATGCTAAAATGGTCAGAGCTCTCTCTCTCTGGGCTGCACCCAGAGCAGCAGGTTCGCAAGATGAAGAAATGAATCCCAGTGTGGTGAGCCAATACCTGACCAACAGAGACATACTTAAGGGCAAAATCAGACCTGACAACAAGAGGCCACTAAAACCTGACCACACAATAACATGGAGAGGCTACTACCTCTCCTACTACTAACTACACAGCCAACTAAGTTTTATCACTACCTTACTATGAGCTGGGAGAATAGACATTGCTCTATCAACTTGTAGAAACATACATAATATGCTGATACCTAAAATAGGTAGCAACCGGGTTGTGTCCAGAAATCCAGGTTTTATAACACATGGCAACTTGGGGGAATGCCCATATTGTGGCAAGTAACAGTCTTTTATGGGGTCAGCATTGTGCAGTGAATACTAGGCTCTGCATGGGAAATCAGACTTAAAGCCTCATTAAAACTGGGAACTTCCTGGTGGCCAGACAAGATGTTGTCTCTCATCCATTCTGAAGAGTTGTGTCACCAAGATCACTGGGATCAGTGCGGGAGAGCTCTGTCACAGAAAGCAGATTAAAAAAGATGTTATTTGGGCTATTCCAGAATCAGAATACAGGAGCAGTCCATCCTCTTGTTATTTCTATGAACTAAAGGCAGCCTTTAAAACAAATTCTGATCAGCACTGGTGTCATGCGTGTGACTGACTGCCATACCTGACAGTGAACTCAGAACTTGGCACCATTTGAGAGTGTTTTTCAGAATAATTTGGGGGTTGAGTGCAGAAGACAACACTAAGGCACAACCTCCTATTTGAAAAGGCTTGTGGAGAGGGTTTTGATGCATGAGAAGCAGATACATGCACAACTGAAAGGGATAGAAAGAATCCCTCCTCAGTTTATATTCTCTTTGAAATGCCTATTGTACACATCTTAGAGTTCATTTTCAAACATATAGCATATCAAAAGAGGCAAACGTTCCTCTCTCACCATGGCACTTGCAGGCTTTCAAGTTCAAGGGGACCCCGAATAGATTTGCAGTATTGTGCTGGCTGACACAAAGTGCATTGACTGCCCTTCCTACACCATTAAACTTTTCTTCTTCTGGCATAAGAATGTCTAAAAGAAACAATTGCCTAGTTTTACATGAATTATTTGAGGCCATCCTGAAAACCTGCCTTCGCACATCTCAAGTAACGTTGACCTAAGATGTTGTGATTTTCCTTTTAAAGGTACAGCTGGGAGACACTGCAGTCTGGAGCAGAAGGGCGGCAGCAGCAGGAAGGGGGTGATTAATTCCTGGCGAAATTCCTTCTCCAAGCTGAGCAGAAGTGTCGGGCTCGAGCCAGTCCCACATAAATAGTTTCTATCTAGAGGTTTTTGAGGACTTGCTGTGTATTTATGAACATATGATGATGACCCCAACATGGAGCAAAGGGTTGTGTGTCTGCCAATAAAGGTTTTCGTAATTGTAATTCTCCCCCTCAGGTCATTGACCCACCCAAGTTACTTTTCTCACCAGAGAAGATACACAGAAATCTGTAACTTTTTCCCCATAAGAGGAAAGCAGGAGGTTGAGCAGACAAATGGCAGGACGGGAAGTGATGGAACAGTCCCTTCTTTCACCCGCACGCCACTCTTCTGCTCCCAAGTGCAGCCTCTAAGGTTGCTCTTTAGCAAAAGGTTTACAAATTAAGCACTGGAGAATACAGACAAATACGTGAGTCTGCAACTCTCATAACCCTGGAAGTCACAAAGAAGGCTGTGGGTGCAATCCTAACCAACTTTCCAGTTGGACATAGCATAGGACATAGCTGTGCCAATGGGCAATGTTCTGCATTCTGCAGTGGAGTAGCGGTCACAGAGGCCTCCTCAAGGCAAGAGAATATTTGATCCCTTACCTCAGGGCTGCAGCCCCCTTACCCCGAGGCTGGGAAGTTGATAAAGATTGCACCCTGTGGTTCCTGTGCCTTACTTGGGAGCAGCATCTGGCTGGCCATTGCTTACAAGAAGGATGCTGAACCAGATGGGGCCATTGGTCTGATCTTGCAGAACTATTCGTATGTGTTCTTTCAAAAAAATCAGAGTAAAAGAAACACAACAGAACGCAACAAGTAGCCTGGCCCAACAGTAAAAAAAGAAAGTTATATTTCCTTGCTGTAGTGCCTACTGTGGCAACGATACATGAATACAGGTTCAATGCACTATGGGTTAATGCTTGATTCCTCCAGGAATCCACACACCTGCAATTGCAAAAGATAATTACCTGGGTATCTCTTGGGTAAAATGTTCCAGTATACGTACGCAATCAGCTCATGCCTTGGGGACAAGAACATCCCCAGCACAGATACTACTGAGTCATTCCATTACTCCTTCATCTAAATAACACATCTGTTTATTCTCTGTAAAAATCTGAGAGGCACATAGGGAACAGAGCAGTTTCTCCACGGCAGTGGAACAAAAAGGCAGTGGGGAAAAAAGGCACTGAAGAACAAAACAACTTGGACAGTATTAGCTGCTACATCAGTCGTTTGAAAGGCTCACTGCCTGGGTCAAGGAACATTCGCTTGCTGCTCAGAAATAAACCACACCGACTTGCATGCTAATGGCTGCCACTGACAAGGACTCATCGAATGTCACCACTTTGCCTACTGCATGCTGTTCATTTTTCTTATCAGTGTGACCTCTCCTTTGAAATGACGGATGAGGTGCCTGTGAATTAGCATCGCCGCTGCTGGGCATTTGCCACCAAGGTGGCACGCACAGAAATGCCTAGCCTGAAATTTAAAAGAATATCCACCCTGGGTGCGTGCCAGGAAGAATGCGGAGCTGTGCTGTGAAGGTTATTTGCTGGGCTGCACACATGCCAAGTCAAGTCAAGTCACATTTTATTTGTAATAGTCAAAGGCCACGAGGAGCTCAGAATGCGGTCATGGGCAAATAATTCAGCCTGCCGAGAATATTTGATTTCATTTCCATTCCTAGCACTTGCAGTTGCAAAGACAGGCTTGGAATTGTGTAGGCAACGCCTGCTGAGTTTCAATCTGGAATAATTTTGACAAATTTTACAAACTAATAAGAGCTTAATTCACGTAATGTATATCGGCCACAAAATCCTGCTGTTCACAGCACAGGTTTTTTTAAAAAATTGCCACACAGTAGACACATACCCCTGATTATGCTGCCATAATGCAAGAAGGCTGACACTGTGGAACAAGCTTAATTGCAGGGTTCAACTTTTACCTCTCTGCCCTTCAGAAGCCTCAATCCATCATAAGGCAGCTATTAAAACTTGGTTAACATTTTCATAACTGGCGCAGATAAAAGTAATCACTGCTGCTCAGCAAAGAGAGAGAGAGTGAGAGAAAAATTTCTTCAAATGCCTTAGTGCCATAAATGTCCTATTTCCCAGTAGCATCTGCTCCTTTCTGATTAACTCCTCCAGTTGTATACTGGCTGTTACTCAACCATGGACTGAGAATTGCGGATACTTGCCACCACCACCACCCCAGTACTTCATGTTTACTATGTGCCCAATTAAATCCTCTCTTGGACACATTTGAGAGCTTGACAACCTTCAGACCTGTTTCACAGCTACAAGAACAAAATCCTAAAGGTCTGGAGCATGTTTCAGGTGGTTCATTCAGAATAACCAGCGATAAGAGCAAGGCTTCAGCAGGAATATCAATTAATTAACACCAATTAAACCTCAATTCAAAAAGTAACACAACACTTCAATAACCTATTAAGCAAATTCTTAGGGCCACTTTTCTTTTTGTCATTTTAAGAATTCAAGATCATGGAAACTCCTGGATCCCAGACCTTGATCTCCAAGCGTATTCAAAATGCAATAAGGGGCAACACTAATATCCATCTCAGCAGGAACTGCTGGAATTTCTAGGGTCCAACAGGATGACCTTGTTTCACATCTACTTGTAAATAACACCTGCAGGGGATTGGTCTATGGCATGGGAGAAGTTTAATTCTCTTCTATTGCAGAAGAAAGGTGGGTGCAACTCTGATCACATGCTTCTGCCATATTCATTACTTTAAGAAGGAGACATGATGGCAGCACTGCAAGCAGCCTTAGGTTGGGTTGTAACACACCTCTCAATTGGTAGGTCTCAGTAACCCTTCCCCCCTCCATTACAGTAGCCCCCTACAGAAAGACTCGAAATGAACAAAAGGTGAAAGACAACCACCAACCTTCTCTACCTTTTTATATAGCAGAAACCTATTGGACCCTTTTGTGGGGTGAGCTCATCAAGGAATCTTCTTTTGTAATTTGATAGAACTTGATTGTTCAGCCCCAGCTCCAAATTGATGTTTTGCACACAAAGGGTGCAGCAGCTAGCTCTGGAGGTCTCAATTAGCATGGACTCCTTAATTTAGCCATGGGGTTGGTGACAGCAGCTATGGTTGGGGACCCTTCTTTTGTGTTGCTAATAACATTGTTCACTCCAAATCAGGACATTCCCAGGATGTGGCTTTTGTTTAGCAGTTCAGATATTATGCTGAATAAGCAAAGAGTGACCACTCATGGAATTTTCCAAAACACAAAAGGCAGGCAAGGCTTCTCCCAGGCCAACCTGAGGGGCAATGCAGCCAATTGTCCTGACAAATCAGAAGCATGGGTTTCCTTAAGGGCTCTGGGATCAGAGACCGCTCCCATTTGTCCACTTCCAAAATACAGTACTAGCCCAAAACATGCTCTCCAGGCGGGCTCCGAGTGCACAGAGAAGGATCCATATGGTTTGCAATTTTGACAATAGCCACAGTCCGAGGGTAACACGCAAGTAGACTTTAGTCACTATTGCACAAGTCATTGCTTGGGAGATTGGCCCAGGGATCTTGTCTATATTATATTGGGCACATAAATGGGATGCAAGATGGATGGGCCTGTTTGAATACCCAGCACCAGGAGAGTCAACCAAAGTGTTTTGAAAGAATGCTTGAAAACTTGACTGGGAGATGTTGACATGGGTATCGATGAGTGGGGAATTCATAGTAAATTGTGAATTTGCATCTATGGTCAAGGGACAGCACACAAGCTATGCATTTTCCTTCCAAAACTGTAGAACAAACATGAATGTAAGATTTGCAAGTGCCACTCATGATTCATCCACAGGACATTACAGAGGTGATTTTCTTACTACCAGCCTTTAAGGCCAGGTTCAGTCTTTTTGTACACTAGAAGAAATGAAGCATAAAATAATAAAACCTTCAAGAAGTGACACTGTAGATACATCATCCTACAAAGATGGACAAATGCCAAGACACTTCTCACTGCAGTGAAACCAGTTATAGACATTTACTATAAATAAGAAAGTTGTTCAGATCTTTCATTTTCCTCATATTCGGTATATTGTCCTTACATTTTCTCTTCTCTTGCTCAACACCACCTTCAATACCCTTCTCAAGTTCTGACCATTTTGAACTCTAAACAACTGTTGACTCCATTCACTAATGAAAGAGGAGGGAACCAGTGTTGCTGGATCTGTAGCATGACAATGATTCACAAGCAGATTTTTTCCTTGCCACTAAACAGATGTCAAAAGGAGAACTGGGCGTACCCTTTCCAGATGGTTTCCAAAAAGCCATCTTGTTGCTGACTTAATATGTCCCAATTAAAATCCAATCTAGAATGAGCCACTTAAAATGGACAGATTTCACGTAGCCCCAGAGATTATAATTAAAACAAAAAACTCAGCCGTGAGCTGAAGAGATCTTTACTGTCAAGTGCCCTAATTCAGAACCTCCTTTGTCAAACCATGGTTATTAATTGGTGGTCTTTTATGCTGAAATTACATTCATTCTGAACAACCACCCTGTGAGGCAAGCCACTATTATGGTTATTGCTATTTTCAAAGCAAAAACTGAGGCACTGGCTCAACCATGGTTATGCTATGGACACAACTTCTGTCCAGGTTTGCCATATCTAAGTACAATATATCACTTATACTCTAGGACAGTAGTTCCCAAACTGTGGGCCTGTGGCCCACCAGTGGGTCACAACACAATGTTTGGTGGTTTGCAAAACTGACAGGATAGATCAGGTTATGTACATCAAGGGTAAAACAACCTCCTACTTGGGGAGGGCACTGCTGCCCAATCATCCATTATACCCACAGAGACTTGAGCAGCTGGTAAAGTGAAACCTTTTTTTAGGTGGGCCCGATGCTAAAACGTTTGAGAACCACTGATCCAGATGGTCCATTCCAGAAAATCAAGCACTGTGTGGAACAGTGCTATATAATAAGTTGTTTAAAAGGCAGGAAACGGGAGCTGATTGCCCCAACATGCATTGCTTCCATTGGCTAGGATAGCTGCCAGTCATACCAGGACAGCGAGCACTGCAGTGAATCATTGCTAAAGGAAGCTCCATTATGGGAGTTATTATTGCAATAATTTCACATATTACCTCTCCCTTCACATGGAAGATAAAAGGGACTTTTGTTTCCCTTGCTTGATGAGAATCAAAAATATATTTCCCACAGAAAGTTAAGTTTGTTATGTATGTGGAGAAAACTATAAATACAAACGCACATTTAGTTTTTTGTTTTGACAAAAAGTTGACAAATACAATCATTTTACAATGATTTATAAAATCATTTTATAATACAAAGGCAGACTGCATTTGTATTATAATAATGCATGTATATAATAATAATAATAATAATAATAATAATAATAATAATACATGTACTAATAATACATTATGTCATCCTTAGAACAACCCTTTATGGCAGCAGTTCTCAAACTGCAGGTCTGTGGCCCTCCAATTTTGTGAAAAATCTGTATCAATCAAGTTTGCAATCCCTTAAGGCACAATCCTAACCTGGAGTTAGGCTGGCACAGTTAGCCCAGCAAAGTTTGGCAGTTAGCCCAGCAAAGGGCCACTGTGAAGCATGTTTAGACCACTCTTGGAATCAGGAGGGATGGCGTATGTCTGTGTGCTGGCCTCTCTGACTCTGAGAGTGGTCCAAACGTACTTTACAATGTCTCTTGTGCTGGCCACACTTTGCTGTGCCAGCCAAACTCCAGGTTAGGATTCTGCTTTTAGTCTCTTTAAAAAGGTGTCCGCACATTCTGACAACTCTGCTGCTATAAGGTTTTGAGACAGTTGAATTTGGATAGGAGAAACTTTAATTTCCATCCCAGTTCAGTCACAAGCCTTTATTGAGTGACTTTTGGCTAAAAGGACCGTCTCAGAGGCCAATCCTATGCTCTGTAGCATCGGCAGTACTTGTGTACCACCAGCGCTAGGTAGGAACATAGGAACAGTCCCATTGGGTAAGGCTAAGGCCCATCTAGTCCAGCTTCCTGTATCTCACAGTGGCGCCCCAGATTCCTCAGGGAGCACACACTTGCATCCTGATGCCACGCCCCTGCATCTGGTTTTCTGAGTAAGCTATTAACCTCGCACACCCACACAACCCCCAGTGAAGACACCCGACTATGGGTTGGGTTTATGAAACACAAGTAACCATTTTTCAAAAACATGAAACCTATTAGACACACCACCCCTCCCTCATCAGTCTGGGGTAGGCAAAAAAACTGCCATCCATGGCCAAATCAGATGACAGAAAAAAATTCCTTGACCATAATGCGCGACCAACTAATCTCACGCTGTACATATCCATCATGGCTTGTAACCTGTGATGGCGTTTTCCTCCATAAATCTATCCAATCCCCTTTTTAAAGCACCTAGGCCAGATGCCATCACCACATCCTTCGGCAAGGAGTTCCACAGACTAATTACATGCTGGGTAAAGAAATATTTTCTTTTATTTGTTGCAACTTTCCAAACACTCAATTTTAGCAGCTATCCTCTGGTTCTGGTGTTGCGTGAGAGGGAAAAGAGCTTTTCCCTATCCACTCTATCCATCCCCTACATACCATCTCAAGTGGATGCATTCCATCTTAAGGGGAGTGGCTGCAGTGGTGACAAAGGTCACAGCCTTGCTGTGAGATAGCCACTGCCCCCGGCACAATGGGTGTTTTAAAGGTACTGGGGGGGTAAGCGTGGCCATCCAGAGGGGGTGGGGGAGCGGCAATCCCTTTTGCAGTGCTCCCTGCTGCAACAAACACTTCCATACTGTGATCACACCCCGCTCACAAACCCAGATGTGGGGTGTGATTGCAGCATGGAGCTGTTTGTTGCAGCAAGAAGGACTGCAGAGAGGCTCGTCGCTCCCCCACCCCCTCCATTTGGCTGCGCTACCCCCCAGGTACCTTTAAGACATCTGTTGTGGTGGCGGCACACTCACAGTGGGACTGTCATTGCCAACCCCCACCCCCACAAAGATTCCCATATCACCTTGTTGCATTTCTTTTGCCAGGGTTTGTGTTCCTTTTTATTCTCATCATTAGGGCAAGACTTCCATTAATGGAAGGAGGCTTCCTTCCCTTTTACAGTCTCTTTGCTTGTTAGCCATGCAGGCATTCTCTTGGACCAGATGCCATCACCACCTCCTGTGGCAAGGAGTTCCACGGGTAGTTAATCTGTGGAACTCCTTGCCACAGGAGGTGGTGATGGCATCTGGTCTTGATGCCTTCAAGAGGGGATTGGACAGATATCTGGAGGAAAGGTCCATCGTGGGCTATAGGCAATGATGGATTGTGCAACCTCCTTATATAGGTGATGGGCTACTGGTACCAGGTGCAAGGGAGTGGCAACAGGATGCAAGCATCTTGTAGTCTCATGCCTTCCTGGGGCACCTGGTGGGCCGCTGTGAGATACAGGAAGCTGGACTAGATGGGCCTTTGGCCTGATCCAGCAGGGCTCTTCTTATGTTCTTATGTTCTTATGACTTAACCGAGCTCTTTTTTTTTTTTTTTTTTTGGCAGCACATACTTCCGCTGGGCATCTACTACTGTTGTTTTAAACAGCCTCCATGCACTCTGGAGAGATTGGACTCTTAACTTTCCTTTCAACTTCTTTCTACCTAGCTTCCTCATTTGTGGGAAGTCCGCCCTTAGGAGTCAAAACTTTTTGTATCAGATTTGCTTGACATACCTTCAACATCCATGGCGAAACAGATTGCAGCATGGTCACTATTCCCTAATGGTTCAGTAACATTCACATCCCTAACCAGGTTCTGAGCACCGCACAATATTAAATCCAGAGTCACCTGTCCTCTGGTGGGCTCCATGACTAGCTGCTAATCCAAGCTCTCTTTCTTGACCAGAGCATCAATTGACCCAATTGATACGAGGATAATTGAAATCCCCCATGATTACAACCCTGTCCCTAATTTGTCTCCTCTATAAAGCACATTTGCGGCATCCTGTGAGAAGGGAGCACCTGTACTAGGCCTCAGCACCAAGAAGACGAGGCTCATTGGCAACAGTGGTAAGTTTCATTGTCATTCAGTGGTGAGGCCTTTCGGGGCAGGGGGAGGTGAAGAGGGGCAAGAACTGGGCAGGGAGGGGGCGGAGAATCAGGCCCAGGAGACGGATGGAGACAGCAGCAGCCACTGCTTCCATATCCTGACCTACCTCCTGGGCTGGGCAGTCCAACATAGACCTCAATAGTGGGCACAAAGCTGAAGAAACCCATTGCCACCGACTATAGTCTCCTTGAAGTAAGTGATCAAACACGCCCTTGCCCTGAGGAAACCTCCAGTGGTGTCCCTGCACCCACAGGATCATGTGGTAGACATTTCTGTGCCGCTGGAACCATTACCACTGGGAGCCATAGGATTGGGCTGCCCATCTCCTAACCTATGTTAGAGGTTTGTGATGTGAATGTGTAATCACCTGCACTCTTTGAAGAAAGAGAAGGTACAGATAAGATTAATACAGTAGTATCAGTTTCTTTTCCTATCCATCTTGACAATCATAATTAAGATCAAATTAAAGTTGCATTTGAGCCCTTTGTCTAAAGGATGACTATCTTATTCCAGTAAAACTAGTACTTCTGGGGGGGTTGGGGGTTGGGGGATGTGTTCCAGGAACACTAACATCCAAACAAAAACAGAATGTACTGGACTAATGAAATATCAACTTTCCTTCTCTAATCTCTGGAGGGGAATTCCACAGTCTCGCTGATTAAAAGCAACTGTTGGTATGAAGGAATACAATTTTTCTAGCACAAAGTAATTATTTGTTTTGCCAAGTACAAGATAGAAATATCCAGAAAATTGTGATGATTCTTCGCACGATGCAATGCATCTGGTTTCATAATCCGCTGGCTAGTCTTTTAGGATTGGGAAGGAAAGAAACACTATCCAACTATCATAATTACATCTTCTCTTGGACAGCTCAACTAATTCTTCACACAATAGCAGCAGCATAAAAACCAGGGTAACATAATTGAATTAAAAGTCTTGTTTATCATTATTATTACTTTCGAAAGCAGCTGCTACTTGAAGTTTGATGCCTTCTGGTGACTGCTGTCACCCTTTCCTTCATGCCAGCAAACCAAGCCAAGAAGTACATTAGCGTGACTTTCTCCAAATTACCACACCCACTGTATAATTCAGCATAACAATGTCGTCAAAACAGCTGCACTGCTAAATTCTCCAGACTATTACAGCCGGGCAAAGGGACCAAAAACAATTCATTTGAGTTGCAATTTAAAATGGCCAAATTCAACAAGAAATTGTCTTGTACAGGGACATGATAAAGGAATGAAAATGGGGGGAAAACAGTGCTGTGTTCCTCTGCAGCACCCATTCATTTCATGGGATGTGCGCAAGAGAACGTTCTGCTGGAATGTGCACTGGTTAGTGTTGGACTAGAGGCAGGAAGGTTTCAAGTTCAAAGCCCTATACTAATCAGCCATGGCACTTCCTGGATGACCTTGGGCCAGTCACTGTCTCTCAGCTTAACCTCCTGCACAAGATTGGTATGAGAATAATGGGAGAAGGAGAGTCATGCACATTATCTTGAGCTCCTCTATAAAAAAGCTTGTATAAAAATGTGAAAAATAAAGAAATAGGGATCACTAAAATGAGCTTAAGTGGATGTTGCTTTCATTTCAAAAGCCATATGAGCTTCCTTTAAAAACACCTTACCCTGACCCACTCCTCTTGGAAATACCTTCAACAGTAAGCACTTGTAACATCAGCATATTTGAGAAGCAGTGTTCCTTCACAGCTGCTGTTCTTTATTTTGCGGTTTTGTGTCTTTGGGTTACATTTTTGGCTGCAATACATCCTCCCATCCACTAAAAAAAATCCAAAGGACTTTGCTTTTCAAAATATCCCATTTGTCTCAGACTTTTTTTCCTTCAGAAGTTCTAGCCATGGGATGATTTAATTGTCCTCTGAGCCCATTAAAATACGTTTTCCTGAAATCCAGCATTCAAGAATGCAAACCAATCTGAACGACATCATCTTGGTAGCCAACAGTTCTGTTGGCTTCCAGAATCCTACTTTCTCTTGCAGTGCTTAGACCTTCAACAGGAAGAATATGTTCTCTACTTTGAGATTTTTTACACAATTTCTCCCACCTGCAGTCTAAAGTGGTACAAACTATTCCAGTTCCCTAGGACTCTGCTGCTTCAGTTTGCTTAATGCATACATCAGGCCTTCTAGAACAGTCTTCATGCAGCCATCCTGAAGGTTGACTTTATGAAACAACCACAAGGTATCCCTATTACTTAAATTTCTTTTAGTTTCTTCACATACTATTGTGGATTACAAACTATTATATTTTCAACCAAATGTTTTTTGAAATGCCCAAGTTACAGTGAGGCTACATTTCTGCTCTTCTGGATTTCCAGAGTTGACTGTTATGTGCAATTTTTAAACAAAAACGAAAGTCTTCATAGAAGAGGTCTTAATTGATGTGATGGAAGTACCATTGTGTCATACCTACACAGATCAATCCTTCTGGAAAAGCCATCTGTCAATAGAGGATATCTTCAAAAGGACCAAAATGGCCACACATGTCATACACAACAGGACACGGCCTAAAGAAGAACAGATCAAGGGCAAGCGGCTGAACACAAAATGTTCATTTCCTCAGGATCAGTTTTTAAAGGCCTTTTCAAACCAAAACAAAAGGAAAAAGCACTGGAGCCACAACACAACTCTGCTGGAATCCCAATTCCTAACCTTTCTTCTTTTACCTCTCAGGGCACAGCATGAAGTATCTGAAGCTAGATTTCTTTGTTTCCCCAATGATTCCACAGTAATGAAGTTTCCATGTATGATCGTGATGTCTTGGAAAGGTCAAGTGCAGGCTTCAAACACCTCCCCTGCTAAAATTCAGCCAGTAGAACAACAAAAGGGGTGAAACAAATCCTTAACCAATTGTTTTCTGTAGACTGCAAAAGGACCCATGCAGCTAAAGATATCAAAACAGAGCCATTTGACCTCATAGGGATTCAGTCTGAATGCACTTAAGTCAGCCCTCTTCTGGATCATGAAGCAAAAAGAGGGATGTAATCAAGACGGTGAACAGGCAAGATTTATGTCTACAGAAATATCACAGAATCAATTATGTGTGTAGTCCAAATGTATTCATACCGAAAAGTAAAAAAAAACAATGTTCTTATGGCTGCAGTACAGAAGTAAACAAAGATTGAGGTAAGCACAGAAACAGGGTTTCAATCTAACTAATAACCTTGCTTTAGTGCAACGATGTGCAAAAACCTCTGGGTGATGCATGAACCTATCCTACCCATGCAACTGGACTCCTGGAATCTGTTTTCCACAACAGGGAAGCAGTGCCCAACATTTGCAGTTCTGGAGGAAATTAAGGTCATGCCTGCACTCTCAGTAGGGAGTCAAAACACAAGATATACAGCAATTCACTTTTAAGTGGAATCATGCAAGGACTCCTGTGCATTCCTCGGAACGCATCTTTCTAGTGATCTACTGTGTGCATGTGCGTGCATTAGGGGAGTAGAGAGAGAGCACCTGCAATGCACACAAGAATGGATTCATGTGGAGTTTAAAAGGAGTGTTTGCATTTCACTAACATTTTCCTTCTCTGACAGTTCTCCTTCCTGCCCTTCAACAATGTGCACTGCTTACTAGAAGAGTATGAAATAGTTAACGGTTGGTTACTGGAATGAAGAAAATGTCTCTGTTGATGAAGCAACCAGACTAATTATTCCCACTCTGATCCAGTCATGTATAGTTCACTAGTCGGGACAGACTGTGGATGGGTATGTGCTGACTTCCAGATGGTGTGAAACAATCAAACACACCCATCTACCCTATATACTCATGTATAAGTCTAAAAAATTATACCTGAAAATTGACCCTGAAACATGGATCATGGGGCTGGGCTAAGAAGCAGAAAAAAAGAGGGTAGAAAAAAGGAGCAATTTTACTTAACAGTACCTGTTCTTAGGCACCAATAGAAAGCAAGCAAAAAAAAAAAAAAAAGGTAACCATTTTCTTTCTCCAAACAGGCAGAGAGGTGAAGGTGCTTATGGGAAGGTGAAGGTCGTTATGAGGGTTGCTGCTATGGAAGCGCTGTACTGTATTCCTCACAAAGCCTACAACTCCCATAAGCACCTTCATCTTTCTTCTTTCTTGTTTAGAGGATAGCACCATTTCTCTGCTGCCTCAGAAGAAAATGGAATAGCTCTTTTTTTGTTTGTTTGTTTTTTTGGCTGTCTGTTACTGTCTCAGAACATTATTAGTAAATCATTTTTAAAGAATTTTTTTAAAAACTGTTTTATCCTCGACTTATCCACGGGTCATAATCAAATCCTGTGATTTTTGGCTGAACACTTGCCATAAACGTATACATGAGTATATACAGTAATTTTTCTGCAGTGCTTTGCATGATCAGAGATCAAACAGTAGGGTTTTTCACAAAAAGAGAAAAAGATGGTGATAACAATAGTTTTCTGATAAACAAATTCAGCAAGCATTTAAATGCCTCTAAATGATTTAATCTTGCACTACTAAATATTCTAACACAATTAAGGTTTGTCTTTCCTGTTAAGGGAGCATATTCCCTCCCTGTTGTTGTTGTTGTTCAGTCGCTAAGTCGTGTCCGACTCTTCGCGACCCCATGGACCACAGCACGCCAGGCCTCCCTGTCCTCCACTAGCTTCCGGAGTTCACCCAATTTCATGTTCATCGCTTCGGTGACACTATCTAACCATCTCATCCTCTGCCGCCCCCTTCTCCTTTTGCCTTCAATCTTTCCCAGCATGAGGGTCTTTTCTAAAGAGTCCTCTCTTCTCATCAGGTGGCCAAAGTATTGGAGCTTCAGCTTCAGCATTTGTCCTTCCAGGGAGCAATCAGGCTTGACTTCCTGTAGGATGGACCGATTGGACCTCTTTGCAGTCCAGGGGACTCTCAAGAGTCTTCTCCAGCACCATAATTCGAAAGCATCTATTCTTCGGCGCTCTGCCTTTCTTATGGTCCAGCTCTCACAGCCATACATAGCTACTGGGAAAACCATAGCTTTGACTATGCGAACCTTTGTTGGCAGGGTGATGTCTCGGCTTTTGATTAAGTTGTCTAAGTTCGCCATAGCTTTCCTCCCAAGAAGTAAACGTCTTTTAATTTCATGGCTGCAGTCACCATCTGCGGTGATCTTGGAGCCCAGGAAGATAAAGTCTGTCACTGCTTCCATTTCTTCCCCTTCTATTTGCCAGGAAGTGATGGGAGTGGTGGCCATGATCTTAGTTTTTTTAATGTTGAGCTTCAAGCCAATTTTGGCACTTTCCTCTTTCACCCTCATCAGCAGGTTCTTTAAGTCTTCCTCACTTTCTGCCATTAGAGTGGTGTCGTCTGCATATCTGAGGTTGTTGATATTTCTCCCAGCGATCTTGATTCCAGCTTGTGAATCATCCAGCCCTGCCTTCCTCATGATGTACTCTGCATATAAGTTAAATAAGCAGGGTGACAGGATACAGCCTTGTCGTACTCCTTTCCCAATTTGAAACCAGTCGGTTGTTCCATGTCCAGTTCTAACTGTTGCTTCCTGGCCCACGTACAGGTTTCTCAGAAGACAGATAAGGTGGTCTGGTACTCCCATCTCTTCAAGAACTTGCCACAGTTTGTTGTGATCCACACAATCAAAGGCTTTAGCATAGTCAATGAAGCAGAGGTAGATGTTTTTCTGGAACTCTCTGGCTTTCTCCATGATCCATCGAATGTTGGCAATTTGATCTCTAGTTCCTCTGCCTCTTCGGAAACCAGCTTGTACATCTGGTAGTTCTCGATTCACATACTGCTGAAGCC
>JAJKFI010000034.1:4930903-5017592 GCA_029204185.1 Lerista edwardsae
CTTTGGCTGCAAAGAATGTAATCAATCTGATTTCGATGTAGACCATCTGGTGAAGTCCATGTGTACAGTCGCCGTTTGTGTTGCTGGAAAAGGGTATTTGCTATGACTAATGTGTTCTCCTGACAAAACTCTATCAGTCTTTGCCCTGCTTCATTCTGTACTCCAAGACCAAACTTGCCTGTTACTCCTATTACCTCTTGACTGCCTACTTTAGCATTCCAATCCCCTATGATGAGAAGGACATCTTTTTTGGGTGTTAATTCTAGAAGCTGTTCTAGGTCTTCATAGAAACGGTCAACTTCTTCCTCTTCAGCACCAGTGGTTGGGGCGTAGACTTGGATTACTGTGATGTTGAAAGGTTTGCCTTGGATCCGAATTGAAATCATTCTATCACTTTTGAGATTATACCCCAGTACTGCTGTTCTCACTCTCTTGTTCACTATGAAGGCTACTCCATTTCTTCTAAGGGATTCCTGCCCACAGTAG
Organism: Lerista edwardsae; assembly: GCA_029204185.1. Lineage (NCBI taxonomy): Eukaryota > Metazoa > Chordata > Lepidosauria > Squamata > Scincidae > Lerista > Lerista edwardsae. Next base: position 4,931,390 of record JAJKFI010000034.1, read on the forward strand.
CAGATATAATGGTCATCTGAATTAAATTCTCCCATTCCTGTCCATTTTAGTTCACTAACTCCCATGATGTCGATGTTCAGCCTTGACATCTCACGTTTGACTACATCTAACTTACCTTGATTCATAGATCTGACGTTCCAGGTTCCTATGCAGTATTGCTCTTTGCAGCATCGCACTTTCCTTTCACTTCCAGACACATCCACAGCTGAGCTTCCTTCCGGTTTTGGCCCAGCTACTTCACTCTTTCTGGAGCTACTAGTACTCGTGTTCTGCTCTTCCCCAGTAGCATAATGGACACCTTCCGACCTGAGGGTCTCATCTTCCAGTGTCATATCGTTTAGCCTTTTAGTTTTGTAATCCATGAGGTTTTCTTGGCAAGAGTACTGGAGTGGGTTGCCATTTCCTTCTCCAGCGGATCACGTTTAGTCAGAACTCTCTACTATGACCTGTCCATCTTGGGTAACCCTACATGGCATAGCTCACAGCTTCATTGAGCTACTCAAGCCCCTTCGCCACGACAAGGCAGTGATCCATGAAAGGGATCCCTCCCTAAAGGGACTCATTTGCTCATTAAAAGGAAAGAAATGACTGATGATACCCTAAGTAAATAAGTAATCAAAATGAAGACAAAAAGCTCTGCATGCTTCACGTTAAACAGAAAATAATCTTTTCTGTCAAGAAATAAGTCCTTGAATTTCTAGTCAACATAAAAAATGAAGCTGTCTTTTGGAACAGTAAAAATGTTACTTGTAGGGTTTTTGTTTTTTTTAACATAGAAGAATAGAGCTGGAACATTCTTAGCCTTAATAATTTTAGAGCACAATGAAACTACTATCATTTCCATGCTACTAAAACTCAATACAGTCTAACCTTGTTGATATAGTGCAGAATTTATCTTGCATAAGAACAGCCAAACAAGATCAAACCAAGGACCAATCTAGTCAAGTACGCTGTTTTTAACATGGTGTTTCCAGGAAACCCTCTTGTGCAGAGGTGTCAAACATAAGGCCCACAGGTCAGATATGCCCACGGAAGCTGTTTATCTGCCCCAATGATAATTGGGCTACCCCAGTACCACCAGAGGCGTCGCGAGGGTATGGCGCCACAGGGCACGAGCCCTGGGGCGCCATAAGGTGGGGGGCGCTGTTGGCTTGGCGCCCTGCCCCCCACCCGCAAATTTGCCGGCCCCCCCGCCCCGAGGCGCCTTGGCGGCGTCCAGGCCTGCCGCTGGGGTGCCTTAAGCCCCCCAGGGGAAGCCCAGGGAAGGAAGCCGCCGCACCCCCCCCCAGGGAGGCGCGCTGGCGGCTCCCATCCCGGGCTGTCGCTTGGGTGCTTAAAGCGCCCCAGCGGCAACAGGGGGGAAAGGAAGTTGCTGCTGCGCGCCCCGAGCCGGGACGCGCACCAGCAACTCCCGTCCCGGGCTGTCGCTTGGGCGCTTAAAGCGCCCCAGCGGCAGCGGGGGAAGGAAGCTGCCACCGCGCGCCCCAAGCCGGTATGCGCGCCGGCTGCTCCCTTCCTGGGCTGCGGCTGGAGTGCTTAAAGCGCCCCAGCGGCAGCCTGGGGAAGGAAGCAGCCGCCACGCACCCCGAGCCGGGACGCACGCCGGCAGCTCCCATCCCGGGCTGTCGCTGGGGCGCTTTAAGCACTCCAGCAGCAGCCCAGGAAGCGAGCAGCCGGCACGCGCCCCGACCCTGCCAAACGTCATGAAGTCACGACGTCGTGGCGTCGTGTGTCCTGGGCGCGGTTTCGCCCAGGTATGCGCCTGAGTACCACCATCAGCTACTCTCAGCTGCTGACCTGTGAAGTGATGCTTCAGCAGAAGTGGTACTGTAGAAAGTGTGGCATGACAATAAGATTGTCCCATATCTTGAAAACATGGTCAAGACTTGCATATTATCTTTTATTTTCAACTGATGAATGCCTAGGTGAGAAAAAAGTGCTTTTTTCTGATCATCGCCTGCTTAATGACATCAATTCCTGCTTTAAAACACCACTTCCAGCCCTTAGTGGTGCTATGAATACTACTGGGCCCGCTGTAAGAAACAGATTCAACACCTCACAGTGAAGCACTGTTTTCTGCAGGACCCTTGAAGCGATGGGCCAGATGCCAGAGCCACTGAGACAAATTTTATCAGGAGGGTACAAAGTTGCTTTGGGACCCCTTCCCTTTTCCCCTTCAAATGTGTACTTGGCTCCCAGGCCCTCTTTTGCTGGCTTCCTTTGGTTCCCAGGCCCCCTTTTTGATCCCAGGCCCAGATACAGTGTTTCCCTCAGGGGCCTCGTGACAATGCTTCCCAAACTGGTGCACTGCAACCCACCAGCCAGGAAAGCACTTGTCCCCCTGATTCTTTAAGGGGGGGAGGGGAAAGGCCGCAATGCAATCTTGAGGATCATGCTGCTGCCGGGACAGGGGGGAGGGTTTTTTCTACCGACCTAAGGGAGTGCCAGCCACCGGGGTGTGTGGGGAGCCATGTGACACAGATGCCTCTGCAGAGCACCCCCAGCCTCCTAAACAGCAAGAAAACAGAAAAACACTTCCATTTTTCAATTGTGTTTTTAAGTCCCCCCAGCCGCAGTGTGATTCTGAGGTCACTACCTCATCCCTCTCTCCCCCTGCACACACTTGTAGGAATTTATAGGAGCACTGCCCTGCCAAATGCCATTTCACCCCCACTGGGATGTGGTTCTCCTCAGTACCTTCTTCTCTTCCTTCCCCACTCCACAGGCACACTCCACACAGGCTCCCAGAAGCTTGTTGCCAGCTCCTCCATCTAAAGCTTGGAGAATACTTGTAGAGGAGAGTGGTGGCAAGACACTATGATTTGCCTCTCTTCCACCTATTCTTCTAGGAGGAAGAGAGTAAAGCAGGCAGCAAAGGGCAAGCAGTGCCCCAAAAGGCAAGGGGAAGAGAAGACACAAAGCACACCCTAACAACACACCAGGGCATCAGGGGAGGGGCAGTGATGCTCATTGTCCCATCACCCAAAGCCTCACCTTGCTTCATTAGAGAGTTCACACTGCTTTTGCTCTTGCTCTTAGAACTTGTTACCAGCCTGATCCTAACCATATTTGCTCAGAAGCAAGTCCCATTTTGTTCAGTGGGTTTTATCCTCCAGCAATTGTGCACAGTCTTGAAGTCTCTCTTAGCGTTCAAAGGTGGGAAATTACTGGGCATCTTGGAATGGGCGAAGAGAAACCTCTCTTGCCTCTAAGCAAGCATAATTCTGCAATGCAAAAGTATGTGAGCTGCATGCCTCCCCACTGGAAGGATTCTGTTCTGTTGCAAATCAGTAAGTTCTAAATCTCATAGCAAGCAGTTAGCAGTGCCACTTCCAGCTTGAATTTGGAAGGCAACAACATTGGACCTCTCCAAGAAAAGGGGAAGTGACATTGGTGAAAGAATGCATGTGGTGAGACTTATCTGCAGCAGCTTCTTTTTTTTAGGGTTTTTTTTTCTTTTTAAAATTTTGTTTTGCTTTCAGAATTAGAAGAGCTTCTCTCAGTATTATTCTAAGGCAGACTCTCCCACCTCTCCCCACCCCATTCTGCTTCCCACCACCCTCCCAAAGTTCCTGTGCTGGCCTTGCAAGGCTGGCCTTGCCTTTGTGCTCTGGGCCTGGGAATTGGCACTCTAAGGCCAGCTTTACGGCACAAACTCGCTTTATGGCGTGTTTTGCAACATTCAGAGGATCTGTTGGGCCAACCTTACGGCACATTTGGATTGTGCTGCAAGTTTTAGCAGGAGAATGAAAAAGAAGCCATCACGGCTACTAGGGCTACTTTAGAATACTAAAACAAGCCTGTGAGGCAGAAAGTGTCTTTCTTGTTGCTGTAACCTAAGAGATGATTAAAGTTGGTGTTACTAGATACCAACAGGGACAGAGTGCCTATAGCTTTAACCATTGTATAGCAGAGGGAATTTGGGCAGGTGCAGCTTTTGAAACCCTTCCATGATGAGCTGCACCTGCCCAAATTCCCTCTTCTATACAATGGTTAAAGCTATAGGCACTCTGTCTCTGTGTTTGGTAACCCTATTTAAAGAGGCTCTAAATATCTTCTGGACATCCTTCAGAGTCTGATCCTTTAGCAGTAGAGGTTTTATTTTTTATGGATGGCAGTGTTATCCTTAAAAAAGGGCTGAAAGTGTTGTGATTATTCCAAATTAATATTTCAAATAATTTTAAAGCATTTTTATCAAGTGTGTTCACATATAGGTGATATATGTGTGTTTTATGGCTGTGAGCACACATCCAAAGAGCACAACTATTTGCAATGCAATCCTATGCATGTTTACTCAGAAGTAGGCTCTATTGTGTTAGAACATAAAAACATAAGAAGAGCCCTGCTGGATCAGGCCAAAGGCCCATCTAGTCCAGCTTCCTGTATCTCACAGTGGCCCACCAGGTGCCCCAGGGAGGCACGAGACAACAAGATGCTTGCATCCTGTTGCCATTCCCTTGCACCCGGTACTCTGAAGTAGCCCACCACCAATGTAAGGAGGTTGCACAATCCATCATTGCCTACAGCCCACGATGGACCTTTCCTCCAGAAATCTGTCCAATTGAAATGTGTTCAATGGTACTTACTCCTAGGTAAGTGTGCATAGGACTGCATCCATAGTCAACTACTTGAATGCTTGAATTAAACTTACAGTAGTCATTTAAGGTTTAGTATTGCCATACACAAACATAACCAAATTAGAATATTGCAAAGATAGCAACATTGAGAAGATAGCAAATTCTGATAGCAACAGAACTGAACATAGCACTGAATTGCTGTGGGGGAAAAATTGGTGTGAAAGTGCAGGGAAAACCAAACACCAGCACAGCAAGGAACCATTAAACAATTTGCTTACTTGTTGTTCACCTATAACGCAAACATGTAGCTCAGTGTCACTTTCCACTTCCTTCTTGAGTGTTTTTGGGGCCTACATTCATTGGATTGGAACAATTCTGATGGCACTGCATTCCTCTTGGCCTACCCATTACAATGCACCATGGCATGGCCTACTAAACATGCAGTGTGGCTCAGTTTCACATTCCACTGGGCTCCATTCATTTTCCTGAGCAGCTTCTGAGCATGCTCAGAAGACTCTACATGCAGTTAGAACTCTGTGGCTTATAAGCACAGTCAGAAGCATTCAGAACTGCTAGGGCCTTGCTCTGCACCAGGTGACTCAATGCATTTACTATATTAACCCATATATAAGCAACATGTGGGGGAGTTACAGACCTGTTCTGTAGCCTGCCTTGCTCCACTGGAGGTCTAGGGTCTTGCTCTGCCCACCATGTGATTCAATGCATTTACCGTATTAACCCATGTATATGTCCATGTCAGGTTTTCAGGCCAATTTTAAGGCATTTTTTAAACTTATATGTACCATATATACACATGTATATTTTAAAAGGAGAAACTTGGTTTAAATTTACAATTAAAATCAGCCTTTTTTCTCTTGATGACTAAATCAAGAGTCATGACTAAGTTTCTAGCTCGTGCGTTCGTTCTTCTTTTCCTGTGCGTGCCTCCTGCCCCCATTTACCCTCATTAATCCTCTTCCCAGTTTTGCTTTCAGACAAACTGAATGGAAGGAAGACAGGTTCCCCAGGCTCCCACCATACAGTCTGTTTAGAAGAGAGAAAAAGTGGCAGGGTCAGAGGAAGAGGTAGGTCCTGCCACTGATGCGGGAATCAGGATAGCCGGCACCTGCCACAATCCTCCTCTTTCTCATTTTCCAGTGGGAAGGAAAGCAAGCAGGAAGAGGATTGTGATGCCGGCATGGCCAGTGGGCTAAGCAGCCAGTCAGGCAGAGAGTTGATGGAGGCCGTGAAGCACGGGGCACCTCCACCAGTTCATTCACCACCACACCAACCCACCATTCAAAGCAGCAACTCATATGGCCTCGTGAGCAGGCCGGCCCTGGCAGCCAATACATATGGAAGTTCAAACAATGGATCGTTACTATCTTTCCAATTGATGAGTTTTCCTTTGTTGGAGCAAATAAACACATAATTTACAGCCAAAAATATTTTAGCAGCATTGTGGGAGCTATGGTGCCAAGATCCGCATGCATTTTCTCTTGCACAAATCTATCCCTTCATTGGAGCCTAGCCAAGTTCTACAGAAGAAGGCTCACCATGGACTTTTTGCTCATTATCCATAATTTCCTCTAATAATGAGCTCACACACTGACCTTGTAATCAGGCTGACAATAATATCCTGTGTAATCATTTCTCTCCTCAACAACAATATCCAGATCCCTTCTGTATAATAGGATGCTTTTGGCATGAACTAAGGCTCAAAGCAGGAGCCGTTTCTGTTTCCTTGCCATTTGCACAACATAAGTCATCTCAAGGGGAAAGAAAAAAATCATCACCATTTGAGCTATAAGGATTCGTTTTTTGGATGCGTGTGTATATACCAGTGAATAAGAAGCCAATAAGCTTTAGGTCAGTGGCAGTCTTGCTTTGGGAGGCTGAACTTTCCATCAATCCTTTATTGGCATACAACATACACAAACACAATATTATGTACAGACCTACTAGTAAAACAGCAAAATTAATAAGCCCCAATATTCCCACTGTATTTACTCAATAGGGGTGAGCTGTGAGACCCTGCCTGTGTTGCTCGTGCTGGGTCCTGGGAGGTTGAATGAAGGGCGTGGAATCACCTGCTATCCAGGGGGCTGAACTAAATGTGAGGGGAGAAGCCGTATTTGTTCAATGGGCAATTTTCACAATGGAGAGAGGTGAAAAGTGGAGTGCCCCAGGGATCTGTCTTGGGGCCCGTGCTTTTCAACTTATTCATAAATGACCTGGAGACAGGGATAAGCAGCGAGGTGGCTAAGTTTGCAGATGACACAAAACTTTTCCGGGTGGTAAAAACCAGAAAGGATTGTGAAGAGCTCCAGAATGATCTCTCCAAGTTGGAGGAATGGGCAGCCAAATGGCAGATGCGTTTTAACGTAGACAAATGTAAAGTGATGCACGTTGGGGCCAAAAACCAAAACTTTACCTATAGGCTAATGGGTTCTGAGCTGTCTGTGACAGCTCAGGAGAGAGATCTTGGGGTGCTGGTGGACAATTCAATGAAGGTATCGACCCAGTGTGCGTCAGCAATTAAGGAGGCCAATTCCATGCTTGGGGTCATTAAAAAAGGGGTTGAGAATAAAATTATTATTTTATATTATTATAAAATTATATTTTATAATATTAGCCAGTATTATCGTGCCATTGTACAACTCGATGGTAAGGCCACACCTGGAATATTGTGTACAGTTCTGGTCGCCGCACCTCAAAAAGGAAATAGTGGAGATGGAAAAGGTGCAGAAGAGAGCGACAAAAATGATTACGGGGCTGGGGCACCTCCCTTATGAAGAAAGACTGCAGCGTTTGGGGCTCTTCAGTCTAGAAAAAAGGGGGGACATGATTGAGACATACAAAATTATGCATGGAAGGGATAGAGTTGATAGAGGGATGTTCTTTTCCCTCTCTCAAAACACCAGAACCAGGGGGCATCCGCTAAAACTGAGGGTTGGGAGAGTTAAAACAGATAAAAGGAAGTACTTTTTTACCCAGTGGGTAGTTAATCTGTGGAACTCCTTGCCACAGGAGGTGGTGATGGCATCTGGTCTTGATGCCTTCAAGAGGGGATTGGACAGATATCTGGAGGAAAGGTCCATCGTGGGCTATAGGCAATGATGGATTGTGCAACCTCCTTACAAAGGTGATGGGCTACTGGTACCGGGTGCAAGGGAGTGGCAACAGGATGCAAGCATCTTGTAGTCTCATGCCTTCCTGGGGCACCTGGTGGGCCGCTGTGAGATACAGGAAGCTGGACTAGATGGGCCTTTGGCCTGATCCAGCAGGGCTCTTCTTATGTTCTTATGTTCTTATTTGTTTGTGCATGCATCTACCTCATTCATGTATAAAGTAGGGGGCACATCTAATTTTTAGAACGAAAAGCTTAACTCAACCCTTCTACTTACCTTACTACCAAGTTCCTCAACTGGCCAGGGAGAAAAGTGTCTGCAGCAATGAACAATGATTATTTTTAAAATAAAAAAAAGGTGAAAGAGTTCAGTCAGGTCCAGCCTTAAGCCAACGTGACTGATGTCATCACATTGGGCCCCGCACTTGGGGGGGGGCACATCAGGGCAGAGAGCATATCGCCTGCTGCAGCAGCCAGGATCTCTATGTACTGTAAGTCAGTGGGATGAGTGGAGCAACTTTACTTTGGGCCCTCCCACCTGCCCCTGCCTCTTAGCTGTCCAAAATGGACCTCCAGGAAGCAGTTGTCATCATGTCACCACCAACTATTTCTATGCGCTGCGCACAGCACCACAAGTGCTTTTCTTGGTGAGAGAGGGCCCTGCAAGGTGAAAGGGGGCCCTGCGGGAATGCCCTGCGTTAGGCCCTGCCACTCCTAGAGGTGGCCCTGACCCTCCCTGACCCATGTTCTCATTTTGGTTTTTTGGTGTTTTTTTGGGGGGGGGGTACAACTCAGAGTCACTCACATTTGATAGGCAAATGTGGCAGACACAGGAACAAACAAATCTGGCTTGCTCATCATACCTGAGGACAAAGTTAGTCCAACAAAGTTTGGCTGGCACAAGGGACACTGTAGCATATGTTTGGATCACTCTCTGAGCCAGAGAGGCCAGCACACAGGCATGTGCCATCCTCCCTGATTCTGAAGGCACAATCCTAACCTGGAGTCAGGCTAGCACAGTTAGACCAGCAAAGTTTGGCTGGCACAAGGGTTCACCATAAAATGCATTTGGACCACTCTCAGAATCAGGGAGGATGGCGTAAATCTGTGTGCTGGCCTCTCTGACTCAGGGAGTGGTCCAAATATACTTTACAGTGTCCCTTGTGCCAGTCAAATTTTGCTGGCCTAACTTTGCCAGCCTAACTCCAGGTTAGGATTGCGCTCCCAGTTTGTTCATAGCCTTCTTAAAATGCGAACACCAGAACCACATACAAAAGATGAAACCAGCACTAATTACAGCAGAACTGCAAACTTTCATATCATGCATAAGAAGCTCCTGCCAAAGTAATTCAAAATAACCTTCTCCCTTTTTGTAATATAATTCATGCCCTGTGACGGGAGAGTACAATCAGCCTATCTTGGTACCTTGCCATTTAAAACTAATGTAGGTGAGTTTTGTGTGGAAAATGCACATTTGATTGGAATAAATTATGTACAGGTTTGGTTAAAAAAATATGTTCGCTACATTTGGTGGGAGAATGGGGAACATCCGTACCTTCATTTCTTCCTTTTGTTATCCTGATGCACCTGCAACCTGCACAGGGTAGTGTTTGCCCAGCCTCTTCATTCTACGAGACTTAGCATATAATCACCTTGGTGGCCATACATGGTGGAGGCGGGCCCTGGACTTACATAGGTGGCCAAGCCTCACACAGCAACTTCGCTGTGCTTGATTTTGGATCGGTGAGGACCTCTTCAACCTGGATCACTAAATTGGATTGCCTGCCTTAGGTTGCCTGGCCTGGTGGGGGTGGGTGTACTCGGGGCATTGGCTCCTTGTTGGAAATGAGGCACCTTCCATGCCTATCCTTCATGTGTGGTACAGGGCAGAAGTGAGGACTTAAACCTGCCCTGCCCTGGTTCCCCTTCCCTCTTACCCTTGGCAACTGTTGCCATGCTGCTTGACTGTCCAGGCTGCCAAGTATATAAAGAGGGCTGGGGGTACAAAAATTGGGAAGGGGGGATAAATGTATATAGTCTTTGGGAAGCTATGCAATATCACTATCATAATTTCTAGAACTCCCAACCAAAAGCAAACTGAGAAGCAAAATGTTTATTTAGAATATTTACATATCTTTTGTGAACAAAAAAATTCACGAAGTGATATAGAGATTTAAACTTTACATCCCAAGAATGCTCACCAGGTACCTCCCACATACTTTCAGGTTCTTTGTAACAATGCTGAGGACTACAAATATGATGTACAGTTTGTTAAGAAGAGAAAGGTGGCACGTTTCCACAACGACTAACTAGTTATTTTTAGAAATTGATTCAAAATCGCTATGCATTTGAATCACAGTTTGTTGCTGCTATTTAAACTTCAATCCCATTTTTCTGTCAAATGGCACTCAGAATGGCTTACCTAAAAATTCACACCTACTGCATTTTGAAAAACCTCTGCATTCCATGATAGTGGAGCCCACACATTCAAATATTAACAAAATCTTACAGATGTTGCAAGTGATTGTCAATGGAAATAATTCTGACCACCTACTTTCAGTGATGCCTTTAAGGTCAATAGTTCTCTCAGCCACTTTATTTCAGGAAGAGATGTACCAGTAAATAACAGTTTTCACAGACAATCTTGGACCCATCCAAGATTCCAGTCAAACCTGAAATAAAAAGGAGAGTTATTAAGGAGTGGTTACCTAATTACAGGCCAAAAACAACAACAAAGGGACCAATATCATGAACTAGCAGTACATATTTATGCAAAGAATCAATTTCTTCTGTTCTTGCATTGGTTTTATTTGTACCTGTATTAATAATAATAATAATAATAATAATAATAATAATAATAATAATAGCCAAATCCTGAGTTGCCTGGCTCCTGGAGGAGCAGCGATACAAAAAAGGCTACTGCTGCATTCTATGGGAGCCATGGCAGGCACTGTGGTCTCCTTGGGGGAGGGGGAAAGGGGATATTCATCCCCTTTCTCCGAGTAAAGCCCCAGGCTGCACAATTAAATGAGGCTACTTGAGTGCCGGCTATAAGGCTGGTGCAGACTGCAGCAGACCTATGTTGGGCTGTCCAGCCCAAAGCAGGGCATAGGATCCAGCATTGGAGGTGAATTAACATCAGCACTCCCTCTTCCTGCGGTATCACAAATGTACTTTACAGCACATTCGCAACACTTTTAGCCAGTGGTACATGCATACCGCCAGCATTATGGCCCTCAGGGTTGGGCCCTACATGTTTTTTAAACAACCGAGGCTGCATTCTCACCTGAGAGTAAGCTCCATTGGCTATAATGGGACTAACTTCTGAGTAGGCATGCATAGGACTGGGCTCTAAGAGGCTGGCATAAAGTGCATTTGCACCACTCTCAGAGTCAAGGTGGACGGCGCGCAGAAGTTTGGCAGCCTCCCTGACTGAGAATGGTCCCAACCAGTGGTAGGATTCAAATGAATTAACAACCGGTTCTATGACGTCATAGCCGGAGCAAAAAAAAACCCCAAAGCCAGCCGAGGTAAGCGAGTGGGCGGGGCCCAGCCATTTAACAACCGGTTCTATAGAACCTGGGCGAACCCCCTGAATCCCACCACTGGTCCCAACGCACTTTACAGTGCATTTGAAACACTCCTGAGTCAGCACAAGTGACTTGTGCCCGTCTAACTCCAGGTAAAGATTATGCCATAAGTAGGATTAATAACAGGAAGCGCAGTAAAATAAGAGGGCTGGCAAGAAGAGCGACTAATCAGGTCAAAAGCAGTTTAAACCAAAGAAGAACTCAGCACAGCACCGCTGACGTCCATGACTATGTAAAGCTACACTCTCTTTTTTTCCTACTACTTGATTAATGCAAATAAATATGCTTCTTGTTGGCAAACCACAATGCTGCAAGGCCCTTTGCCAATTTTAGACTAAGGTATTTACCAGTCTCTGTCAGCCGACACAGAAACAATAGTGGAGAGTGTGCAAAAGCAGTGGAGGCAAGGATTAATTTCAAACTCATCACGTAATCTTGTGATATTTCCCACGAGATCTCCAAAACAGGTTGCAGCACCGTGAGACTTTATTTCCATATTTATTGGAAATAACACTGGAGCCAAGGCAAAGCGTACTATTCCCTCCGAGCATTCTCATGATGAGAATGAAATTAACTCTTGCTGTCACAGAAGGATTCTTTCTCTGTGTTTTTTTTACACCTGCAATATTTACTCCAAGTGACTAACAAGATCTTCTATATTGTCATGATACTATCTCTACCATCATGAGGCTATAATTAAATACTTGGGAAATTACATTCAATTTACAGCAATCTAAAATCATGCCCAATTTGTGGAGCAAAGGGCATTCTGATACACACATTACTGTATGAAGACTCATCCAAGCTGATCTACAAATTCTGAACATTTTTAAAAGGTTTGAAGTGTTTCTTTAAAAAAAAAACCAGCCGAAAGTAAATAAAACCTCTGGAAGGAAATAAAGATGTTCAGATTCTAGGCAGTTATCTTTCCAAGATCCCAAAACTGATCTGGACAGTAACAGATTTAAGATAAGCAATAATACTAATACTAAGCACCAGAACCAATTTGGTATGTTTAATACTTTTGTTATCAACCTAATACACTATGTATAGGCCTGACAAATTGAAGGATTTTTTGTAACAGGAGTAGTTTAACTGATCTGTTGAGTTTAAATATATACATACATACACTTTTCTGACATTTTAAAGACAGGATACAAGATAGCTTTTGTTGTTTAAACTGCAAGTCACCAATATTGTTAGAGGGAAAATTCATTTAAAACTGTTTCTTTGTCTTTCTTGTAACATGTACACATTGGAACCAAATTAACCTCAAAAATAAACAATGGTGCCCATTACTCACAATCCCATCAATTAAAAAAAATCCCCTTCACCAACTAACATTGGCTGTTGACTAATCAACTCAAGCATTAATTAATCTACTAATTAACCTGATTCAATAGCCCTTGCTATTTTCATTATTGAAATAGATGGGCATTTTGTGCAAAGAACCTTGGCGGCTTAATGCAACAAGAAAAAAGGCATCACAAGCAACACACACACACACACATACTGCTGTTCTACTTGAGTAGCAACCAACAATTTGCACAAAGTATGTACTGCATGCGGGGAACAACAAAGCAGAAGGGTTTGCTTTAGGTTACAGAAGCTGTGGGACAAAAGAAATTGTAATAATGAATAGCAGTGCCAGATTTTGCCATCCATACACAGCTCGCGTGTGGCACAGCATCCATTATCACAGTCTCTCTTTTGTCCCCCAAACTATTCAGCTGCTAATCAGCCGCCTGTCCCATTTCTCTTAGGAATAGAATTCCAAGAAACAGGCTGGGGAATTAAGACAGTGGCTCTTTTATTGTCAAACCAATTACATGTAATTAAATTAATGGCAGCCTAGAATCGAAAGTATTAAAAAAAATTAAAAAGCATTTGCTTTACATTTAGAATGAGTACAGCGATTACATGCTTTTAGGGTAATTGCCAGTATAACCACATAGTTGTGGGGGTCGAGCTCCTGACAGGGGGTCAATTTTGATTGTCAGCATTCATTAGAAAGTGTATGACTGAGAAATGATTGAGTTAATTTGGGGCTGACAGACAATGTTTAAAAACCTGAGAAATACCTATTTTTACAAATTTAATCAATCTTTGTTCATCACATCCTCAGGTACCTAAACATATATTATTACACGTATTGTTTATAAAGTGCTTAACATTTTCAAACATGGCACAGATTTTTTTTTAGTCCCTGCCACACACTTGCAATTTAAGAGGACAAGACACACAAGAGAGGAAGGGAATGTAAAAGGGGAGGAAGGTTCAGCAGAGATGCCATTGAGGTCAGTTGGGGATAAACCAGGGCTGTGTTTTAAGTAGGTATCTGAAATGAAACGCTATGGTGATGCTTGGATGCCAGGAGGAGGAGCATTTTAGTTAAAGGGAGTTGCATGGGGAAAGCGATACTTTCCCCAGGGGAGAAGGGGGAAAGAAATCCTATGCTGAGATGATACTCAGCTGGAATCTGTGAATGGAGCACAAAGCAAAAGAAGAGAGAAATAGATAGGGGAACAAGGCCACCGAGATGTCTGAAAGTAAGTATAAGAAGCTTAAAGTGAAGTTGAGAAGTGAGAGAAGCCGGTAAAGAGAATACTACAAATGAAACAGCAAGTAGAGGGCATCAGCTGACCAGCAGCACTTAGAGTAGGATGAAGATGCTTAATAATACAAGAAGATTACAACAATATGTGGGGGTGGGGGAAGAATAGAATGCACAGGCCTGGCCCAAGGTGACATGGCACTCAAAAGCAGTCCCTAGTTTCAAACACCTCCATTCCCCACCCCCGCAAGCACTTACAGCGATTCTCAAACTCCTGGAGAGTTTGAGAACTGCTGAGCCAAAGAGAAAAGACATGAGTCCAACATTATTTTTAAATTAGTTGCTACACTGACGGTTAGAAGAGCATGATAGAGCGGGAACACCTGTCCACATCAAGCGCTAGTGGAAACAGCAGGAAGAAAGAGCAATTTTAATTCATGGTCCAGTGAATGTAAGTTCAGCTCCCAGAATCATGGGAATGTCGTTTAATCTAGAGATCCATGGGGTCTAACTGTGTTTCCAACATCTGGTAATGTGGTTATTACATTCATTCCACCCCATATGAGAATGGAAATGAATTAATCCTTTCCTTAATTCTATGGAGATTGTGGTGGCTAGCTCCTTCTTGTTTTACCAAATTTGGCAGCAGCAATAACAACAGGGAACCCAACCGCGTTTTTACCTTCCTGAATAGCTTGGTGTCATCTGCAAACTTGGCTATCTCATGGTTTATCCATTTCATGAACAAGTTAAAAAGCGCTGGTCTACTACAGATTCTTGAGAGAACTCATTTCTTACTTCCGCTGTAAAAACTACAAGAGTGTGCAATATGGTATTGTTTAGGATTTAACATTTCCTATCATTCCAGAAGGCAACTAGAGGCAAAGAGGAGGAGGGTGACGCAACCCTCTTCCATTCTGATCTGTGGCACACCTGTTTTAGGATGCTGTTTCAGTACTGTTTTTAGTATTCAGTTAATTAATCAAATATTTTTTTAAAAAAAACTTTCGGTTTACAATCATTCGGAATTAAGGAGCTTGCCATTTTCCCCTCACGCTTCAAAAAGCATGGAAAATTGGAAATTAAAGTGGTCAGCTTAATTTCCACTCAATGTGAGCAGTAAACGTTTTGTACAGTCTCATATCTCCTGCCAACCTAGCAGTTTGAAAGCACCTAAATGCAGGTAGATAAATAGGGACCACTTTGGTGGGAAGGTAACAGCGTTCTGTGCGCTACGGCGTATAGTCATGCCGGCCACATGTCCACGGAAGCTTGTCCTCGGACAAAGCGCCAGTTCTACAGGCTTAGAAATGGAGATGAGCACCGCTCCCTACAATCGGTCACGACTAGACCATTCGGTCGTGGGGAAACCTTTACCTTACAGTCTCATATACTATGTTGGATTTCCAAATTGAATTCAATATACCCACACTTTGTCTTGGTCTTTCAAATCAGTGTTGGGGCAGAGAAGGGAACCAGCTAAGCAGAAATTGAACAGTTGAAGCTTCCCCAATCAGTTGCTACAGATGGATACCTGATGAATGTCTGCATGATACATATCCATGAGGCATAGTGCTTTCCCAAAAGGCCATCCTCAAGTATACTAAGTAGCCAGGGAGAAACTGTACAAAAGCAGTAGTCTATATTGCTATCATTCCTCTGGCAAAGGTTCCCACCCCCACTTGGACTGATGACAACACAAGGGCTTTCTCAGCTCTGGAGGAAAAACTACCATGTTCCAACTCTTCCTGATTCATGCCCTCTATGTTACCAAATATCCTTGATAAATTAAATACAAATAAGTTTATCACCTTAATTATAAACTAAATATATTGATAAACTACATATAAATAAGTCCCCAGGCCCAGATGGCATCCACCCAAGAGTTATCAAGGAACTAAAGTATGAAGTTGCCGACCTCTTAACTAGTGTATGCAACTTGACCCTTCAAACAGTCACAGTACCAGAGGATTGGAGGATAGCCAATGTCACGCCAATCTTTAAAAAAGGGAGAAGCGGGGACCCTGGAAACTACAGGCCAGTCAGCCTAACGTCTGTTCTGGGTAAGATGGTGGAAAGCCTCATCAAAGATAAAATCCTAAAACACGTAGAGGAACAAGTACTGCTGAAGGAAAGTCAGCATGGCTTCTGTAAGGGTAAGTCTTGCCTCACGAACCTTTTAGAAGTCTTTGAAAAGGTCAGCAGACATGTGGATGTGGGAGAACCAGTTGATATCATATATCTGGATTTTCAGAAGGCTTTTGACAAGTCCCCCACCAAAGGCTGCTAAGGAAACTTCACAGTCAGGGAATAAGAGGGCAGGTCCTCTTATGGATTCAGAATTGGTTGAGGACCAGGAAAAAGAGAGTGGGAGACAATGGGCAATTTTCGCAATGGGGAGAGGTAAAAAGCGGAGTGCCCCAAGGATCCGTCTTAGGGCCGGTGTTTTTCAACTTGTTCATAAATGACCTGGAGACAGGCATAAGCAGCGAGGTGGCCAAGTTTGCAGGTGACACAAAGCTTTTCCGGGTGGAGAAAAACAGAAGGGATTGTGAAGAGCTCCCGAGGGATCTTTCCAATTTGGGGGAATGGCAGATGTGTTTTAACATAGACAAGTGTTAAGTGATGCACATTGGGGCAAAAAAATCAAAACTTCACCTATAGGCTAATGGGTTCTGAGCTATCTGTGACAGCTCAGGAGAGAGATCTTGGGGTGCTGGTGAACAACTTGATGAAGGTGTCGACCCAGTGTGTAGCAGCAATTAAGAAGGTCAGTTCCATGCTTGGGGTATTAAAATTAAAAAAGGGGTTGAGAATAAAGCAGCCAATATTATTATGCCATTATACAAATTGATGGTAAGGCCACATTAGAGAATTGCATACAGTTCTGGTCACCACACCTCAAAAAGGACATAGTTGAGCTCAAAACGGTGCAGAAGAGAGCGACAAAAATGATTATGGGGCTGGGGTACCTCCCTCATGAAGAAAGACTGCAGCGTTTGGGGCTCTTCAGTCTGGGGAAAAAGCACTGGGGGGGGGACATGATTGAGACATACAAAATTATGCATGGGAGGGATAGAGTCAATAGAGGGATTTTTTTTACCTCTCTTACAATACCAGAATCAGAGGACATCCACTGAAATTGAGTGTTGGGAGAGTTAAAACAGATAAAAGGAAATACTTTTTTACTCAGCAGGTAATTGGGCTATGGAACTCCTTGGCACAGGAGGTGGTGATGGCATCTGGCCTAGATACCTTTAAAAGGGAATTGGACAGATTTTTGGAGGAAAATCCTCCATCATGGGCTATAGGCCATGATGGGTTGTGCAACCTCCTTACGTTAATAGTAGGCTACTTCATAGTGCCGGGTGCAAGGGAGTGACAACAGGATGCAGGCATCTTGTTGTCTCGTGTGCTCCCTGAGGCACCTGGTGGGCCACTGTGAGATACAGGAAGCTGGACTAGATAGGCCTTTGGTCTGATCAAGCATGGCTCTTCTTATGTTTGTATCCTTGTCTTCTAATGCAGAACAGGAAGATGAGGAATATCACTTCCTTGCCTCTACATTTTGAAGGCTATATTCCCTCCCTCACAAGTATGAAAAAAATCAAGATGTTTCTGGAATGGATTTGAAAATCCTTGTGAAGATTTCCCCATTTGTTAATTTGGCTTTTAACTTAACATATGGTAGCTGGAAGCTGCTGCCCCTGTTGCCCTAATGTTACCTTTTGGTCCTTTCATTTTCAGTCAAAGATGCAATCTCAACTTGCATTCCTCTTGAATGTACGAGAAAGAGTATCATTACTGTACCCACTGTCACTGAGTTCCATAGATCAATTGCCAAAATAAATGGTTATGGAATCCTTTCCATTTGCTGATTTGCTGTTCCTATCTGATTTTTTTTAGGTTTGAAAGCTATTTCTTCTAAACGCTTTAGAGGTATCCAAAAGTCCACTCTTGGCATTCATTAACTGATGATACCACCTTTGGCTGAGGTGTGAGCAATTGCTGTCAAACTGGAGAGCTTTCCAGAGTTGACTCTAGAATCCAGTGCAGATTATTCATGGACCACAGCTGGATACTGTACAAGTGCACTTATAATGCATGCTATTTATGACACATTTGCTCAGCAGTCCTTTTATGGTAAGTAGTGTTTATTTTTTCTAACATAATCTACTTCCCTATAATTTCAACCTATTGGCTCAAGCCCTGCCCTCAGAAACCATAGAAAGTACATTCTCCCCTTCTTCCATATGACAACTCTTCAGACACTTGAAAACAGTTATATGTCTCCTTCTTTATTCTCATCTCTGGGCTACACATACCAACTCTTTTAACTCTTTTCCAGACTGTAAAGAGCAAAAGAAGGCTAGGCCATGGTTTGACTCCATTTTGTAAACATGACTCCATTGTGTGGGAAAGAGTTGAAGCTGCTAACAGACCAGCTGGTGGCAATCAGATCACTTACAGTGTAATTTTCTAGTTCCCCTGTTTCCTGCAGAAAGGTGTGAGGTCATAGCTGGGGTCAGGGACACTGCATCATCAACTTACAATCAGGAAGGTTCCATCCAGCTAGTACCGCAATCAAGAAGACTCCGCACAGCTGAGACCCATCACTTAAGTTCTGCACATAACCTTTTCTGACCATTCTGTGACCTCCAAACGTTCCATCACCCCATCAGGAGATGTCCAACATTTATCCTGATTGGATGATTGATTGGACTAGAGGGGTATAAAGATACCCAGTTCTGGCATACAGATCATCACATCACAAGATCTGAAGGTCTCTGATGTTTTGATGGTCTTGATGGAGTCTTGAAGATCTGATGGTCTGATGCTGGCTTGAAGGTCTGATGAAGTCTTGATGGTCTGATGATCAAGACTTCATCAGATCTTCAAGCCAGCATCAGACCATCAGATCTTCAAGACTCCATCTAGACCATCAAAACATCAGAGACCTTCAGATCTTCAAACCTTCAAGTCACCTTCTTCATGTCAGTCCAAGATGTCCCAGCCTGGACCTGCTGCCTGCTTAGACTGAGAAGAAGGTGAACCAGCAAGGCTAACCATTTTGCAGATATTAGGGCCTAGTCAGTGTTAGGAGCCTTGTTTCTTTTTTCTTATTTTAAAGTGTATCTCTGTTGGTTCTTTTATGCCTTTCTAGTAAATGTAGCTGCTTGTTTTCAGAATAAATATAGTTAAGTTATAGGTTTGTTTTAATTGTGAGTTCTTGGAACTAGTATTAAACTAAATTCAGTTTTGCTGCTTGGACACTCTACCAGTTTAAAGTTAAGCTTTATAGCTTTGGGATAGGTCCCTGTAGTTGGGCAAGTTTAGCCTGTGGATTTAAAAGTTAAGAGTCTGTTTATCACTCTTAAGAGGCTGTTAACACTTAACTGTGGTCCCAGACTGGCAGCAGAAGATGTGTGCCTTGTTGCCTTGAATTGGAAGTGCTTAAGGACACACCCTGCTGAATGTTCACGACTCATATGGGCCCTGGGCTGGTTATGGGGCATATGAGCCTGTGAATTACACAGACCCTTCACCAAAACTGGATGCAGTATTTAAAGTGAGATTTGACTAGAATGGAATTATTACTTCTCGTGATCTGGACTCTATGCCTCTATTAATCCAGCCCAGCATTGTATTAATGCTTTATTAACTACCTTTAATATATTAAATGTATATTTAATATATTAACTACTTTGTTTGCAGCTGCATCACATTGCTGGCTTTTGTCCAGCTTATGGTTCACTAAGACATCGATCCATTTCACAGGTGCTGTTGCCCAGGCGGGTCTCGCCCATCCTATATTTGTGCCTCTGATTTTGTTTAACCCACATGAAGTTTATTTCTCTCTATTTGTCTTGTTGGTGTGGACACCCAAGCAATCCAGTTAGACCTAGAAACTATTTTTGCCAAACCTGTAGGGAAGGTTCCTGCACACTTACAGAGGATGCTATTACAACTCCAAAAGTGTGATATTCAGGCTGTCTACACCATGGTCAAAAACATGCTAGTGAGAGAGACACTTTCCAGAGCTACTACACTGCCCTTTGGAGCGGATCCTGTCTTGAAGTCTTTGTGAATACAGCGCCACTTGCTGTCACTTTGTTATTGCCGCTACAAGCCTGCAGAAAGACTGAACATGAACTATACTGGCTCTTCAAGCCCTGCATCTCTACAATGCTCACATAGCAGGTAACAGACTAAAAGCCAGATTTCAGTACTCCTTGGGCCTTCCAAGACCAAACTAGAGTGGGCCTTAAATAATAAGCCAAGTGTTAAATTTAAAGACTTTCTGAAATATTAGCAGTAAAGTGTGAGCCCCAAGTACTAGAAAACCCGACTCCTCATTTCTGTTACATTCCAGCTCATGGTGATTGGTACACCTTGGGCTGAGTTAACCAGGCACCCCAAAGGAAAGAAGATGTGTGTGGTATATTTAAAGAGACTTTAGATGGTTTGTAATGGAACAGTTCAGCTCCCTTTGACACTTGCCTGTGGCAGTCTGTTCTATTAATTGGAGTTCTAGTTATATTCTAGTTTGGACACAAATGCATGCAGCAAAGCTGGTTGTTCACTAATTGTATTCTAAAGAACTGTTCGCAAAACATAAACACTATTTTGAAGCCTGCATGTGTTTGTTAAGTGCTGAGCCAAGAGAGGCCTAGGAAACTGAGTGAAAACCCCACTCTCAGAAATCACAACCAAAGATACAATATTATAGGAATTGTCCTGGTAGCTACAGACCATTGAAGAGCATGCAAAAGCATAGTGCCACTGTCAATCTCAACTGGAAACCTGGCCAAGGAAGGGCAAGATTTATTATCTAAAGCAATAATTCACACACTGCAAATGCAGAAGAGACGATACTGCCGCACAAATTGCTGAATGGCATTTAACACAAGTATAACATGCAGATATTCACTCTATTGCAATATATCTTCTAGAATAGCTGCCTGTGACCAATTTATGTTACTCTGTGCTCAGATTTGTCTCCACACAGAATAATATAGTACTCCATTTCAACATAACTAAGAAGCAAGAAACTAATAATAACATAATTAATTAAATGCCATCATATATATCACTAGAACATATTGGGGATGAGAATGAAAAGAGACCTGCAGGAAGCATACAAATATATATTCTTCATCTGAAGAAAGGAATATGCCTATCTCCATTGGAAATTTCCAGTGGAACCACTTCCACTGGAGAAATTATGCTTTGGATGCCACGCATGGAAAATTCCACATCTGACCTCATGTGACACATTTTATAAATTGCACAAAATTATTTAAAAATATTGTATAAAATTACCTCCAGGGCGCAATCCTAACCTACTTTCCAGCACTGACATAGCAGTGCCAATGGGGCATTGTGTGCATTCTGCCATGGAATAGTAGTCATGGAGGGCTCCTCAAGATAAGGGAATGTTTATTCCCTTACCTTGGAGCTGCATTGCCCTGACCCTGTGCTGGAAATTTGGTTAGGATTGCACCTTCAGACTATGTATATAAGGTGTATATGAAAATTGATGAATTTCGTGATTAGACATCCCCAAGATCTCTCATCAAGTATATTAAAGTATTCCAAAATATTGGGCGGGGGGGGGGGGAATCCAATATCCAAAATGCTTCTGGTCTCACACACTTCGAATATGGGATGCCTAACCTATAATGTGTATATGCGTTATGTGATAGCTTGTAATAAATATTGCCAGTCATTCCTCCGAAGAAGGGCTTCTGCCCAAAACATGTTAGTGAACCTTTCATTAAAGTCTTTCATTTGTACAGTTTTGGACATTTTCCCTTTTCTGTTTTCAAAATATATCCATTATCTCCTTCTTTTGGTGCTTATTTCAGCTGGTTGATGTTTGAAATGCTGCCACCGGCATGTCACCCCCTTATGGAGATGCTGCTGCTCATGGATTATTAAATACAAAGCAGAGAGTTAACAGCTGGATCTAAG
Source organism: Lerista edwardsae (assembly GCA_029204185.1). Lineage (NCBI taxonomy): Eukaryota > Metazoa > Chordata > Lepidosauria > Squamata > Scincidae > Lerista > Lerista edwardsae. The sequence continues at coordinate 4,953,215 of JAJKFI010000034.1, forward strand.
GCTGGCTGCAGCCACATAATGCTTTCATGAGAAGCTCTCTGTTCCTCCCATTTCCCTCCATTTATAAAACAGATATGTTACCATTCCAGCATGGCTAAAATGATCTCAGAGCAATATGAAAAGGAAAATATAAATGATATTATTAAAGACTAACCAGTCTAATCTCAGATTTTTCTGTCTGACTTTAGTCTCCTTTCTTCAAAATAATCAATTCCTCCTCTGCTTTTGGCACCTTCTAAGCTTCTTGAGATCAAATAAATGTGATCTAATCCACCTGCTCCTCTTTATACCCAAGTAGGAAAAAAGCTACTTAGATCCCCAAATCCTTGTGGAATTAAAAAAAAATATATAATTTGACAATCTTCCCTTGCTTCTTCCCTTTGTTGTAACAGGATATTACCGATGCCAAGTACAAATAATGGAGGAGCTTTTCAGAGAATCCATTATACTTGGATAGGCAATTATGGCCAGTGGGCCTACAGCAGTGTCAGTATGCAAATCTATTTTTTCTCTCCTCTGCTGCAATATTCAAAGGCTTTAATCAAAGATAGAAGAACAGGAACAAACCAATGCTTTGGAAGGTGTGCCCAATTTGTGAGCCACACTTAGGCAGCCATCTTTCCTTAGTTTCTCAATGGCAGATATGCCTCCATTATCACATCACACAAGAAAGAAGGATTAATGCAGCAGATTTCCGTTTTCCCCTTTTAACCCTGTAAGTGTTACAGGGAACACTTACCAGGTGATGGGAAGGGGAAGCACAGAAGTCATAATGGATGGGGTTCTTCACATCTCCATCTTCTGCCTAGGTGGGGGGGGGGCAGTAGGAGCCAGCCAGTAGATACATGAAAAGAGGAGACCATCACAGAGGTTGTGCCAAGGGCTCCTCCACACCAAGTACCAGAATTGATGGAGGGAGTGTTCCTAGAAGGACATGTGAAGAGGGTAGGACTAACCAACACAGATCAATAGTACCTTTAAGATATTGTTTTTGCCTACTTTCTACATTCAGATACCACAATTTTGGGGGGGAGGACAGTAAAGAAAAACCAGATCCGGATCAGAACTGATGTTATCAATGCAAATTTGCAGATGGTTGAGAGCAGAGATCTAAATTATTCTCAGATGTGCTGGTGCATGTAGGCAGAACTGAAAAGGACAATGTTCTTTCAAACCCCCCCCCCCAGGTCCCTCAAATTGTTCACCCAACTTTGAGGAAAAACACAAACTTCTAAGGTTTAACTCCCACGCCAACATTGCTATGTTTTCACGAAGCTTTCCAAATAATATCTCAAAGCAAAATTACAGTGCAGTGATTTGCACTTGTCAAGCAACTCTCCCTCCTTCACTGCTGTCTGCTTTTGGGCCATTTTATCTGCAAGGATTCCATTCCTGGAACCCCTGTGGATAAAAAAAAAACTGCAAGTAATTCAACCCACAAATTTTGCCCATACCCACAGAACCCAACTAGAGCTGTGCTCCGCAGGGCTTCCCCTGGGCATCATATGCCTTGTAAGGCACTGGAAACAGAATTTCCGGGTTTTGATGAAAAGAAGTAGTGGGTTTCTGGGTGTGGTTTTGTTTTTTTGTTTTGGCCTAAATGGCCATTCTGAGGGCCACTGTAGTCGCAGGTGGATGTGCACAACTTCAAGAGGCCTCAGAAGAGCCTCTGGAGGCAACTGGAGCACAACTCTGATTGCCTTCAGAGGCCTGAGATTGGGCAGAATTTGGCTCAACATAGGACAAAGAGATCTGCATTGAGCCAAATCTGTGGAAAATTGGACTCAACCAGTACTTTTAAGGGGCAGTCCGTGTTAACCCACAAATCTAACCTTATTCTTCAGCTCTGACAAAAAATACAGGCTGAGCCTAATTATTTGCAGATTTTTCATCAGCTGATTTGACTCAACGCGGGTCGCTTGCACCCGTATTGAGCCAAATTAGGCTCAACCTAAAGCCTCTGAAGGCAACCAGAGCTATGCTCCTTTCACCTCCAAAGGCTCTTTGTAGGCCTGCCGAGGCCTCTGGGGCTTTCCCAGACTTCACAATGCCTTATAAAGCATTCAAAACATCACTTACAGTTTCTCCCGGAAACCTGGAGGTGACGTTTTAGACCAAAATGGCCATTCTGAGGCAGCTGAGGCTTCAGAAACCCCTCTGGCAGCAGCGGAGCTTAACTCCACTGCTGTCCAGATGGGGGGGGGATCTCCCATTCTAGCCCCTATGGAGGCCACGTGCAAACGTATGCGGCTTTGAGAGGGCTCAGATAAAATGGCCCCACCTATATATGCTTGCTTGCAATTTCTACAGTTCAATGTTGAATTCAGATGCAGCAGCCTTGAGCATTCAGAAACTGTCACAGAGGGAAATAAAAACAACAGAATGCATTGCAGCACCTTTTATAGAATTCCCAAAGTGACAGGACTTCACAGTCAAGAAATATGGGTACCACAAAGGAGCATCCCATTAAAGCTTATATAAAAAGCTGCAGAGTATTTGCGTACAAAAAAATCCCAACAGTTATTTGGCTCAGAAAACCAATGGAATGCGTGGGAGGCCACAAATAAGTTTGCTACTTTCTGGAGTGCTCTCTCCTTTGAAGCTCTTAATTCCGTCACCTATTTATTTATATGCCACTTGTCTGCAATAAAGCTCCCAAGGCAGCTCGCTGTAGTTAATATGGCTTACATAATACAACAGTCATAACAGCAGCACAGCAGGACAGACGTAAACCATCCTGGGAAATTCTTCGCACTGGTCAGACCTGAAGGATGGGGATGGGAAGCCTCCTAGCAGAGCACTGAACCCCAGGGGGTCTTATTGGAAATTAAATTCATAGTGGTATCAGCAGGATTAAGAACCTTAACAACACAATTAATGTAAACCAGGCAGGCAAAGAATTAACATGTAACTAGTTTATTAAAAGCCCAAAAGAAAGGGAATCAAACAAAGTGGGGAGGGGGCAGGTAGACAGAAAAAAATACAAGCAGGCTGATGAAAAAATGTACTCAGCTGGAAAGCACAAACTGGATCAATGGATAGAGTAACTATTAACCCCCAGCAGATGGAATTGGGATACTGTTCAAGAACAAAATCCACCACCCCCATCCCAAATGCATTGCATCACATCCCTAAGCCAAGGAAGTTTGCAAGCTGGCTTCGAGTGAAAAAAGCAAACAGAGCACACTAAATATTGATTTCCTGATGCTCTAGGTAGGGTTACATTCCCTACCATGAATGACTTAGATTGTTCCAGGAACCCTGGTCCCTAGACCATCTAAAAATTAAGTGGATGTATTATGCACCCATGAATCAGCATCAGGTGTATTACGCGTTAATGTGTACATGAGACTGCAACATGTTCTCCTCTATGATTTGAAAATCAATACAAAGGTTATCAGATTTATCTGTCAACTATAGGACAATGAAGATTAATTGTACCAGAACCAATTTTGTGAAAGTTATTGTTTAAAAGCCACATTCCCAATAGTAATATTTTATGCAGGGATGGTAACAATTTTAGCAGCGGCTGGATGAGGATAAACTTTGAAACAATTATGGTTCCATGCTATTCATTTGTTGGTAATTGCTATATCAGATTTTTTTTTTCAGTTTTCCCCAATTGATACACTAAACACTTTGGCCTTGATCCAACTGAAGTGAGCTTTTAGTGACGTTTAGTGACGTTTAAATGGAATTAACTTTAGCAAAACGGAGCTGTATAATTTTAGCAGCCTTGTGTCTTTGAGGTTGGCTGAAAATACTGATCCAGACCATCAACACTGTTGAAATCATCTTTGCGTTATCTCTCAAAGACACACACGGTAACATTTCTATTTGACATTAGTGATATTACATGAAACAGTAGCATGTTGTTGCAACCAACTCCAAAACAAGATTTCTTCCCACCAAAATAATTCAACTAAGTGAATTTCTTTGGGTTCCCTTTCCTGTCTTTCCCCACGGTAGAGTGATTTATAATATCTTCCAGGAAACTAAACTACTGGTTCACTGCTGCCAAGTTAGCAAGCACAAAAGAACCTGAAATTATCTTGGGGAACCAAATAGCTTTATTTCAAAGACAAACAGGACTGCTGTATCTCTATAGATTTTTTTTCTAAGTATGTTACTTACTGAAGGGGGCCCAGGCATTTCCTATAATTTAGTAATTTACATACATTCATTTAGCTAACTCAGAGGGGTATTTAATGAGAAAAGAGGTTGATTGTGTTTTATTGCTGCTTCATGCTAAGCAGCTTCGAAACCATGGACTATGACATCCAGTTGGTCAGAATTTGAGAAGAAAGTTCAGCACAGGTGTTTAATATTGGAACACTAATGGTTATGGATGGTAGCAAGAGGAGAGCCAAGCGCATACAGGCAGGTCCTCATTATGTGCAGAGGTTCCACTCCATGAACCTGTCTAGGTAACAAAAACCATGGATTTTGGAATCCGCAGTTTGGGGGCCAGCCCCCACCCTTCAAATCTGACTGGAGCTGGGCTCCATTTGGATCTGGAGGCTCTTGTGAGCCCCATAGAGGCTGTGCCCACAGCTCTGTGGGCCTCAGAATGAGCTTTATAAGCAAAAAAAGTACCTTCCCCCCTTTTTTTTTTTAAGAAAAACTTGCGGGTTCCAAATCTGTGGTTAACTCAGGTCAACTGTAGTGGCTAAATGACCAAGCAAAATCTCAGGGCTCCCTAGGTCACCACAGACTGCAATCCTATAACTTTTTGCTGGGAGTAAGACCATTGAACACAATGTTGCTTTCTTCTGAGTGGACACACAGGACTGTGGTGTTAAGCAACTTGTTTAGCCTGATTTATAGCATCCTGGAATATGAGAATCCAAAAGAGATATTGAAGATCATCTGGTCCAGGGATTCTCAAACCTTTCAGTCTCCAGAGTCCTTTACACCCCTAAATGAGACCTCAGGGGGCCCAGCCAGTGTATGGACAGATTCTTGGGAAGCCCTAGAGCATGGGCAAAGTGATATAGTGCCGAGCCTAACACCAACTACCTGCGAAGGTTGGGGGGAATTAGGACCACAAACATGAGAGGCAGGAAGTATGGAAGAGGAAACCTGGCTGGGGACAGCCGGTGGCTACTTAACTGTGTTCTTGTGGAGTCACTGAAGAGATCTCAGATCTTCTAGGAGCACACTTTGAGAAACACTGATCAGCCCAACCCATTTGTGTGAATCCAAAACACAAATGTTTGCAAGCGGGGAGAAGCGAGTAAGTAGAGAGTAAGCACAGTGATGTAGTACCATATGTGACTTCAAGCTGCACTTTGAGTTTAGGAAAAGCTATTTGACATTTCCCTTAGTATTGCTAGGATAAATTCCATCCAGGCTTATCTACAGCCACTAACCAAAGTACTCACAAAAAGTAAGAATTGCCTCTATATTTATACACTGCTCTTCAAAGAAAAATATTCATAAAGCAGTTTATGTAGCAGAATAATGTTTCAAGTTCCATGGGGCTCATAATAGAAGTACCTGTAAACTAGGAAAAATTGGGCTCTTTCTCATTTCAGACTGTTGATATGCTACAAGTACTTATTCTATGAGCAGGCAGGCAGGGTATCAAAGCTGTGGATATTTATTTGCAAGAGTGTCCACTTCCCAGGCTTTGAAAACTAAACAACAGGAACGAGTTTGCATAGTGCCTTAAGCAAATATCCTCTTGGTTTAGTGGCCCAGCATCAATCAGTCCCCCAATATACACCCCCATGTTTAAACAAACATACACATCCTAAACGCCCTCCCAACAACTGAAGTACCAGGCAGGGGTCAAAGGATGCAAATGCCCCAGGGCATCATGGGGGGGGGGTAGCACACCACCACCCCTCCCCTCTTAGTGCCCCCCCTGCTCCAGCCACCTGCCCCTTTTTAAAAAACCCAATGTTGTTGTTTTAAATGGTGCGTTTGAGCGTAGTCGCCTTCTTCCCCTTTCTTAAGGCGTAGTCGCCTTTCTTCCCCTTTCCCCTTTCTGTTGGAGCAGCAAGGATCTGTGCCAAGAATAGCTGCAAGCTTGCAGCCAGTCTCAGTGCAGTTCCAGACCATGCCACTTGAGGGCAGCCACCTTCTTCCCCTTTAAGAAGCGGGGGAAGAAAGTGGCTGCTGTCATAATGGTGTGATAATACAAGAAGCAGTAATCACATCACTGCAATTACTTCCGGTCAGGGGGATGACTTTTTAGGCCTTGCCCTAGAGCCAGGATTGTCACATTCTCTCCACACAAACTGCAAATCAACACATGCATGTGCACCAAACTCTCTCCAGAGTGCATTCCCAACACACATATCAGGGTCCATTAATTTGTGATTAAGTGCAGCATGAGGACTCTAAAAATGCCTCTCTGTCCAGGAAGAGTGCCATCCCCTTTCCACTGTGCAAAGGCAGGCTGCCCTTCCACTCAAAGCATTAAGGGAAAGGGCTTAGAGAAGAGTTGGCAATGCTCCACCTGAGTGCCTTCTCATAAAATTACTGGGTGGGCAAGTTGCTGACCATGGAGGAGTTCCATTGAACTGGGGACCCTTTGCAGCATATCACTCCAGAGTTTATTTCTCAATGAGAACTGTTATTTCCAGCAGACTTAAAGCAATTATTTCAGTTTGCTAACAGTTAAAGAAAGAAGCATACAATATTTTTAGAACATGTTCACACTTCCAATTTAACTATAATGTCCTTTGAATGAAGCCACAAGCTGCTGAAGAAATAGGAAGTAATCACACTTTAAGCCAACCATGGAATGTTTTGTAGCAAGAGGATGATCGTAACTAATATTCACCACTGAAAAAGTCAAACTAACACATCTAGAAAAAAATGATCCTGGACTTAAATAAATATTTAAGAAATCCTAGCAATTAAGAGCACTTTATTACATTAGAATGTAGACAGGTAGCACATTGTCCTATTAGTTCTTTTATAACTGAAGGATGTTTCTAAGCTATCACAATGCTATTTCTGCATCAGCTCTCTTCATTCATCTTTTTAAAAGAAATTTCTTATTCAATAATTTGGTTTTATCCTCTCTATGAACGTGGAAGTTTTCAGTTCATGCAAATGAGAACAGCAGCAGAATTACTTTCAACAGGGTTTCTCAAAGTGTGGGTTGTGACCCACAGAGGAATAATGAGCAGATCAGGAGGGCATCGCAAAGCTCTGCTGATCACCCTCGTGTCTGTCTATAATAGCTGCACCTGCCTGCTTGCCTACCCCTCTTCCCCTCCTATGCCGCATGAGTCACTCAGAGTATTCCACCACCACCCTTTTGACTGAGGTGAATGAATGGTTTACGACGGCGAGTCTCCTGCACATCACTGTGACATCCCCATTTGAAGAAGAAATCTTAGCAGACAGTATAGCAATTCCCAACCGTTAGAGCCCATGGATCAGTGAGGCAAAAATGGGAATCATTGTGTACCACATGAAACCCACCACCCAAAGTACCATTAGCGTTGGTAGTGGTAGTGCTCAGCAAGACGCTGGAAGTGCAGGCTGCAGGAGATCTCTCATCCGCCCACTCTGGCGGTTAGTGGGGGAGTGCTTGCTCAACAAGATGCTTCAAGGGATTGGAGGCAGTCTGTTTCAGAGACCTCGTGAACCACTTCTCAGGGTCTGGTGGACCACGGATTGGGAACCACTGCATAAGAGGAAGCAGTGATGGCAGAGGTGAGGAGTGGTTGATGTGTGCACTTTTAATACACCCACAGAGAGAGGACAAGCAAAAATTTGGATACTATTTCAGGTACCAGTTCAGCTAGAACCAGGCCTGCTGTCTGTCAGAACAATAATACTGTCTATGAATGTCTACGGATTTTAACATTTTTGCCAGTCTATGAATGTGACAAATGCCAAGTTATCATTAGTGAACACATTGCTTCTGTTGTATACTCAAGTTTATTAGGGATGCAGCCCTTGATGCTTGTCAGATAGAGATGGCTAGGCTAATTTGCACTGTCTTGGAAAGGGACGGGAATGGGATTGTGCAGGATACAAAGACTGAAAACCATGTCTGCAATCCTGTTAACACTTAACTGGGAGCACCATTGACTAGAATGGAACTTACTTTTGAGCAGACCTGCATAGGATTGGGCTCTTTAAAAAAGCAGATTGCACTCTTATATTTTTAAAATGTGAAAAACATTGTTGAGAAACATATCGCACAAAAAGCAGGTCCTGCTCCTTCCACTCAGAATAATACAAGAAAATTTGACCTTGTGTTGTAAATGTATCGATCATGATACTCAGCACCAGCTATTCGTAACTAGTTTAAGGTTCATCATATTACATATCAATGACCACCAAGAAACAGGAAACTGTTATTCAGAATAACACATCTAGACAAATAACCCTGGTATCTGAGAAAGAAAAGGCCAAGCAAGGCGTATCAGGCAGTCATGGCTTTTGATTCACTTATCTGCCCTGTTCATGTATAAAGATCAGTGATGTCATGCTGGGGGAACTCGGGGGAACTCAGTTCCACTAGTTAAAATTAGGGCTGACTCCGCCTACTTCACTCTCCCTCCTCCCCCCTCCCAATTCCTCTGCAAAGAGCTTTTCTTCTTGGTTGGCCGGCACTCAGAGGGTTAAAGGCAGTGATGTCATTCAGGGGGAACGGACCAGAACGGATCCTAACGAGCTCCGCGGCTGGTTCCGGGTTCCCGACAAGTGCCAATCAAAAGTGAGTTCCTGTTCCTAAATCATTTGAATGACACCACTGATAAAGAGTATGTGTGTTGGGGGGCGGGAGTGCAGTTCACATTTTCATAACAAAAGGAACACCTTTTTTGTTTTGAAAAATTAGAATACTCAATCTCCTTCATTGTGACGCCCTGAAATCCGTCACCACAGGAGTTTTGTTCCATAGCCCAATTTAAATACTGGAAGTACACCAGACTGCAAACAAAGTACCAGAAATGACTGAGCGTGTTAGTGTAAGATCAGGAAGGTTTCTACTCTCCTTACCACTTACTTTGACAAAAACAGACCTTCTCCACTCCCTCCCCTGCCCCATTTTAATGTGAACAGTCATATGAACAACGCATGTCTGTATAGGCCAGTGTAAGGGGTAAAATTCTCACAAGGGCTTGGTTTAAAAAGCAAAATTAATAGGTTATAGGAAACTACAGTTACTGTTGAAAAGCTACCACTGACTTGCCCAACCTAACAAATAAAACTCGAGCTTTAGCAGCAAAAGTGAATGTTGACCAAAGAACCAAAGACACCAAACCATGGCCAGACCCGGCACCCATGGAAATGCCTCCCCCATGTGAACAGAGTTGATTATTCCGTGGGGCCACCAGATATTTTTGCTGTCTACCTCCTCTGAACATTGCACTAGGCAGCTGCTTCTGCATTCCAGCCACCCAGATTTCCAGGCAGCATCCAGATTTCCAGGCAGATGCGAGCACCCAGTGTGACATTTGAGGGAGATCAGCAGAAAGAAAGCTGCTGCCCCCTATCAGCCTGCCCCAAAGAATGGTAAACTCTGTTCACTCTGAGGAAGGCTTTCCTGTGGAGCAGCGGCCCCCAGTTTGGAAGCTGCTAATGTAGGACATTTGTTCTAGGGACTCTCCCTACATCAGAGACAAAACTATGAATCTCCAGAAGATTCAGGGCGCAGTCCTATAGACCCACAGCTTGAGAATGGCTGTTCTAGTTTTTAGTTAGGCTAAAGAACACCTGCCATTGGAAGACTAGTTTAGTAATACTCCATGGTAATTATCAGAAAGCACAGATTCAAAACCTGATTGAAGAGAAGTAAGAGGGAATCCAACTGTGCATTAATTAAAGTAAGAGCACGGAGACCATCCACATAGCTTCCAGCTCCTGGTCCAGACAAAATATAAAAGCAGACTCAGAAATAATTAGAAGAGGCACTTTCACTCTTCATAAGAGCTGGCAGTCAGCAATGACATCACTACTTTAGAAGCACAAGGTAGGAAAAGGTCAGAAATGCATCAGGTCCTACCTTTGTCATATATGCAGGATCCGGAGTATATAATCAACTTTCAGATCCATTCACATCAGCCAGATGAAGGGTTGCCCACAAATAAACCTCTTCATGTTAGATGCATGAGTAGCTACAACAAAACCAAACAAGACACTTGATATAGATATTATACCTAGGAGGCAGTAGTAAAAAGATCCAAATGATTTTTTCCTCAAGTGCAGTTAATGCACCTCAAATCAAATAGAGTTTCTTAGGATACAGAAAGCATGATGAATACACATTTCTATGGCACCCAGATAAGCTCAGATATGAAAAGCCTCCTTATTCATCCAGCAGTCCCAAACTTACCATCGTCACAGCATTATCCCTTCACAGATACCTCTTCTTCTTGGCACCATCATCTTTGATCAGGTGCAATCCAAGATGGTCTACCAGAAGAGTCAGGTAGAAGAGGAGGCAGGGGACATCCTGTGGTGGCTCTGTGAGTTCCCCGCAGCACCCTTGGGCACCAGGGCACACAGTTTGGGAACCACTAATCTTGATTGTAACTAAAGCTGCCATCGTCGAAGCATTCTTCATGACACCACTGCATGACCTGGGATTCTTTGTGTCCTAGTACTCATCCCCAGCTACTGCTTACGAAGTTTTCTAAGAAAACCATGTCTTCAGAACACCAATCACCAACTCCACCCACACTCCAAGTACCTCATTTCTTTATATTCCTCAAATCGAGCGCCAACCCTACTGCTTTGAATGGCAGAATAAATCAGAGCCATGTGCCTTTCTTATCACTTTTGAACCTGCCTCTGCCTTCCAACCACTCTGGTTATTTTAATCTAAAACGTTTTCTAAACAACCTTATTGCAATAAGATTAGCAAGATAAGCTGTGGAAGCTGAACTTGTAGGTCAAACTAGATGTCATCAGCTGCTCTGCAAGTGATCTGCTCCATTTCTAAGCAGAAAAAGAATAAAAATAAATGATGGTCCAAGACATTTTGTTGCTTGTAGCAGAAAGCCCCTCCTTCCTAAACAGTGTGCGCCAGGTCCCTTCCAAAAATGATAATCCTCCTTTTATAAAAATAAAATAAAATACAATAATACAAATAAAAAATCACGTTGGCATAAACAAATCCTTACTGCTCCGTCCACAAGATTGCCTCACCCTTTTGGCAGGGCAGGAGCAAGGGGAAAGAGAGAAGATCCTTTATATTAGGTTCCGGGGTAAGGAGCAGCTGTTAGATGTGTCCTTTCTGCCCAGCACCTCATTCAGAGGGGAGGGAGTAGCAAAGAGATAAGATCAAACTGTGCTCTCCCTGGGCTACAGAGTCTGCGTATTTGGGCAAAGACAAAGAAGCATGGCTGCAGCAGTTGGGAAGGTCAGAAAAGCCTCTGTTTGGTGACTGAATAAACCCAGCATTCGGAAGCAGGGAAAGGAGCCAATCAGAGGACACTAGCGGAAACATTCACCAGGCCAGAGTGGGCCAAGGATAGGGAACAGCAATCATGAAAGAACATGTTCTTGGAAAAACAGTGGGTGGTTTAGAGAAATGGGATAGAATCTGTCAGGCCCACAAAGGCAGAACTGTACCGTCACATCAAAAACATAGCAAAAACATGTGTAGATGTGTAAGAATTTCAAAAGGTCTTTAGCAGGATTTTCTTCTTGAAGCAAAGGTGGATCCAGGAAGCAAAGCTTCAATTGCATTCTGAGGGAGTGGGCAGCTCAGCTTTTAGGGGATATTTCTGAAATAATTGGTATAATTGGGCAGAAGATTTAGTTGAGGGGGTTAATGGCTCCGTTTGCCTGAAGAGCTGAAGAGCTGAAGGTCGCCAGTTCGGGACTACCGGAAGTCTCTGTGAGCGGCAGACCTTGTAATTGCAACTGATTAACAGCTGAGCTGTCTCCGGCTGCCTTGTGAGAGGGGGAGTTGTGCTGAAGTCAGCTGCTTCTCTGGTGGGGGCAGGGAAGCTGCTTATCAGCCAGCAAGAAGACAAACGGGTGGCCAGAAAGAAGGACTAAATCCAGAAAGATCCATCTGTATGTGTGAAGTTCTTGGAAGATAGAACGTTTCTGTAAAAATTGTAAAAACCTTCGAGTTTCTGAATAAAGTCTGCCTATGTAAACCCCCTTGAGTTACAGTCATTAGAGAAATCTGGTGACCTAAGAAAGGCAGTATATAAACACTATTATTATTATTATTATTATTATTATTATTAGTAGTAGTAGTAGTAGTAGTAGTAGTAGTAGTAGTATACACAGGAGACAGGAATGGTTCAGGGAAGGTGTAACTCATGATCTTACTGTTCTAGAGTGTTTTTTTCTGTTATAGTAGGAATGCAAATGTAGGGAAAGGAGTTAAGAAATTCAGGAGGTTATCTGTATTGTCAATCAGCAAATCTAAAACAGCAATCCTATCCATGCTTTCCTGGGAGTAAGCCCCACTGAACACAATAGGACTTACTTCTGAGTAGACATGCATAGGATTGTGCCCTAAGACTCCCAGAGTCATGTATTTTGGGGCGTGCAAGAATCAGAAGTTTCCATTTAAGTATGTTTCAACTTAAGTACAGACTCCCGGGTACGCAGCCTGCACTTAAGTAGGGGACAGATTTCTGGAAGAAAAGTCTATCGTGGGCTATAGGCAATGATGGATTGTGCAACCCCCTTACATTAGTAGTAGGCTACTTCAGAGTACCAGGTGCAAGGGAATGGCAACAGGATGCAAGCATGCTTACTTACTCCCTGGGGCACCTAGTGGGCCGCTGTGAGATACAGGAAGCTGGACTAGATGGGCCTTTGGCCTGATTCAGCAGGGCTCTTCTTATGTTCTTATGACTTCACATATTGTCTCCTCCTGAATGCACTGTTTCAATGTACAGTACAGCATTGCCTAATTAGAAAGATAAGTGTGGTATTTAAGGCTTAATTTGTGACCACTGTCTAGGCTATAACACACGGATAGCAACAAGGCAAATTACATGTGCTTCTATCAAAGGGAAGGAGGAGCAACGGCTTTCTAATAAAGAAGCTACGGTTGCCAAGTCTTGAAATCAAGACTGTCTACGCAATCTCTGCCTGAAGCATCTTGCTGATCACTCACGATGTTAAGCAAAGCTGAAACAGGACCAGTTCAAAGTGGCATTTGTACTCTGTACAACCTGTCACTAGAGAAGTGATCACATGGGAAAATGTGTCATGGAAACTGCAGTAATTTTCACTAACAAGGAAGTATTTCCGTGATCATGCAAGCCACTCAGCACACTGCCTTGCACATGGTTCACAACATCTCTAGCCTGAGAGTGCTTCAATATCTAAAACCATTCCACAGCAAATTTTAATGTAACTGTTCTCCAACAGAAAAACTTCCAAGGAAGATTAAACAGAGGAAAGCTGAATGACAAATTTGACAAAACTTGGCACCAAGTTTTACTCTTGGCTAGCGTTTCTTATCACATCACAGAGTTCACTGATCTAACACTGCTATGAGGTTGTTGTCACTAATTCTGAACTGTCATTGTGCTCATTTTGCATAATTTTAAGCGTCTTACTAATCACCTGATTTCATGGCCTATTATTCATTCTGCTGTTTTCAATTTTTGCCCCATCCTCCAAAGGTGCACATCATGCATCTGATATGAAATCCACTTAATGTATTTTGTTCAGGAAGCTGGAAGCACATTTCTAAAAACTATAATGGGGGATCAGTGCATGAATGATTTTGAAATCAAGTGTAGCATTCTCTCACATCAGCTTAGGAGATCAGGAATGGCATTTGGATCAGCCAGGTCAGACAAAGGCTATGGGCCTATCAAAAGGTCCATCCAGTTGGGTCAGTCCCTAAAACTTCAGAATCTACAACTGTGATTGCACCCACTGCACCATCAGGGAACAGGTGATGAGAGCCAAGTGGGGCTAACAAAGGTTTTTAAGGGGTTTCTTAAAAACCAAGTTTCCGTTTCATTGGCTTTAAATACATAGTATTTGTATAGAAGTACAATGTACATAACCATTGTAATTGTATAGAAGAGGGAATTTGGGCAGGTGCAGCTTTTGAAACCCTTTCATAATGAGCTGCACCTGCCCAAATTCCCTCTTCTGTGCAATGGTTAAAGGCATAGGTACTCTGTCTCAGTTTGTATCTGGTAGCTTTTTGAATCTGCAAAAAAAACACTTCACATGCACTATGTTAAACACAACCTATTATTATGCCTGTATTGCAGCCAAGAATGTTAGATAGCTGGATAGGCCATGACGTCACAGACTTGAAGCCGTGGATTTACTAAAATGGCTGACTGAATCATTGCCGCGAACGACGAGATTTGCCGCCGGAAGGGCTCTCTCGCTCGCACGGTGCGCGTGTGAAAGTTAATTTTAGGGGGGGGTGAGTGTAGAAGTTTAAAAAAATACTCTTAATAGCCTAGAAGTAAAAAAGAATTACTCTCCTATTGACAACTACTTGTGTTATGAAGAGATTTTAAAGTAATATAATTACGCGGAATTAAACCTTGGAATTGCATATTAACTCATAATATGGTTACCACTGATGTTTCTCCACGATCACACGTTGTTATTTTGGTAAGTTTTTACTTCAGGAGTAAACGATTAAGCGCTAAACATCATGCAAAAACCCATTGGAAATGCTTGGAATGAGCAATGTTTTGGACATACTGTCATGGCTGCTAAGCCCGCCTAGTGGAGTCAATGCGTTCCCATTCATTCTAAAGGAAGGGCCTAGCCCTGATTGCAGCTGAGGCTGAAGGGGTGTGGCTTGCCTAAGACCACTTGTGGAGTTCAAGGCAGAGGCAAGATTCAGACCAGGGAAATCTCATTTAGGTTCTTATCCACCATGGCTATACTGACAGTACTTGGCTCACGGAGGCAGGTTGTTACTCCTGGATCAGCAGGAGGCAAGCATATAATGGCAAGCCTAAATGAATTCTGAAGTGTTGGCAGGCATATATTTCATATTCTATACCCTGTCTCACATTTATCTCCTATGTTTCATTGTTTGTAAGTAATATATAAATATATGTCAGCAAGAGATCTGACAGTGTTTTCTTATTTATGGAGCTGTACGGAATAGCCAGTCTGAAACACTTTTCTTAATGGAAATAATGGGGCCATCTGTGCAGTAAGCATAGCTGAAGACATTCTTTTTAGTTTTCTACATCAATTCTGCTACCTTCATACTAAATATATCTTCCTAAGAAATTCAGGAAAGGGATAAAATAATTGATGCACTAGGTTCTCTCCTAATTCTCTCATTAATGTTTAAAATTTAATTACAAGGGGGGGAAAACTAAAGAACATGTAGAAAATGAGCTTAATATGCTATTCTACTTTAGAGTCTAGGAAATGGAAACTAATGCATTCTAAACTTATCACAACGATAAATGAAAACACAGTATGTTTAGGCGGACTAAGTGGTGGCTAAATGCTGAAATCTCTGTAATTGCAATTGTGCCTCCAATTAAGATCCAAAGTGCCCATGTTTTAGAGGCAGTTCTGGCATACTCTTTTTCATCATCCCAACTTATTGGATACGGATCATAATGTTCCAACCAACAAGCACAATATTCAACATTTTCAGGCCAGACTAATGAAGCCCCAGATAGCTGTGCTTAGGGACAAATATAAGAAATGGCCTTATACCAAGTCAGAGCACTAGATCACCAAGCTTCAGACTATTGTTGCCATAACTAAAAGATCTCTGGAGCTTCAGCCAGGAAGCTCTTCAAAGCTCTTCAAAACGTACCTGGACATGAAAAAGGTTGAACCTGGGGCCTTCTGTCACTGAACTATGATTCTCAGCCAGAAGTGCATTTTGGCCTCAACTCCACATACTTATTTGCATGGCATGAATCTGACAAACCCAGTTCCCATCCCAGAGTTTTATACAGAGTTTTATACCAACTCTGTGGCTGTAGCCATTCTGTGTCTTGTCCAGGGCTGACAGAGGCACATGCAAATACCCCAGCTGCCCAGTCTTTGTGTTCAAGACAAGGCAACTGTCGTCATGCATTTGTAGTGCAGGGAAAAGATTACTTTTGAATAAACTCTACTTCCTCCTTGCGTTTGCTACTCTAATGATGCACACACTACAATGTGAATTTCCCCTTCAGCCCTCCCCCAACAGGCTCCAGACAGAGTACAGTAGACACCCTACTTCTTCTTTCAAGGACCCTGCAAGTTTATCCAAGTGAATGTTTGCTGGATGACTTCTTTTCTAAAATAAACACTTCAATATTTGAAAAACGGCTCTGCAGAGTGGGCTTCAAGAGCCAGCACTTCACAGAACTATTTTGGCTGCAAACATGAGGAACAAGTTTTAGTCAACCTCAGTGCTCAAGATGTATTTCTGACAAAATGGGGATAAGGTTAGTGGCAGAGCAGATCCAGCATTCAAATTATGTACATCAATTGCTTTGTCAACAATCTGGCTCAAATGATACCTATCTCTGAAACCAGTTAATCACGAGGGGAGCTGGAATGCACATCCTCTCCCTATCTACTTAGAGCACCAGCCCTGCTTCCACTGTTCACATCAGGATAGATAGTCTGAAGTTGACCTACATGCACAGGTGAAGAATCGAGTGATTGATTTCCACTGACAGAAATCTGGTGATTAAACATGAGATTCTGGTCTCCAAATGCAAGTTAACTATGGATTATCGGACTTTGAGCTGACACATGGGGCCAATGGAGGTGCAGCCAGTACACTGAGTGGGAGGAGAGGAACTCTCCAGTTTCCTTCCACAGTTTGGATGATACCTGCCCCAGAAGTGTTTCAAACTGGCCCATAGCCTGACCTCATCAATGAGTTCCTGTGGAACACAGTATGCTCTGCAAAGGTCACAGCAGGCTAGGGTGGGAAAGCTTGCTCAGGACAAATTTGTTTTATCACAGCAGCTCCAGGTGTGGAAGCTGATGCCATCACCTGCTTCAGAGCCTTTTCGCATATCATCATTCAACTCCTACAGTATGTGCACAGTTAACAACTCGTGAGACCTATAGAGTAAAGCGTACAATGTCTGAGATGTTTCTTTCCTGAAGCAGTGGTAGCCTCTACAGAAGAACATAAGAAGAGCCCTGCTGGATCAGGCCAACGGCCCATCTAGTCCAGCTTCCTGTATCTCACAGTGGCCCACCAAGTGCCCCAGGGAGGCACGCAACAACAAGATGCTTGGATCCCATTGCCACTCCCTTGCACCCGGTACTCTGAAGTAGCCCACTACCAATGTAAGGAGGTTGCACAATCCATCATTGCCTATAGCCCACGATGGACCTTTCCTCCAGAAATCCGTCCAATCCCCTCTTAAAAGGCATCCAGACCAGATGCCATCACCATCTCCTGTGGCAAAGAGTTCACATGATTACAAAGAGTTTTACCTGCTGGATAAAAAAGTACTTCCTTTTATCTGTTTTAACTCTCCCAACCCTCAGTTTTAGTGGATGCCCCCTGGCTCTGGTGTTTGGAGAGAGGGAAAAGAACATCCCTTTATCG
Source organism: Lerista edwardsae (assembly GCA_029204185.1). NCBI lineage: Eukaryota > Metazoa > Chordata > Lepidosauria > Squamata > Scincidae > Lerista > Lerista edwardsae. Next base: position 4,970,682 of record JAJKFI010000034.1, read on the forward strand.
ACTCTATCCCTTCTGTGCATAACTTTTTATGTCTCAATCATGCCCCCCCTCAGGCACCTTTTTTCTAGGCTGAAGAGCCCCAAACGCTGCAGTCTTTCTTCATAAGGGAGGTGCCCCAGCTCTGTAATCATTTTCATTGCTCTCTTCTGCACCTTTTCCATCTCCACTATGTCCTTTTTGAGGTGCGGCGACCAGAACTGTACACAATATTCCAGGTGTGGCCTTACCATCGAGTTGTACAATGGCACGATAATACTGGCTAATATTATAAAATATAATTTTATAATAATATAAAATAATAATTTTATTCTCAACCCCTTTTTTAATTACCCCAAGCATGGAATTGGCCTTCTTAATTGCTGTCGCACACCTTCATTGAATTGTCCACCAGCACCCCAAGATCTCTCTCTTGAGCTGTCACAGACAGCTCAGAACCCATTAGCCTATAGGTGAAGTTTTGGTTTTTTGCCCCAATATGCATCACTTTACACTTGTCTACATTCCGCTTTTCACCTCTCTCCATTGTGAAAATTGCCCATTGACCCCCACTCTCTGTTTCCTGGCCCTCAACCAATTCTGGATCCATAAGAGGACCTGCCCTCTTATTCCCTGACTGTGAAGTTTCTTCAGCAGCCTTTGGTGGGGGACTGTGTCAAACGCCTTCTGAAAATTAAATCCAGGTATATGATATCCACAGGTTCACCCACATCCACGTGCCTGTTGACCTTTTCAAAGAATTCCAAAAGGTTTGTGAGGCAAGACTTACCCTTACAGAAGCCATGCTGACTTTCCTTCAGCAGTACTTGTTCCTCTATGTGTTTTAGGATTTTATCTTTGATGAGGCTTTCCACCATCTTATCCGGAACAGACGTTAGGCTGACCGGCCTGTAGTTTCCAGGGTCCCCCTTCTCCCTTTTTTAAAGATTGGCGTGACATTGGCTATCCTCCAATCCTCTGGCAATCGTGGCCGTTTGAAGGGACAAGTTGCATACTCTAGTTAAGAGGTCAGCAACTTTGTTCTTTAGTTCGTTAATAATTCATGGGTGTATACCATCTGGGCCTGGTGACTTATTTATATATAGTTTATCAAGTTCTGATCAAAGAGTTCTAGAACCCCATTCACCAAAGCTACTCCTGCAATTTCCCTCTCTCCATTTTACAAGTATTACACTGCTAACTCCTTATGTTAATATACATATCAGAATCTATTTATATTGGAGCCCAATCCCATCCTTCCTCCCCTATCCCCACTGGTGCAGCTGCACCAAAAAGAAGTGCCTCTTCCACCTCAGAAGAGGCAGATCAGAAGGATTCAGAGGGGAAAGGGGGATTGTATCACAAGTCAGCTTCTTCTTTTTACCTTCTCTGACAGGCACAATGAGGTCCAGCAACATCCAGGTGCCACCATTTGTGGTGGCGCTCCCAAAACGGTCACCATCTTCCACTATCCTAACACCCTGCTCCTGACAGCCCAATCCACCATAGGATTGGCTGCAAGTCATTCGGTACCATGGTGCTTCTCCAAAAAATAAACTCCTTCTTGCAAAGTTCTCTTCCTTTTTTCACCACCATTCCCTGTTATCCCCTGTTATTCCCTGTTATTATGGTGTTAATGACACCATTCCAAGTCAGCAGCATATTCTGTCAATTGCTGGCATGCATGTCAGAAATGATATGATTACCTTTATTCATTTCACTGAGTGCTCCAGGATGACCTGAGTAAATAAGCAACAAAATAAGCAAGAACCATTTCATCTCATGGCCAGCTGAACAACAATTTGTCCTCTAAATCAGCATGCAACAAGCACCACATGGCTCATCACCAACAATGCTTTAAAGTTCTCTGTGATAACTTATAGATCAAGTTTCTTCAATGAGGTTGCTATTTCTGGAGAAACTGATTGGTAAGTATTATACAGTCATCCCATTTCTCAGCTGAGCATGTGGAAGCTGGTCAGATGGCCATTGGATTATCTGCTAAAGTCAGCATCATCTTGAGGTTGGTGAGAACCTTTGGACTTACAAAAATTGCCCTTTGTTTTTCCAAAGGTGCTTTTCTTAACTAAGAATAGAGGGAAATGGCTAGCATCATAAACCATTAAAACTGCTGTTCCAGCAAGATTTAGAGTTGTAAAGCTTCATCTCCATTTTGGAGGCATAAAAATTACATTAAAGCTTAAGCCGTAAACAATCTCCATCTCGATATGGAGCACTGAATTCCAGGCTTAATTAAGGAGTCTTGCAGGGGGCTGATTGCAGGACTCAAGATCAGAAATGTGGCAATCAAGAAGCAGAGCAAGAGGGCAGGAGAGGGAACCAAGTCTTGTGCCTAACACTCCAACTAAATAAGCTAGAGCAAGGTAAAGGTTACAATATTATGCACCACCTTGAGCAGATAGGATTGGGTGGGGTACAAAATTATCTTCCTTAGCCCAAGCTTTATAATTAGTACTTCAGAAAGAATATTCTAACAAGTACCTTACACCCACACGGCATGTGATTAGTAAGTGCTCATACATACAGAAATCTTACCTAAAAAGGTTACTCATCTGATATTCACAGCCGCCTTCCCAAGTCAGCAACATCATTTGGGGGGTGGGGTGATGACGGGAATCTCCATTCTAGAAATTTCCTCTGGTTAGCATTTTGTTTCCTACAAAACCGCTCTGCACAATGTAAAAAAATATTCTATTGCAAAAGTTGACATTGTCAACCTTAAAAGAAAAATACAAGTTAAGGAAGCCTCAAGTCAGAAAAAAACATATTGATGGTAACATTAATACATGATCAATGCATTAATGCATGGGGTCTCCTGTTAGGGAGGTGGAATATAAATTCCTAGAAATAAAGAATGCAGTGATAGGTGAAAGTTAGCAGGAAGCACATTTTCCCCCCACAATTCTTCCCTAGCCATTTTCCCCACCCAGGTTCATTTCCTAATTTGGAGCCTAGCTGGAGGGAAAATTCCTTGTGAGGCATAGTCTAAGCCAGAAAACTCCAGCCACTGTGGTGTGTCACATTGGTGTACAGTGAATGGTCCAAGTGTGCTGCAGAAGTTCGGGGGGAGGGCCATTCATTAGGAGGACCAATGGGGGTTGTGAGCCCCCTGCCAGTAGTATGGTGTGCCTTGTCAACTGTCAAAAACCGGATGGTTTGCTTTGCCAATTTTAGCACATTGTCAGTGTGCCAAGAGAGATGAAAAAGGTTGAAAATCACAGGTCTAAGCCCTCCTTCCACACCAGTTCTCACCTGAAAACAGAGTTAATGCTTGGTAGGAGTAAATAGCTTGGTAACTCTAGTGGTCTTGTAGGACTTAAAGAACATGGGTTAATCATGGGTTAAAGAACACTTCTCTGCCCAAATAATGTGTCACTTTTGCCTTGCAAAAGGACAGAGTAGAACAAATTCCAGCATATCAGATCAAAGAAACGTATGCTATTGCAAAAACAATCACAATACATAATGTATCTCTAATACATTTTAAATTGCGACACACATGACTGGGCTCAAGAAAATTACAGATTCCTTCTGCTTTCCTGTCACCAATATTGAAATCTGTCTTATCCACTTCTTTTAAATAACGTGTCACTAGGTGACATTCATTTTTAAATAGCTCACCCAGAAATAATCTCAGCTGTTGAGTCCTGATGATAGTCAAACTTTGAACGCAAAGTTTTAAGAGGGTGAACCCCTGTTGGATTCACCCATTCATATGCAGGCGTAGATGTTGGAAGGCCTACAATTATGGGATAAGCCAGGATGTTTTGACAAGGGGCTTCCCATGGGTATAGACCCTCAAAGCTTGCCCAAAAAAAATGCTGGTTGGTCAATTTACAGTTCTTGTGCCATTAAAAACCTACCCTACGCCAGTGTCTTTCAACCCACCAAGATACCACCTCTCATGGTCTATCATCTTAAGTACCACCAATGCAACAGCAATATGCAAATATGGAGTATTTGTGAAATTGTGAACTCTAGGTTGTAAAACTTTAAATATTCTGAAATTAATATTCTGAAAATGATTTGAGCAGATGTGCTGCAAGATCCATGGAAGTGGCCTTCTGTACCTTTCCAGGCAGGGTCAATTCTGGGCTATAGCAGCTAGAACAGAGATTCAAGCAAGGGAGTTTCCAGCACAGAGCCCCAACCTTGGACAGCTCCAAAAAAAAAAAAAAAAAAGGCAAAGTTTAAGAAAGCAACTAGAGTCTAAGCAGGGGCCTGAAACCCTGCTTTAGTTCCAAGGGGAGATGAGAGATCAAGCTGGCTATCTCAGTATGCTCAGATGTTGCTTCAGGGGCAACTACAATTAGACAGCATTTATGACTTCTGCATCATTAAATGAGTCCTCCTCAATGCTTAACAATCAGTGTTCCTCCATTTCCTCAATAAGCAGATAAAATCAGGAAGTAAAACAGACTTGTTTGTCCTACATATATTTTCTTAGGAGTAAGGCCCACTGAACTCAACAGGACTTACTTCCAAGTAAACGTACTTCAGACTGCTCTGTTAATTGTTGCTGCAATTCTTCAGTTTGCTTTTTTAAACAAAGACCATATACTTTGTTTAAAGTATATCCTCAACTACAGCAGATTTTCACAGCATTATCCATTTGCAAATGGATAAGTGATTAGAGATGGTTGAAGGCCAGGTTTGCAATAAACAAAGAGAAAAAGGTGGACCTAACAGAACAGGAGAATATCTGTAAAGAACCAGTTTGTAAACAAGTCCATGCTATTCTGCTCACTCAGCCAGTGTAGCAAGTTATTCATGGTTTAAGGTTAGGATCAGTCAATGTATTTAATTCCATGTCTGCAGGGCAAATCAGACTTACTTATTTGTTCTGCTGTTGTTTGTTCTCAACCTATTGTTAAGAGGTGGGCTTTTTTTTAAATGTAAGAGCCCTGTTGGATCAGGCTAAAGGCCCATTACATCTAAGTCCAGCTTCCTGTATCTCACAGTGGCCCACCAGATGCATCAGGGAGCACACAAGACAACAAGATGCCTGCATCCTGTTGCCACTCCCCTGCACCTGGCATTTTGAAGTAGCCTACTACTAATGTAAAGAGGTTGCCCAACCCATCATAACCTATAGTCCACAATTGACTTTGCCCTCAAAATAGGCAAATAATAGTGTTGTTGTTTAGTGATAACGAAACACATAACACAGCTTTCTGCATATCTAACTTTGGAAAACACAAAAATCCACAAGAAATAAAACCATTTTCACTCAACTATTGTCAATCTGTTTCATTGGAACAAGGAGCCTCCCTGTTTACCCCCTCCCCCAAACATTCCTACAAGGAAAACCTGTGTAAATATGGCCAGGTTATTTACTGTTACAAACTGTAAATCAATTTTCAATGGGCAAATTTTCAATAGTTAACAATAACCATTGAGTTTGGCTAGAGCAGGGGCTTGGGAGGGTAGGAGGGAGGGAGGAGGAACAAGTAAGCAGGAGGGTGGCCATGTGGGCCTGCTGGCCTGGGAGGCAGATGGATCCTGGCTGTTAGGATCCCTGATTTGGGCCACTGTGACAGTGATTTCACTGGCACAGATCCGAGCTGCCCCATAAGGCTGGCTGGGGCTTCCCCTGCTTCCCAGCCGGTGTTAGGATGCAGCACAAGCCTGCCAGCTCCAACACAGGTTAGGACTGGGATGCCCATCTATTTAAAATGCAGTTTCACAGGCTGTTTTCAACTGTTAATAGCCCTGCCCTTCCAAGCTTTCAGAGACAAAGCAGGTTCAAAAGTTTAATCAAAACATAGCTGTTATGTAGGCAGGAAGTGATGGGTTAAACTTCAGCTAGAGAGCTGGAAGGGTGGAGCTAATCACCCCTCCAATCAGCATAGGGGTGCTAGATGAATCCTGCAGTTAGTTAGGACAGTTGCCTGTGTTCAGTCAGTCTTTCTTATCTGTTGCTGTTCAATAAAATGCTTAACTACACGTGCCTTCTCTGAGCTGAATCTGCAAGGAACCCAGTATTTTACAATAGCCATACACATTTGCAAGACACCAAAGATTCAATTTTCAGCAGTGATCTAAAAATACAGTACTTGTGTCTAAAAAAACCACTGGAAAAGTGTAAACTTCTATACACTCCAGACTGCTAAAAATCCATTTGTCGAGATAATGCTGCCGAGTTGCTTCTTCTGTTCCAGTAGCCACACACAAGACCAAAGAATGGGTCGATTTCACTCCTGATCTATAACCCATGGCTGACATGCAGGCTCTTGGGACAGTTTAGTGTTTCCCCCATTTTCCAAGGTCATCTTCCCTGCTGTTCATCACTCCCACTCCCCTATTGGCTATTTTCTCAGACAAAAGGATGGGAAGCCCCCAAGAACACCGCTTGCTGCAGCCATTATGTACTGCATTGCAGCTGACCAGGCACAACGGCTGACAAGAGTAAAACACAGGTTCATTCTCTGGCACCTCATCCGCACCCACTTCCCTCTATGATAAACTGCTGCTGTCCACAAGAAGCAAATTCAGCACGTCTCAACTGAGCAAGTGAAACAGCCACATAAGAACATGAATGTTCTTCCTTTTGCAATGCTCATGGAAAGAAAATTACTTCCTCTAACTAGGCTCAGTCAAGGCTGGTTGTCTGGTCCAATAGTGCCAATCATGGCTTTTAAAAACCTGATCTAACTGAAAAAGGGGAAACGTGACTCATGGGTAGCCCCTTCTATTCTCCAGTTCTGGTCAGTTTATACACACACAAGGATATACAACCACCTCCATAGTCATGCTATGGCTTCCCATGCAAATGCACCTACCATGTAGATACCTCCTATTAACGGATGAGCTTGCACACATACATGGTCAAGATCACTCTTCTCACTTCAGAAGTCCCCCAGTTGAATCATTCTTCAAATCACAGTATTTTAGGTGGCTGTATTGGTCCATTAGAATTAAAATCCACAACAAAAGAATGTTTTTACTAGTGCCAACCTAAAGTAATAAAGTACTCAATACAACAGCAAGTTTTCAAGTACTACAGAACTCAAATGCTAAGAAAAAGAAGGCTGAATAATATTCCCTCCAAACTCTCCTTCGAAGGAAACTGTGAGCTTCAACACTGAAGGTTGGACCGAGTTGCCTTCTGTTCTTTTATTTGTTTCCAAAATATAAGAGGTACCATGATTTTTTTGCTTTTTTTCTCAAAACAACCTCAAACGAGCAGCCAAATTGGTCTGGCACTTTCATCTGGCTTATCATGGGCGTGCCTTCAGAAAATCTCCTTCCCCAACCTGTTTTTTGCTTAGCTTGATGAAGAGCTCTGTAGAATTCAAAAGCTCACTGATACAGTGCTACTTTTTGTTGGTCCTGATATATGTACTGATAAAGGTACTGATAAAGGTACTTGGGAATGTGGATTTTTATTTCAACAGACCAACAGCCCAACACAACCACCTATGGTTTTGTGCAGCCAATTCCAACTCTAGCACCTGAATTTTCCAAGCCTTTTTCATCAGGTTTTTAGTTGTATGGTACACTTAAGTAATCTTCAGTCACCTTCAGAATATACTTGAACATTTTAATGTTTGAAGAACTCAAAAACTAAAAGGTTTCTGTGGAGAATGGAACCAGAAGGTGAAAGTATTGCCAGTAGCCCCAACAGGCCTGATCAGCCTTCTTTGAAAATCTCCAAGAGATTCCATCATCAGCAAGTTTTGCTGAATTTGCTTTTAACATGCTTCTCAGCACATTTGCTCTGAAGCTTCCTGATTGTAATGTAAGCCCATTCCTCAATTTCTTCAGTGCATATGTTAAACTGCTCTCTATCTCCCATGTGATGGTCTTTTTAAATATTACATGCATAATAAACTTTATTTCCTAGTCTAATAGTGCCTAGGAAGATGTAAAAGAAGCTTTTCTAGTAATTTTCTTCACCAGGAATATGAGAAAGAGGACCTCATAAAAACACACCTATTTTTATTTTGATGATTCAAAAAGATTTCTAGAAAATACCCAACTCTTTCTACTGTGTCTGAGCAATTACTTGCTTTCAGTGAGGGGGGGGGAGACTGGAGAACTAAAACTTCAAAAAGTTGGGTGAGTTGAAAAAGCAAGGAAATGCAAGACTGAGAAAATTTTACATTTGATAGGCAGTACAATAATTTCCCCTGCCCTGCAACAGAAGTAAAAAATACAAAGCAATCAAATCTGAGCCAGTTTCAAGCTAATATACGCAAATCCAGAACCGGCATGTGCGTTGTGAGTTCTTTTAAAAATCAGCTATTAGGAGAGGACAACTGTAACACAAAAGGAGGCAAGTCGAACCCTTTCCTACTTCACCACAATTTTGACAAAAATCATGCCCCCAAAGGCACTACTGGCTCCGGGAGAGAAACCTGCATTGGCACCAGGGGCGGCTTTTCTCCTAGAATAAAGAACGGTGTGGGAGGGAGATTTTGTTGAGACTACAAACAGGTCTAACAGCTTGAATCAGCCCTCCCCACGTGTCATGATCCTGATCCTCACTGGGTCCTTATAGTTGGTACTTTAAAAGAAAAACACAGTAATGAGAATGATAAGGACAAGGCTGCTTCCTTGACATAAATGCTTGCCTAACTGGAACATCCAAGTATTTGGCAACCACTTTCGACAGAGTAAAGTGAAGGTGACACACAGCAATTTCTCACAATAGAGCCCCAGATCCATGCACTCTGCTCTACAACTCATCTCTGGTATTACCTTGTCATTTACCTGTTTACAACTAGTCAAAACAGCAAATGTCAGAAATTGCACAGCTGACACACTCAGGATCCCCAGTTCATCGGATTCCCATTCTTGATAGTTTTGGAAGAAGCTTTATTCTATTCTTTTCTCAATTCTCACTAATTATCCCAGGTCATCAACAGGATAAAAAAAAATAAACACCAACTTTATCCTGATCATGGTGACAGAGATCTCAAGGGGTCGAATGGTGCTCAAGGTGGCAAAAGGTGAGTGCCTTTACATTCCACTATGTCAGAACCTGTCATTGCAGAATTGAGGTTCAATACTACATTGCTACCTTGAGTTACTGAAATTGACAGATGATCTGCAGGGAAAGTATCTTGTTTCCAAGAGGCTGAGAATGGCTCCTAGCTATTGCAGTAGGAATTGTTACATCTCCATGTACATTTTTGCCAATAAATGGGATAATGCAAAGATTCAAGAGCACAATCTGATGGAGGGCCTTCGAATTTATAATTAAAAAGGATGGTGTCAAACCTTGGTATGAAGTAAGTATCAGACAAATGGCAACTGTGATTATCAAAGTTCAATGCATCAATGTCAAATTGCATATGCCACCTGAACCCTGTGGGCACTAACACAGTCTATACCTTTGTGTATACTGAAACTCCTGTAGCTTTATCCCTGCTGCTTATCCTTGTTAAAGCTGCCAAGGAGGCCTGGAAGTTGCTGAACCTGATGAGATGGCTCTGAGGGTGAATTGTGAAAGTCCATGGTAAGAGCAATGATGATTTGACTCCTTGGCCAAGAAATTTGTAACAGAAAGTAAAAGCCAACAGACTCCGACAACTAAATGCATTGTGTTGACTTCAGTGGAGACTTGTGGCTGAGGTAATAGACGCCAGAAGGGCTAAAGTTCAGTTGTTGCAGGATCATGCCACTATGAGCCATCCATTCATTCATATATGTACATATAAAGATGATCTCTTGATGCTAAAGGAATGCTGCATCTATGGCCATGCATTTCATGTATACTTTCAGTACTGTGAAAATACCAAAGGGAGTACTCAGTATTCAGAGTGCTCAGTGACAACAGCAAGCCTGTTCTGATGCATTAATGTACTGAGATGTGGAAGTAGGTGTCCTTTAAGTCAGGGCAGGGGGAAGGTGGGAGAGAGAGTGGAATGGGGGAAGGGAAGGCGTTCCCACAGGCAGAGCAGCCCAGGAAAGGAAGGGAGTTTGTATGTGGCCATTAGGTTTATCTTAGAGCAGGCACAATGAGACAGTATCATCAGCATAGCCCTGGGTAATTAAGGGCGCAATCCTAACCTGGAGTTAAGCCAGCATAGTTAGGACAACAAAGTTTAGCTGGTACAAGGGCCACCATAAAATGTGTTTGAACCACTCTCAGAGTTAGGGAGGATGGCACACATCTGTATGCTGGCCTCTCTGACTTATTGGTCCAAACATACTTTATGGTGTCCCTTGTGCAAGTCAAACTTTGCTGGCCTAACTGTGCTGGCCTAACTCCAGGTTAGGATTGCGCCCTGAGTGACACAAAGCATATCTCATGAAGGAAGGTGCGCAAATTCTATGACATAACTAAGACCACCCAATGAGACATTAACGAAAGAATCCCAAGCCTGTACAAAGGTCTGTTAGGTGCTCCCTGATTTGAGAAGAGTTGCCACTGGTGTTAATAACAACTATATGTGAGGGATGAGCATTGACAAAGAGGTTGAGAGCATCAAGGATGGTAGAGACAGACTTTACTTTGCAGAGCCCAGTGCCTTGAAGCAATTGCAGATTATCCTTAGACAGAGATGTGGACTCTAACACAGAACCCAGAGAAGAGTTTACAGCACTCATGATTGGAAAAGGGCTTGTAGTGTTTACATGACAGATGGCCCTGTTTACACCCTGATCTCCAAGGTGAAAAAGCAGTGAGTCCAAAGGTCTTGGTGATCACCTTAAGAACCTAAGAATATAACTTTGGTCTTCTTTATATCCTCCAAGGCATCTCCTTAGCTACCCATCCATCAAGAGTAAATCTTGAGCATCTCCTTAGCTACCCATCAAATCTTCAATACACAGTTTGATGTTGGGCAGCAGGGAAGCAGAGTGAAGCCAAGCATTGTCTCAGTGAAGAAGCTCAACACAGCTCCAGATAAGCATACTCCTAGGTTCATGTTGATCTCCTACTTAGCAACCTTAGAAGCCTTAAAAGTTGGAAAGTTTAAAAAACTTTCTGATTATCTTCCAGGAGCTTGCTCCAGAAATGTGAAGAGTTTCATACAGAGCATATTGGTGTCTTGGACCATTCACAAAAGATAATTATTTTTAATTTCACATCAGCAGTAGGTGTGGAAATCCTATGATTTCCACACCTCAACATCCAATTTCAGGCCCTCAGACTCAATAGGGGATGAATATATCTTCATTTTGTTTGCAGACATGTCCCATAAATAGGATATTTGACAAGTAATTGAAGGAGCAACCCTCTTTTTGGACCTTGTACACATGCTCCAGTTTTGTTGAAGTTGACGGCACAGAGGGGGGCTTTCCCCATGCCTCCTTGACTGCTTTAAAAAGGATAGGGAGTATCCTATCCTACAGGAGTATCAGTATACACAAAGGTTGGGCTAGGCTGGCCTATCTTAGTGTCCACAGGGCTCTTGTGCGTCGGACCAAGATTTGACACTATCCTAAGTTTTTAGTTATAAATCCAAAGACTCTCCACCAGATTGTTCGCTTGAATCTTTGCATATCCCATTTACTGGTGAAAATTTATTTAGGGATGGGACAATTCCCAAAGCAAGCTGCCCATCCCATAATAGCTAAGAGCCATTCTCAGCCTCTTGGAAACAAGGCACCTTCCCCGCATACTGAGCAACCTTTTATGGATATCAGGAAAAAACAGAAAACTAACTTTGAAAGATAAGATATTAAACAATTTCTGTGGGGAGTAACAACACTGGAGATTATTTACTTTGCTTTAATTACTTTGGCATACTGCTAGATTAGTTTTTGTAAGCTACCAGGATTTTAGAAATGCAAGGAAGCACAGTCATGGTTCACATAATTCAGGGTTTCAAATATCTGTTATCTCAACTTGGGCTGTGTTTCTGCCTATTTCCCAAATACTGGACATCAGGTTAATTCTTCCCATGCTCCAGGCTAAATTCCATATGATGTGGCAGATCCTTGATGGGGTTTCTAATTTTAAGCAACTAGAGATGTTACAAAATGGATCAGAGCAGCAGTGCTGGGAGAAAGTGGTGTTGCACCTCCTCTCCAGTGATTGATCGGTGCCACATTCCCTCAAAACTTTTATTAGCCCCTCTGTCAAGCAAGATGTGAGTGGGAGATCCCATACCATAGAGGGATGGGAGGAATATAATCACAAAGATACCATATCTTCCCAAAAGATACACACACCAGGACTCTATTCTAGTTCCACAGATAGCTTCTGGCACAACACTTGAAATGCCATCAAAGATTGATATACTGTATTTATCTTAAAAGAACCTTGACCAATATGGATCCTGAGATATAAATATTGCCCGTGAATAAGAATGCCCATTCTCCCTCCACTATCAACAACAAGAACCAGGGCAAAAGCTTCTCACCCCAAGCATGGTATGGTGCTTCTTTCCATCTTTCTGACTGACTAGTTTGTACGTTTAAGATATTTTCTGAATTGGTCACCCATATAAAAATGGTCAATCTCCCAAACTGCATTTTGAAGAGGTAAAGGTTTCCCCACGCCCGAATGGTCAAGTCGTGACCGACTGTAGGGGGCGGTGCTCATCTCCATTTCAAAGCCTGTAGAGCCGGCGTTTTTGTCCGATCATGTGGCCAGTATGACTCTACACCGTAGCGCACGGAATGCCGTTCCCTTCCCACCAAAGTGGTCCCTATTTATCTACTTGCATATTTTAGGTGCTTTCAAACTGCTAGGTTGGCAGGATCTGGGACAAGCAACGGGAGCTCACTCCGTCACGCAGTCTCGAACTCCCAACCTTGCGGTTGAAAGCCCAGCAACAGCGGATTAACTCGCTGCGCCACCACGTCCCTCCACTTTGAAGAGGTACTACCTGACAAAAAGACTCTCCATGTTGGTCATGAAGCATGACTATGTTTTTGGCTAAAATGTACATCAAACAAGTTATATAGCTGCATTATACCCACGCACAGAGAGAAAGAATCACACAGTCTTTCTAAATTCCTTTAGAAGTTGATTCTAAAGGAACAAAATGGTGATCAGCAAAAATGCTTTTAAAGAGAATAAAGTCCCATGGCAGCCACTTGCCTGGACATGAAAGCAAAGACACCAGTCATGACTGGGTGAATAGTTAAGGACAAGAGAGCCATATTTTTCTATTACTGCTGATGCAAATTACTATTGCACTTAATTCATGCATTAATGTGAAGTGGCAATCTCCAAAATAGTGCCAAAAAAGGCTATGTTCCCCTCCATGAAATCTAATGCTTCTCTCCACTCTGAGATCATGTTAAAATCACATGTACAGTTATGTACAGACTATACATATGGGGTAGATTCCCACTGCCACCAGAAATGCAGGATCAGGGACATGTTTACACACCTCTCACACACCTTCTCTGGACAGCGCACAAGACTGAGCAAAAGCACTAGAGATAGGAGCCAAATTGCTCCTAGATAGGAGGCTAGATGTTTCTAGTGAGTAAGACTAAGTCCTAAGTCCTAAGTCCTACCGAACTAATAACATGATTTTCAAACATCTCTATGGCTAAAGCATAGGCAGATTGGTTTGAATCAAATCAAAAGAAAAGATTTATTGGGAATAAAAATGGAACAAGACATAAAGACAAATTATATTCCTGACCCCAAAAGACAAAGTTCAACAACAAAGTAGAGTCTAAGATTTCCAAAACTTAATGCAGGTAAAATTCAGCATCCTCCTGGGACAAGAGGAAAGATTTTCCTAGGAGTTAACTCCTCCCTACCTTGTCAGCATCATGGCTTATATCTTGGCTAGACTGGCAGCTTGCAAAGCCCAACTTACTTCTTGCATCTCCTGCACATCTTGCTTTTTCTGGCTCTGGTTTCCATCACATGACGGTCCCTCTTCCATGTTACTATTACCACATAAAGAAAATGGTTACCTGCCTCTTCCATGTACGAACTCTTTGACCTCACCTTCACAATTGGTTGTCTCACACAATTGGGTTATGTGTGTGTCCATACCATGAAATAGTGGAGCGAACTAATGTGCTGCACAGAATCACAGGAAATTCAGTGCACCCCATATGGAAAAATGGGGGACGAAATTGCAAAATTAATTAATGTACTGCATCAATTAAACAAATTATTTATTTTATTTATTTCAAGGATTTTTACCCCGCCTTTCTGCCTAAAAAGGCATTCAAGGCGGCACTACAAAAACAATTAAAAACAGAATAACAACATCATAATTTAAAAACAATGATTAAAAGCAATATAAAATACAATACAACGATTATCCCATGGATCAGGTACAGAATATAAAAGACCAGCCAGCCTGTCAGCAACTAAAAGCCTGTTTAAACAAGAAGGTCTTCAGTCCCCGCCGAAATACCGCCAACGAGGGAGCAGTTCTTAACTCTAAGGGGAGGGTATTCCAAAGTTGGGGTGCCACCGCCGAGAAGGCTCTCCTACTGGCCGCCACCCCTCTCACCTCTCCTGGTGGCGGCACAGTCAAAAGGGCCCCCCCAGATGACCTCAGAGTACGGGTAGGGTTATATGGAAGGAGGCGGTCCCTCAAATACCCTGGGCCCGAGCCGTAAAGGGCTTTAAAGGTCAAAACCAGCACTTTGAATTGGGCCCGGAACAGAACCGGCAGCCAGTGTAGTCGCCGAAGCAACGGCTCGACAGAGTCAAACCGCTGTGCCCCAGCAACCACCCGAGCAGCCGCGTTCTGTACTAGTTGTAATTTCTGGACCGTCTTCAAAGGCAGCCCCATGTAGAGCGCATTGCAATAATCTAATCTAGATGTCACTAGGGCATGGGTCACTGTGGCCAGGTCCGCACAGCTCAGGTACGGTCGCAGCTGGCGAATCAGCCGAAGCTGAGCAAAGGCTCCCCTGGCCACCGCCGACACCTGAGACTCCAGGTGCAGCTGTGAATCCAGGAGAACCCCCAAGCTGTGGACCTGCTCCTTCAGAGGGAGTGCAACCCCATTCAGAGCAGGGCGATAATCCAATACCTGAGCTGTGGATTTCCGGACCAAGAGCACCTCTGTCTTATCCGGATTTAATTTCAGCTTGTTCGCCCACATCCAGCCCCCAACTGCCTCCAGACAACGATTCAGGACCTCAACTGCCTCCTCAGAATCAGGGGGAAAGGAGAGATAAAGTTGGGTGTCATCAGCATATTGATGACACCCCACCCCAAACCCCCGGATGACCTCTCCCAGCGGCTTCATGTAGATGTTAAATAGCATGGGGGACAAGATAGACCCTTGTGGCACCCCAAACTTAAGAGGTCGGGGTGCCGAACAAGCGTCCCCCAGCACCACCTTCTGGGATCTGTCAGTCAGGAAGGAGCGGAACCACTGTAAAACAGTGCCTCCAAGCCCCAACCCAGCCAGCCGACCCAGAAGGACACCATGGTCGATGGTGTCGAAGGCCGCTGAGAGGTCCAGCAGGACTAACAGGGACGCACTCCCCCTGTCCATTCCTCAGCGTAGGTCATCCACCAAGGCGACCAAGGCAGTCTCCGTCCCAAACCCCGGCCTGAAGCCAGATTGGAATGGGTCCAGATAATCCGTTTCCTCCAGTACCCTCTGCAGCTGGGATGCCACCCATTTAATTGTTTATCAATTAAACAAATTATGAATGCATCAAATAAAGATAAAACTTGTAATCTAAAGTGGAGGGATTTCTTTGTTAAGTAGGGAGAACTATCCATTATGTGGTGAAATGAAGCCTACTTGTTCTTTTAAAAAAAAATTAGCCATTGGAGCCCTTGTGAATACCTGAGCAAAGAGAGGCATTTGGCTCAGTGAGTAAATACAGTGAGCTGGAGAACTAGCTATGGAGAGCCAGGGGCTGCAAGTTCGAATCCCCTCTGGCGTCAGCAAATATTACATCTAGAAAAATTAAAAATGGGGGCAGGGTTGTATCTGGCAGGAGCCATGATGCAATGCAAATATGACTAGGGAACTCTGGAAATTCTGAATTAGAGAAATCCCCTATGGGAACCCTGGAGAAATCCCTGGGAAAATCCGGGAGAGGGGAGAGCCAGCCCACATAACAATAGACCTACCAGGTCACTCAAGAGCAGGCTCAGGATGGTGGCAAATGGAGCAAGATTTAGCTGCAGGCAAGCCATGGCTTTCAAACAAAGTTTCATAAAAAGCAGGCAATTAGTGCAGGGGGGGAACTCAAAATACTACCCCTTCCACTCTGGCATGTGGGGCCATGTGGCCACCTCGACTCCCTGCTAGGTACCCCACTGCCTTGAAAGCTTATGCTGATAGCCATTTGTTAATCTTCAAGGTGCTAGGCTCTTGGTTGTTTTTGCTGCCACCACACAAGCAAGGCTTCCCCTTTAGACAAGGAGACAGACCTGTGGACTTGATACACAGCTTGTTACAGGGTTGATGTTTAAATTATCTGCTGTGCCAGCATCTAACAAATGATCCCTTCTTCCACAATTCTGGCTTCTTTTTCCATTGTCTTCCAAATACCTATTATTAGATCACAGATCACATGTCCTAAGGTAGCAAGGTTCAGGACTAGTTTTAAAAAAAAATCAACAGAAAGAAAGCTGTGAAGTGTTTCCCGGACTGCATCATGTCAGTATGTAGGAGTGACAGGCTGTACTCATGATGCCGATACTTACGTTTGCTTGTGGTCTTTTGTGTGCCTATTACCTCATGTGATGTTGTTATATTCATATCCGATCTACGTACTGTATTTTTATTATGTTTGTCAGCCACCTTGAATAATTTCTTCTAAGACGGCAGGCATGAAATCATTTAAAGAACTTAATTTCTTCTTAGGCTAAGAACTAAAACACACACACATGG
The DNA here is from genome assembly GCA_029204185.1 of Lerista edwardsae. Taxonomy (NCBI): domain Eukaryota; kingdom Metazoa; phylum Chordata; class Lepidosauria; order Squamata; family Scincidae; genus Lerista; species Lerista edwardsae. The sequence continues at coordinate 4,987,421 of JAJKFI010000034.1, forward strand.
AAGTCACACCCTCTTTAGGTGTGCAATGATGGAATTATGTAGAAGTTGGGTACAAAGTTTAAAAGATGTAAGTTCATCTGCTAACACATGACTAAAGGAAGAAGACATTGGCACTATATTCTTTGCTAGCATATTTGCTGCCACATGGATCCACCTCTTTTCCTGAAAGCAGAAGCTGACAGCCCCCAAAAGCTGTCAAGGGAACAGAAAACATTAGCATCGCTGTCTTCCGAGTGTTGGGTTTCATCTCTCCGTGTTTGTGATCTTTGCTGCTTGTTGAGATTCTCCATTTATGTTGCCATAGTTACTGCAGCCCCTGAATATCCAAGCCTGGCTGACTCTGTGACTGACTTGGGGTGTTTTCACACATGACACTTAACAGCATCCCTGAGCCACTCTTGTGCTATCTGCATGCATAGAAGGGGGGCCATTTGTATATCAAGTATACATTCTAGCTAATGCCGCTATTCCTTTTAAATTACAAAGATGGGAAATGCAGAAGGCACTTTTAAGGTCATGTGTGAAACTCCCCCTATCCGGTTTACTTGCTCTTTTTACTGGGAGAGTTAATGGAATCCCAAGTGTCCTATCCCTGCACCAGATAATGGAAGTGAATTTGATATGAGACTGACACATGCATTCAAACACTGCTACACTGAAATGTCACCGGGCATAAGTGTTTGCTTGAAACGGTACCAAAACATACCTTGGATTTCTGACTGATCAGAAAGTGGGCATTTTCTCAGCGTTATTTTATATATTTCTCCCTACTTATGGCATACTGATCCTTTCTGATGCCCACCTCACCTACTGCCTCATCCCTTTCCCTGATCTGCTTTTTAATCACCAGCAGATTTGCTCAAGTGTTGCTTTGAAGTTTTGCCTACCAGAAGCTGTGATGCTTTAAAATCTATCTGATCTGAATCTGCTCACAAAGCAGAGAACAAACCATCCATATTCTGGCAGGCTCAGGTCTTAACCAAAGCTGCCTGTTGAGCCCTATTAGAGAAGGAATTTCAGTACAGACTAAATCCTCCTTGCGGCTTCTCTATTTTTATTTCAATAAAACACTCATGGATTCTAAACTGCCATTACTTGAATTCACAATTCAGGCTAGACTAAAATTCTTCTTCCCAAAATCTAGTTTTTTGCATTTTTGGGGTGTCCAGTCATATGAGCCCCCAACTGTAATCTGAAGAGAAAAGCAAGGAGTTCTAGCATGCAATTAATCTGTGGAACTCCTTACCACAGGAGGTGGTGATGGCATTGGGCCTACATGCCTTTAAAAGGAGATTGGACATATTCATGGAAGAAAATCCCATCACAAGTTACAAGTCATGATGGGTACATGCAACCTCTTGGTTTTAAAAGTAGGCTGTCTCTGGATGCCAGGTGCAAGGGAGTGGCAACAGGATGCATATGCTCCCTGAGACATCTGGCAGGCCACTGTGAGATACAGGAAGCTGGACTAGAGGGGCTCTTCTGATGTTCTTATTACTCAGCACCTGCACACAGGTTTATCACCAGGCAGTACTAGCCGGTACACCCAGTATAGTTCCTCAGTGCTCTGTCTATGGTCCTGATGCCTTCATTGCTTCCTCAAGACTATCTGACTGAATTGTTTGCTTACTGCGCCTTTATGGATACTAGAATCCACCTACTGCTGGAAATTAAAATCATATCACTGTCAGTAGCTTCTGTTCAGACCTTGAACATTATAGTTTCACTTTCTATTTAACAAAATTAACTTAGAGCCAGCACAATTAGACTGAATGTATAGTCAGAATAGCCCTGGGTAAGTAAGGGCACAAGCCTAACCTGAAGTTAGACCGGCACAGTTAGGCCAGCAAAGTTTGTTTGAAAGTATGTTTGAAACATACCGTAAAGTATGTTTGAACCACTCCTGGAGTCAGGGAGGTTGGCGCACGTCTGTGTGCTGGTACTTTGAAACATTGCTGGCCTAACTGTGCCGGCCTAACTCCAAGTTAGGATTGCACCCTTATTTACCCAGGGCTATGCTTATACAATCAGTCATGAGCATATAATGGCTGAATTGTTGTTCAAGGAGGTAAAGGAGACATAGAGCACAATCCTAACCTGGAGTTAGGCCGGCACAGTTAGGCCAATGAAGTTTGGCCAACACAAGGGACACCATACCATATGTTTGGACCACTCTTGGCATCACAGTGAGGCCAGCACACAGACATGTGCCATTGTCCCTGACTCGGAGAGTGGTCCAAACACACTTTATGGTGTCCCTTGTGCCAGGCAAACTTTCCTGGCTTAACTGTGCCAGCCTAAATTCAGGTTAGGGTTGCACTCAGTCTTATTCATATGCTTCCACACCACACAAATCTCAATCCCTAGATGAAACGGCATAAGCAGAAGCCAGCAGTCCTCTTATCAGCTCAAGAATTCCAAAGAAAAGAGATGGCTCAAGCAAGTAAGCGAAGTCATATACCTCAAAGGAAAGAACTAGTCATTCATTCTGAACATAAAGTACCTTCCTAACTACTACCTTCCAGAATGACTGAAGCAAAATCCATACATCTACAGAAAGAATACTCTGCTAGTCAAGGCATATGCAATATAAAACAATAAAGGAAAAATTCAGCACACATGAGCAGTGATTCTCCATTAGCAGTCTTCAAACAGTCCCAGGTTGTGGGTGTGAGGTCACAGCTCACAACCCATACTTTAGGAAACCCTGGTCTACACTCTTCCTCCTGTCTTGCACTGATAAACAATAAAAGTACAAGACACTGGCCTATATCCATTACATCCCTGAGCAAGGACCATCACAGAAGAACAAAATTGTCCCCATATCTACATTCATTGCTGCTGCATTGGCCTAACCAAGTTTATGAACTTTCCTTCCGGAACTAGAGACTGGCTCCTAGAGGCTCATTTTTGCCTATAAGAAAGGGTGTGAGTTTATGCTTCTTTTGAGTTCTGCTAGCGACAAGTTTGCATATCAGGAACAGTTTCCCTCCAATTATCGCTTTAGCTCTATACCCTGTCTTCTCGTATCAACACACCATTTTCACAGTCAGAGCTGTAACGTATTATTTGTAATTCCTATCTTCTCCAAAACACAATACGAACATTGTATAAATCACACAGGACAGTGCATTAACACTTTTCAAACAAGGCCGTGAGCACACACACACACACACACACAAAAACACCATGCTGGGACCCAATTTTTCAACAATACCTGAGACTTTTCTCTACTGTAAAATTCCATGTTGATTTTGTGACTTTGGGCAAGATATAAACCCAATGTTACATTAGCAGTATTATTTGTATAATAAATGAAATGCATTTATAAAAATAACACTTTCAAATACTTAATTCATATACATGATCTTGGTGCAATTCTTATAAAAATTATGTAAGGTATGGAAAGGATTATGTGGCAGACAGGTAGCAGAGGCTGAGAGGGAGAGGCTTGCCTGAGGCCAGTTACTTCATTCCAGAGGCAAGACTGACACTGAGAAAATGATGATTCATTGTTCTCAGTTAACATTGTTCTTAGCCGATGATTCATTATCCTTTGCCAACTAACCACCAATGAAATTTTAGAATTTTTTCATAAGACTTTATGATTTCTTTCCATATGTGTTTTGGTAAAGGTAAAGGTTTCCCCACGACCGAATGGTCTAGTCGTGACCGACTGTAGGGGGCGGTGCTCATCTCCGTTTCAAAGCCTGTAGAGCTGGCATTTTTGTCCAAGGACAAGCTTCCGTGGTCATGTGGCCGGCATGACTCCACGGAACGCTGTTACCTTCCCACTGAAGTGGTCCCTATTTATCTACTTGCATTTTATCTACTTGCAGTTTTGGTATTTATCTTAAAATTAAAAAAAAAATTGTCAGCTGCATTTTTTTTACAGGGGTTAAAAAAACTAATCTGCACAAAACTGTGCCCCTCAAAGGTCAATATTGTGTCCATGCCCCAAGTGGCTACCTACCGTGGTAGACTTAATAACATGACCAGCCCTGGGTGCAACCAATAGTTGAAAACTGTGTTGTTTTATTCAGAACTAAGCACACTGAGCAGTAATATTCAGGATTACAGCCCATTTTACTCATTGGAAACAAACATAAACACCTCTACCAATAGTCCTTTTGATTCTCTGTACTATCCTGGACATTTCAGCCATTACATGGGGAAGAGGTTATATCTCTCTCAAGTTAACGTGGTATCCTTAATCCTTAGAGATTCACTCCTGACTGGGATTGCAAATGTACAAAGAAAAAAAATCCATTCCTTATCCAGTTCATACCTACATGTAAAATATGAGATTGCCTCATTGCCTCATATTTTAGTAAAAATTTAGAAGCTGACAGCAGTCATCAGTCATTTCGGTTAAAGAAAAGCTGTTCCCTTTGGGTTATGCATCTCGTGAAGTCTGCAACCTTCCCTAAAGAGGTGTAGGTTATTTCTAGGGCATATGAAATCTGCTCTGAAATACTTTCCCAAATTAATTCTTCCAAGTGGATCCCAAGAGACAATTTTTTCCTCATGCCCTGTGGCTGCTTTAACAATCCAGTGTTAACAATTTTCCATCAAGTTTCCTCATGAACACAGTGCCTTTTTTCAAACTGGGCCTGCCAGAGAAACTACATCCTGTACGTGGGTCCAGTTTCAGCAGGAATCATGGGTGGCACGTAAAAAGGAAGAAAAAAAATCCCAAACCCCACTGGTTTACGTGTTCTACATTCCAAACCAGAAATCAAAGTGTGGAACAAATGTCCCCATTTATAATAAATGAGGGAGCAAGAGATAACTATCTTGAGAGTTTATAAAATGCTTAAAGGCCCAGGGCCAAACACAGCAGCACAACAAAACCATTCTTGTACTACTTGAAATAGATGTCATTTGCTATCAGATTATCTCTCAATAAATCTTTCTGACCAAATCATGCTGGTTCTTAATAAATCACTTTGGGTGAACTAAGCTCAAGCTTTTGGAATGAGCCCCTGGGAAAAAGAAAATCAATAAAAGGTTTATATGCTGAAGGAAAACTACTCAGCTTGATGAGTATCATCAAAATTCTTCATTCAATAACAGGACTGAACAATCCAATCCGGGTTCAAAGGCAAGCTAAATCACTTGTTCAATGGGAAGACCTCACCCACTGAAATCACTTTTTCAGTCCTCTATCTGTAGCATAGGAATACTAAATAACAAAACCAAAAACCAAGAGTGTCCCTCTTGGCAACTTAACAAAAGCACTGGAATGAGCTTTCAGCCCCCTTCTGCAGATATATGGCTCACAAACAGTCATGGTTTTTAAGGTGTCACAGAACTCTGCTGCTTTTGCTTCACAGACTTAGGCTATAACCCTAAACACACATGACAGGAAGCTCCACTTCTCCAGCTTACTTCATTAAATTGTGTTGAAATGCAGTGACCCCTCCCACAGGAATGATAATTTGTAGAATAACAATACTGATTGCTTTTATGAGGCTGAATTATGAAATACCTTGTACATTAACAGAATGCCATAAATAGAATATATAATTAAATAGCAACACATGAAATCTTATTCACCAACATTTTACTACGTTTTAGAAGTATTTTAGGTTTTAGCACTTTACTTCAGTTATCCCTTATATTCTCTGAATCAAACTATACATTAAAAAAAAAACACACCTTGAAATCATTTTTCCTGCTTCTCCTCCTGCTTTTTATTTCCTTCCCTCCACGGTGGTTGATGCTCCATTGCCACTGTGAGAATGGGATGGGTCTAAGCTTCTTGAAGAAGTCAGCAGCAGTTGGAAGAGGTGAGGATGGGGCCTCACTTGCTAGTCTCTTTTCTATATTGAGCAAGATCACTGGTCCATCTACTTCAGCAACATTTATACTAATAGTTGTGGCCCTCCAAGGTCTCAGACAAAGGGCTTTCTCAGTTCTAACTGGAGATGCCAGGAACTGAGCTTGAAACACTCTGAAAAAAATACCAGTGAGCCAACCCTCCCCTTGCACTTCACAGTGCAAATGGCATCTCATGAGATTGAGAGCACAATCCTAACCTGGAGTTAGGCTGGCACATTTAGGCCAGCAAACCTTGGCTGGCACAAGAGACACCATGAAGTATGTTTGGACCACTCTCTGAGTCTGAGAGGCCAGCACACAGGCATGCACCATCCTCCCTGACTCTGAGAGCGGTCCAGACATGCTTTATGGTGGCCCTTGTGCCTGCCAAACTTTGCTGGCTTAACTGTGCAGGCCTAACTCCAGGTTAGGATTGCACTCTGAAATGATTTGTCTCACAAAAACAATACTGGCACAAAAACATCTAGCACATCAAGGTGAGAAATGAGCCCAACTGTTCATATTCCTTAAGAGTGCTCTTCGTTAGCATCATATGTGAGAACAGACTGTTACTTCTGAGGAGACTGGTTGCTGACATGCCTCCATTCATGTCAAACTACAATCTTCATACATACAAAAAAAATTTCTCTCTCTCTCTCTCTCTCTCTCTCTCACACTCTCTCTCTCTCTCTCTCTCACACTCTCTCTCTCTCACACTCTCTCTCTCTCTCTCTCTCTCTCCAAAGCTTATCATACATTGTTTTCAGAGAAGAGGAATTACTCTGAAAACAGAGCTGTGCCTAAATCCTGCTGCTTGGTAAAACCTGTAGCTTGAACAAAATCCCAGCAGAATCGATATAAACTTTGGTGCAGCTAGGAGAAGAGAGGCAAACTGCAGTCCTCACAACTAAACAGCAAGCTGTCTTGTAACATTTCTGCTATCGGATTTGCAATCCAAGCATGATTTTTGACACATCCACCATCTCTCCCCAGTACACCATATCTGCAGTTCTCTTCCCCTGCCCTAGCACTATATTCATGAGTGTGTTGAAATAGAGGGCAGTGAACAAGTTAACAGCTCTCTGCTTTTCCACAAAATAAAAAGCACCAGAGTTGATGCAAAGAAATTAGCATGCAGCAGGTTTAAGACACACTTTTTCCCCCACTGCTGACAGGAATATTTTTGCCACCCACAGTAATAATAGCTTTGAGCTTAACCAAATTCAAAGACAGGAGCCAATTCATTCATGGAAAATAGGATTACAGAATGCAGCTGCCTAACAGAATGCTCCATAAACATAACATATGTACAGACTAAGGCTAATACCTTGAACTGTCAGAGGCTAGGAATAGATAGCAAGAAACAAAACCCGGAGCATCCCAAATCTGGCTGCTGACAGGGGTGGAAGACTAACCTGGAACATCCATCAGAAGAGTCACATGGGATGCTCGTGTGATGTTCTTGCCAGATTATAAATGACAAGGCAAGAAGAAAGCCAGGAACAATTAAGTTCTGACCCAGGTCACATTAATGGTGGTTTTGCAATGGAACCCTTTACAACTATGAAATAAATCAACTTAACTATGCTCACCACCCGCTATAGTAAATCAGCAAACCAAGAACAAAATAAGCCAGGTCTCTTACCCAGGGCCAGCCTAGTGAAGAAGCTGATTGAAGCAGCTGTTTGAACATTCAGTTAGGGAGTGGCACCAAACCTGCCTGCCTGCCACCTCCTCCAGTCCACTGCCCACAAAGCCACTTCAATCAATGGAAGAGGATCAGTGCAATCAGGAAGAGGATCATGGCAGCAGCAGCCCATCTCTTCCACCAGTGTCGCTGGAGAAAGAAAAAGAACAAAAGCTGCCTCCTGGTCCTCTTTACCCACCTGGCTAAAAATAATGGGATGGGCAAGAAGAGACAGAGGGCAGAGATTCAGCAATCCCCCCACATCGAGAGTTCTGAGTATGATCCGCTCACATCCTGCTTATTTCAAACAGGACTGGACAGAGGAAGGAGGTGGTGCCATCCCTCAAGGTTAGGGAGCAGCAAGAGGCTTTCCAGATTGCTGTGTGTTGCCACACTTCGCTTTGCCCATATCTCCTTGCCCACCCAAGCTTAGCTGCTATCCTGAGCAACCAGAGGGCAAGGAGGAAGTGGCAGCAGCAAACACACTGGTGGAATGTATGTGTGCTAATGCACACAGGAGGTCTTTGGGGAATGGCAGGGTGTAGAGCTGTAGGGGCAGCATTTCCTCTCAGGTTGCTCCTGTCTCTCGGTACTCACTGCTATATCTTAGAAGCGGGATTATTATTATTTTTTCTCTCTATTGGAGCAAGCCTTTAGGAGTGGTTTTGATAGCTGCACTTACCAGCAAACTGCATTTTCTGAAAGTCAAACTATTGGTAATGTGATGCGGAGGTTCATGATTAGATATCCAGGTATCCAGGTGTCCCTCTTCACCCCTGCGCAGTCTTTCTAGTGGCTGTTGCTGGTGGTCTGCCTTTTTTTAGATTGTGAGCCCTTTGGGACAGGGAGCCATTTAACTTTATTATTATTACTATTTGCCTGTAAACCGCTTTGTGAACTTCATGTTGAAAAGCAGTATATAAGTACCTGTTGATTGATTGATTGATTTTCCTTTTTCCAAAACATCAACCGGGGGGGGGGGGGGAATGTGGATAAAGCACAGAGGAAATCTAACTACACCTTCATGCTGTCATCCTAATTCAAATCACTCTCCCAAGAACTGCTCTGTTGCTAAAAAACAGCAAGTCAGGAAGTCAGCATGGGAGGAAAAAAGGGTTCAAAACCCTCTTGCTCCATGACTATGACCCCATCCCAGGAAGCCCAGCTGCTTTCAGGAAAAGAAAGGTGTCCAGAAGGATGGAATTGAAGTTAATTCCTAAATCTGCAATTCGCCTCCCCTCCTTCTTTGCTGGTATGGTTATACACTTAAAACTGGTTGGTTATACACTGGTTATACACTTAAAAATGCTGAGTGCCTTCTATACAATAAAGTAGTCTAAAGTTCATGTGTGTCTTATTTTGGAGGGCAGGGAGGAATCCAGTTTTAACACATTGCACAAGTGCTCCAGAGAGGGAAGATGCACAATGGAACAAGGCAGTGGCCCACTGCGCTCTAAACTGCTAGAAATGCTGCAAATGCAAAGAATCCATTTTTCCCCACCTCAGCCCTGGAGTGGGGTTGGTATGTGTGGCAAGAACATGGCAAGGACACTTTACACGGGGCAGCAATTCATCTGGACTGCAAATTATCATTTCAGGTGAACTCGGTATTAGAACATAAGAAGAGCCCTGCTGGATCAGGCCAAAGGCCCATCTAGTCCAGCTTCCTGTATCTCACAGCGGCCCACCAGGTGCATCCTGTTGCATCCAGGCTTGCATCCTGTTGCCACTCCCTTGCACCCTTGCACCCAGTACTCTGAAGTAGCCTACTACTATGTAAGGAGGTTACAACCCATCATTGCCTATAGCCCACAATGGACTTTTCTTCCAGAAATCCGTCCAATCCCCTCTTAAAGGCATCAAGACCAGATGCCATCACCACCTCCTGTGGCAAAGAGTTCCACAGATTAACTACCCACTGGGTAAAAAAGTACTTCCTTTTATCTGTTTTAACTCTCCCAACCCTCAGTTTTAGCGGATGCCCCCTGGTTCCGGTGTTTTGAGATAGGGAAAAGAACATCCCTCTATCGACTCTATCCCTTCCATGCATAATTTTGTATGTCTCAATCATGTCCCCCCTCAGGCGCCTTTTTTCTAGACTGAAGAGCCCCAAACGCTGCAGTCTTTCTTCATAAGGGAGGTGCCCCAGCCCCATAATCATTTTTGTCGCTCTCTTCTGCACCTTTTCCAGCTCCACTATGGTCTTTTTGAGATGTGGCGACCAGAACTGGACACAATATTCCAGGTGCGGCCTTACCATCGATTTGTACAATGGCATGATAATATTGGCTGTTTTATTCTCAACCCCTTTTTTAATGACCCCAAGCATGGAATTGGCCTTCTTAATTGCTGCCGCACACTGGGTCGATACCTTCATTGAATTGTCCACCAGCACCCCAAGATCTCTCTCCTGAGCTGTCACAGACAGCTCAGAACCCATTAGCCTATAGGTGAAGTTCTGGTTTTTTGCCCCAATGTGCATCACTTTACATTTGTCTATGTTGAAACGCATCTGCCATTTGGCTGCCCATTCCCCCAACTTGGAGAGATCCTTCTGGAGCTCTTCACAATCCTGTCTGGTTTTCACCACCCAAAAAAGTTTTGTGTCAAAACTTGTGTCAAAACAAGTCAAGGTATTCCTTGACTTCCTTTAATCATATCTAAACCAGGTGGCTATGAAGTGTTAGATTTTTCCCACCCTTTTCAAACGTTCTTGTGGCAATCCAAAGGATGGCAGTGCAAAGAAAACACTCCCCGGAATTAATGTACCTCAGAAGTTAACCCTGTCCTTGCTAGATAACACTAGCTTTCTTCCTGACCTGATGCTGATTGGCTCTAGCTGGTTGGCTCTTTTTTTATCTCTTTGCCAGTTACTAGAACTGACCATGGCTCCACATCTCAAGTTGTTCATGATGTCTAGAAGACACACGTCCGTCGACCTTCATGGTTGTTTCACAAAAGGAATGATCTTGGTGTCCAATGGCAGTACTCCATATATGTTCTCTGTTCAAGAACAAGAACTAGCTCCCAGTATTTGTAAATTCTGGTTGCACATTAACCGGGAAAAATTCCTCTGAATTTTGCAGAACAGGTAATGCTGTAGCAACAAATCCAGAGACCGGAGAACACAGCAGCTTGTAAAATCTCTCCTGAACCAGCTGGGGAGTTGTGATGATGCACCCCATATAATTGCATCGAACGTCCACCCAGACACCTGCACTGTCACAGCTTCCTCTGGGCACATGTGGCCTTGGCCCTGGAAATAGCTCTATTTGGAACCTTATGGGAACAAGGGTGGGCAGGAGGGCCAATCTTGCTGAATTTGCCATGCACTGTCAACCCACCACCACCCAGCAGACATGGCGGAGGGCAATGTGCCCCACTCCCACCCCAACTTAGCTAAGCTACTGTCCTTGAATGAACTTTGCTGTTGTCAGAAAAAACACAAGCAAATCCCGGCCTGAGCAAATTAGCTCCTGCTAGTTTTAAAAAGTGACTTAGATTGTTAAACGTTTTGACAAACTGACTATACGGCTGTTACCCATTTAAGCACACATATGGTAGCGTTTGGCTGGCTTGCAGATCAGGCTGAAAATAAACTAACCTCCAGCTAATCCATAAATTTCCAAATTTTAGGCACTTAATGAATTAATGAGGCAAGACAAATTCAGCATCTTTAGCCTTACACACTATTAAGAAACTCTTACCCAGATTAGTTTTCATTAATTGTCAACTCGGCAAGACCTTCTTAAATCAAGCCGCTCCAAGCCTGTGCAAGAATAAGCTTCAGTAGGAAGCTTGATAAAAGTTACACCAGCAGTGGCAAAGCAGTGTCTGTTAAACTGTATCTTGGGTTTAGCAATTCAGCCTTCCACATCCATGCAGGCCGGTCATTTGTCCTCTGTCATCTGACGGCAGTAAGAAGTGCCACAGCATGAACTCAGATCACGAAGCAAAGAGAGGCAGCATACGCAACCATATAAAGTATGAACAAGCGTCTGCATACAGCCCAAGAGGGCCTGCATTCTTTATTGGCTACTGGGAAATCTTTCACTGAGGTTTTTTTTTTTTAAAAAGGTCTTTCAATAAGAACAGGGATTGAATTGGAGCAGAATAGGGCTGGAAGGGATTCCAAATTGATCCAAGCGACCCCTGGCAATAATCCAGATCTACTTTGTTCACATACACTGAAGTGCCCCATAGAGTGGGAATACTTCTCAGGGTGGGATGTAAAAGGAGCTCAGGTGTGAGACACAAAAGTATGAGATGGGAGGAAAGAGCCTACTTAGTTCTTCCATTGGACCACAATAATAATATGGATGTAGTAAGCAAGGATCTGGCCATCAAAGCAACATATTTTGCTTTTTAGCCCCCACCCTACAACAAAGGTTCAGAATGTCTGTGAGCATTTCTATATACATAAGTCAAAGCTCTATCCATGAAGATCAAAATATGCCATGGGATTTATCATGGTCAAAAAGAAAAGCAGAAAAGAAAATTGGATTGAGCACAAGACGTGTAAATACAAGGAGGCTGGAATTTAAATCTGTTCTGGAGCAAGTGGGGTCGTTCCAACTATTCCAGAAGTCAGCAACTGCAATAGTTTTCCTTCCCCAACCCCTTTTCCACCAACCCAATAGGGCAGTCTGCTTTCAAGGAAGATTGGTGCACATGAGTGGTGGAGAAGATGCTCTTTCTTGCTCACTTGAGATATACAGAAGGACCACATATGCCAGTTTTATATTGAGACACACCCAATATATGTGTTTTGTATTGGGTGTGTCTCAATATAAAATACAAAATGAGCATTCCATTTATCTGTAATATTGTTGTCCTGCTTTCAGGTGGCTTTTAAAAAACTGAAGATTTCATATATATTTTTAATCAACACCATAATTGTTTTGTCATTTCATTTTGTGATGCACTGTAAATCATTCTCTGACTGAAAAGCAATGTATCCATATTCTAAACAGGGCTGGCCAGGTCCCATGAGTCTCTTTGATGGCAGACCTGGTGATGCTCAAAAGCCTCCCACTGCAGGAGCGGCAGAGTCACTCACTCAACTGAGAACCTCAGGCAAGCGCTATTTTATCCCACCATCTATCTGCAATGGGACTTCAACAAAGGGCCTTGTGATTACTCTCCCATTCTCCATGAATGGGTGAAATGAAAAACGTGACTCACAGCCCAATCCTACCACTGCATCTTATGGAGCTACGGCAGCCATAAGAAGCACCTCAGAAGGGTGCTGGCCTGGCAATGGGCCTCCTCAAGTCTATTCCAGCTATTTTGCCAGCACAGACTTGAGAACCTTCTGTGTCGGGCTGCGCAGCCTAACGCAAAAGATAGAATCCAGCAGTGGAGGATTCCACTACTGCTCTACCCCTTCCCCCGCCCAGTTCTGCCCTCCCCAAGCCTTCCCTTAACCCAAGAGAGCCACAGCCAATGGAAGTGAGACTTACCACTGGCCAGCTCCATGCTAGGTCCTCCTGGTGGTGTTGAGGGAGGAATGTCCAACCACCTCCCTTTTACATTTCCAGCCATCAGGGAAGAGAAAAAGTGGGCAGTTGGATGTTTCTGTCTCAGCATCCCAAAGGTGCTGAGAGGAACAGTCTGAGAGACTATTGTCCCTTGTCTTCCCAGAGGCCTGGGAAATAAAAGGGGAGACTCTCTGTAAGCCGCAATCTGAGCACTGGTGACTTTAAGGGAGGAGCATTTGAGCTGCTCCTTCTGGGTGGGAGGGTAGAATGTGTGTGCATACCATGAGAGTTCACCACTCCTGTCCAATCCACCGCTCACAGCCTCATTGCAGGGCCAGGCCTGCACTTGTGCTCAGACCCACCATGTAAACATTTTAAATTTGCTTTCTCTTTCTGAATGTGTAGTGCTTAATACTGGAAACTAAACTGATGACTGGACACTTACAGTGCAGTTCAATGCATGCTTACTTGGAACTAAGCCCTACAGAGTTAAAGGGAATTACTCCTTTGTATGCACAGGATCACGTATTAATATTGTTTACTGCATTATTGTATATTGCCTTATTGCGCCCGTTAATACAGTTTACACTAGAACAATTGTCTTGTCCATTTGCTCTTTCAAGACTCACAAGGTCAGCTGTAGGCGCCCCCAGTGACTTTTGCTTACCACATGAGCATCACCTGCATCTAGTATTAGAAAGTGACTTCCATCACACCTTGTAACTGTAACTAAAGGGCAAACCCAGCACAAACACAACATCCTTTGCAATTCTCTCACCAGTCTGGGAAGGTATTTTTGCACTATTGAGCAGTGGTATGGGGTATGACGTGGGATGTGGTGGGACATGGTGGTGCAGCAGGTAAAACCACTGCTGCTCAGCTTTCTGACCGGAAGGTTGGGAGTTCGAGACTGCGTGATGGAGTGACTCCTGTTGCTTGTCCCAGCTCCTGACAACCTAGTGGTTTGAAACCACCTAAAAATGCAAGTAGGTAAATAGGTACCACTTCGGTGGGAAGGTAACTGCATTCCGTGTGCTACGGCATATAGTCATGCCGGCCACATGACCACGGAAGCGTGTCTTCGGACAAACGCCAGCTCTACAGGCTTAGAAACGGAGATGAGCACCGCCCCCTACAATCGGTCACGACTAGACCATTCAGTCGTGGGGAAATCTTTACCTGTTTATGGGGTATGAAATGGACCAGACGTTCCTACAGATATCATAAGCATAAACTACACGTGGCAACCAATGGTTTCTGTCCTGAAAAAGTTATATTTATCACAGTGTGGGAAGAGATAGGGAATAGGAACCTCTCTCACTTAGTCAAAAGAGGCTACAGGAATTTTTCAAAGCTCTTCTAGCAGCCAAATACTTAAATCTAGTGAGTTGGTCAATTTATGACAAGAGACTATTACCTAACAAAAAGGATGACCTTTCCGAAGCACAGTTCAAGGTAAACTTATTTAATGTTTCCACTATACTTGAAATAGCATAATCAACAGAACATGTTGTAGTGTTTGTCAAAATGAAATGCTTGTTGAAATTGATCAGTGCTGTGTGCCAAATGTTTTTTTCCTAATGTTGTGGCAGATTCTTATCTGCCCAAAATTGCAGAGAAATTCAAGAGGCTCAAAATTCAGAGTATGTCTGACAAAAGTCCACAATCGCATGCAAATTCTGACTAAAAGACAAAAATTACATCTGACATGCTGTCCTTATCTCACCCCATTTTGCCCAAGGACTGCAGCTTGGATGCAAGAACGATGCATTTCTCTCTTAGATGCTCATGTAATATCCACAGCAAGATAACTTCAGGGCTAATTATCAATTCTAATTGACAACTTTAACTTCCACTGACCTTGATTTTCTGGATTTATGTAAGATGATGAATATTCACTTTACTGCAGTCCAAATTTGCAGAGGAAAAGGACGAGGTAGTCACAAAGCTACATGTGTACAAAATCCAACGTCCTTTGTATAAATATCCAGTTCAGCCTAGGGAGAGTTAGGGGAATGCTTTCATTTCTGCAGAAAGTTTGTAGCAGAGATTTACCATTACAGAAATCAACCCTTCAGCCAACAGTTTGGCTGAAACTTTGTTGATGCCCATTGCGTAAAAATCCTTCTATGCTTCAGAATAGATTATCACAGTCCAAACCTAACAATGGTTTATGCCAGCAGAATGCACCAGCATAAATTCCTTTATGGCAGTTGAAAATGCAAGTAGGCCAGTATGCAGTTCCTGTCTGCCACCACAAATGGCAAGGGGCCAGGTCCATGCTCTGATGGACAGAAGCCACCCACTGAAGAAAATGTCATGCAGGAGGTGGCATGGGGCAGATTCAGCATTGGCACAAGCTGGATCCTAACTCCCTTCTGGGGCCTGATCCACCTTCACGGATCAACTCAGAGCGCAATCCTAAACTGAGTTAGGCCGGCATAAACTAAGCCAGCAAAGTTTGGCCAGCACACCATAAAGCGTTTTTGGACTACTCTTGGAGGATGGAGCACGTCTGTGTGCTGGCCTCTCTTGACTCCAAGAATGGTCCAAACCTACTTTATGGTGTCCCTTGTGCTGGCCCAACTTTGCTGGCTTAGCTTATGCCGGCCTAACTCAGTTTAGGATTGCACCCTCAGACTTGCACAAGCTATTGAGCTGGTATAGATCCAAGTTGACCCACTGGGCCCCCAGGGGCTTACCCTGGGGCAAGGAAACAAAAGGGTTACCCCGAGGAGGGCTCTGGAGGCAAAATTCCCTCATGGATGCCAATGGAGGCTATGCCAGTACTGCTGCATCACTATGCAGAGAGTTAGATAGGATAGGGCTGGTTATTTACATTTGATGCTCTTGATTTTTTTTGAATGCAAGCATTTTTGGTTCCTTAGAATATATGTCAAAACACCAAAATTCTAGAACTGCAACAATTCTGGGGGTCAATTCCAATTACCAAAGACTGTGACTGTGTCTCCAACTTTTCTCTTTCATACGTATATTTATGAAGATTTAGTCGAGAGGGTTAATGCCTCCGTTTGCCTGAAGATAAAAGCTGAAGATCTGAAGGTCGCCAGTTCGGGACAGCCAGAAGTCTCTGTGAGCGGCAGACCTCGTTAATTGCGACTGATTAACAGCTGAGCTTCAGCTGCCTTGTGTGAGGGGGAGTTGTGCCAAAGTTCAGCCGCTTCTCTGGTGGGAGCAGGGAAGCCGCTTGTCAGCCAGCAAGAAGACAAACGGGTGGCCAGAAAGAAGGACTAAATCCAGAAAGATCCATCTGTATGTGTGTAGTTCTTGGAAGATAGAACACTTCTGTGAAAATTGTAAAAACTTTCGGGTTTCTGAATAAAGTCTGCCTATGCAAACCACCTTGAGTTATAGTCATTAGAGAAATCTGGTGACCTAAGAAAGGCGGTATATAAATCCAAGTATTATTAATTATTATTATTATACGTATATTTAGAAAGACATTTTGTGAAGTATTTTATGAAGGAAAGATATGCTCTCCCTTACACTGTATACATCACATTTTGATTTTGGAATCAAACTTGATGATCTCACAGTGATTTAAGACAAAGAATAAGTTGAAGGAAGCGGGGGTGACTAAGGGAGCATCAACACTGTAGCAGTCCTAAGGTTCATTTGTTTTAAATCAGGGGTTCTCAAATTTTTCAGAGGCCCTAGAGGCCTCTGCCTGATTTATAAATGCCAAACGTGTAGCTATAAGGTGATTGGGCAGCTCTGCTGCCCTCCCCAGGTAGCAGCATGATGCACACAACCTAATCTGCCCTGTCAGTTTCACAAACCACCAAAAATTGAGTCATGACCCACTGGTGGTCCTAGACAGTTTTAAATTATTTTATTATTGCTTTGTTAGACACCTTGGATCATTCAGCTGAAAATAAGCACAGAGCATGTATAGAAGGCAGCCACAGCCAGAGTAGAAGGCAAGAATGGTAGATAGCAGGGAGGTTGAGGCAGAAAGAACCCAAGTGTCAAAGAAGAGTGATGCGCTTCCATTCACTAGCATTTGCCAGGCATCTTACGCTTGTCCTCTGAAGAGCACCTACCATTTGTTTCCAACATCCCCTGTTCTACTGGTTGTCTTTGCCAGAGAGCACCCCCAAAAAGGACAGGCAATTTAACTTATCCTGAATGACAATGGCAAATCTGTGTTGAAATTAAATATGCCTTCCCTAGAGGACAGGGGGGAAAAAATCACCTCTTTAGAAACAAATTTACTGCAATTAAAGACGTTTAATGGCCTATACTATAATTTAAGTAGTTATACCACACAGCTGTTAAAATAAAGCATCTCATATTAAAGCCTGCTATTCCCTCCTGCAAATTTACCTTTCAAAAAAAGTGTATTGAAGTACTGTAATGACAGTAGCTTTAAACTATCAAAGGTTTGATACATAATATTCTGAATCTGAAAAGGTAAGGAAAACCATTAGTACAATTGTGACATTTTCAGCTCTCTTGCTCCAAAGCATTAAAGTTTTCAATTTCTAATGCACAAGTGCTAGACCAGCGACGTCAAACGTAAGGCCCACAAGCCGGATACAGCCTGCAGAAGCTCTTTATTCAGGCCATGTGATAATTGGGCTCTCCCATTACCACCCTTTCAGCAGCTCTGCTTCTGCTGAGGCTCTGAGAGGAAGACAGGAAAGACGGCACAGAACACCAAAGGGGAAGGGGCAAATCACAAGGAGTGGCAAATCACATAACCCCTGCTAACTGGGCAAGAGGCACTTTTTCAAGTGGTGTCCTCTTATATTTAGCAGGGGGAGAGCAATTGTCCCTCTTCACCCCAGCACAGTGTCTTTCTCGTGGCTGTTGCTGGTGGTGTTCTCCATTCTTTTAGATTGTGAGCCCTTTTGGGACAGGGAGCCATTTAACTTTAATGTTATTATTTGCCTGTAAACCGCTTTGTGAACTTGTGTTGAAAAGCGGTATATAAATACTAGTGATTGATTGATTGATTGGGAGAGGCTTCGACACTGCCAAAGTAGTAGGGGAGAGCACAATTATCACATGTGTTGTCCTTTCAGTTGCATCACTTCTGCTGAGGTATCACTACGCAGAAACTGAGCTGTGAAATGATGCCTTGGCAGAACTTTGTGTTGAAAAGCGGTATATAAATACTAGTGATTGATTGAGTGATTGATTGATTTGGTCCACTGTATGAAATGAGTTTGACATCCCTGTTCTAGACAACCTGTCCAGTCACAATAATGCACAATTGTAACTTAGTATGGTGTGTAGGCAAGACAGAGCACAGAACTTTGACTAGCAGCCAAATCCTAAGCAACTTTCCAGCACTGTTGCAGCTGTGCCATTGGGGTGTACACTGTATTTTTGTGGAAAAGGCAGTCATGGAGGCTATTTGTACCTTGGGGAACATCAGCCCTGGAAAATTGATTAAGATTGATCTGTTTGGAGTCCCAACTCCAAACCTCAGTCCTGAGGCTTCAACCAGTCATTCTTTCTCAGATCAACAACTTCACAGCCCTGTAAGGTAGAACATGTCACACAGCGCATATGCTACTCTGACATTCCTTGGAGAAAAGGTAGGATAAGTATGTTATAAATAAATGTACATCTCTTTTCTTTGTACAAAGACTAAGAAACCCACAATGAAGTTCCAAGTTCTGAAAATAAATATATACAAGAAAAAGCAGCCTTGTTCATGCAGCACACAGCGAATATTGAAGAGAATATTGTGTCTCATAAACAGAAAATAAATGGCTTTTATTGATGAAGAAGGGGAAGGACAATGCTCCTCTGCCTATCTGCATATAACAGTCAGAATCAAACTCTGCCAAGTCTCTTGCTCTTCATACTCCTATTGATGTGGACAGACAATAAGAGCTATAGCTGTAACTCCAAATCCCATGTCATGACATTTTGAAGGGAAAACATGGCTGACACACAGGCAAACATGCACTGCTGGTCCGGTTGACGGGCCTTTAGGCGTGTCAAAGAGCTAGGCTCACCAAACACATATCTGACCTGGGCCAATGAAACCATTTGTCAGAGAGAAAGCTTGTAATGTAGCTGTCCTCCCGATACGCTAGTTTTCTACACACCAATAATTCTGTTTTGCCTGGAAGAGCCGTCAGTCACGCAAGCCAAACTGTGCTCAGAAGCAGCATACGCCAACGCACAGGTGAAGCACCTCAGTAAGACTTAAGCCCTGGGCTCCATTCAGAAGGGAGAGAGAAGGGCTTCTGGCAATGGTTCTCTTCCTCCTTCAGAAGAGACAATGAGTGTATAGGGCAGAGAGCAAGCATCACCTATGCTTCCTTTGTGGTGTCTTTCTCAGAGCAGAGGGATTCAGAACCAAAGGCCTGAATGCCAGATCACTAGAAATGCCTAATCTGCTAACCAGGCAAAGAAACATCTTTTAAAGTGGCGCCCTCTTATATTTTGCAGGGGGAGAGCAAACGTCCCTCTTTACACCAGCATGGCATCTTTCCAGTGCCTGTTGCTGTAATTTTTGAAAGAGTGTGAGCCCTTTGGGGATAAGGAACCATTTATATTACTATGTAAATTGTTTTGTAACTAGTCTTGCTGAAAAACAGTTCTGGTCGCCACACCTCAAAAAAGATATAGGGAAACTAAAGAAGGTGCAGAAGACAGCGACTAAGAGCACAATCCTAAACTGGATTTAGGACAGCATAAACTAAGCCTGCAAAGTTTGGCCAGCACAAGGGCCACCATAATGCATGTTTGGACTACTCTTGGAGTCAGGAAGGATGGCTCACGTCTGTGTGCTGGCGTCTCTGGCTCCGAGAATGGTCCAAATATATTTTACAGTGTCCCTTGTCCTGGCCAAACTTTGCTGGCTTAGCTTATGCTGGCCTAGCTAAATTTGGGATTGCGCCCTAAAATGATTTCAGGGCTGGGGCACCTCCCATATGAGGAAAGGCTACTGCGTCTGAGGCTCTTCAGCCTAGAAAAAAGGCACCTGAGGGGGAACTTGATTGAGACATACAAAATTATGCACGGGATGGATGAAGTGGATAGAGGGAGGCTCTTTTCCGTCTCTCACAATACCAGAACCAGGGTGTCGTGAACAGCAGGGAAACAGGCCCCGCTCGACTCCATTTTGAGACCCGTGCCTGTCTCCCCCCCCCCCCGGACCCTGGAAGTGAGAAAGTTTTCCCCTGGAGGCTGTTTTGTCTGGCTCAACCGGCCGGGGCGAGATAGAGGGCCTCTAGCAGAAAAACCTCCCAAGGATATCTTCTCCGTATCAGGAGCCATTTTGCCTCTAGTTGACAAGGGGGGCTGGGAAAGTATGGGGGAAGTAAGAACAAAGACTTTTGAGTCTTGTGGGGAGAGACCATCTTGCCCTCATCACGCCTGGTTCTGTCCTCTGCTGGGTGAATGATAGGCAGAACATAGTTAGACTAGGAGATAGGTGTTTTCTTATTTTGCATTAAGCATCATGTAGTTATCCCATGCTTTGGCCTGCTTTGAAAGGCCTTATTAAGCCTCTATGCTGTAACCTGCAGTTTTAATAAATCATTATATTTTACTCCATGGTGTACCTTGTTTGCCGGGAGCAGAGGTTAGCTGAATCCAGTCTTGATGCTGGGCTACACTACTGGTTGGGCTAAAGTAATGCCTCCTGGGGCACTGGAGGTTGCTGGTGGCCAGGAGGGGACATCATCCCATGATCCCTGGGGGCAGTCTGGAAGTGCCAGGCTCCCAGGTATTGTGATATCCACTAAAATTGAGTATTGGGAGAGTAAGAACAAGGAAACACTTTTTTACCCAGCAGGTGATTAATCTGTGGAACTCCTTGCCAGAGGAGGTGGTGATCTGGCCTAGATGCCTTTAAAAGGCGACTGGACAGATTTCTGGAGGAAACATCCATCACAGGCTATAAGCCATGATAGGTAGTGCAACCTCCTTATTTTAGAGGTAGGCTACCTTAGAGTGCCAGATGCAGGGGAATGGCAACAAGATGCAAGTATCTAGTTGCCTTGTGTGTTCCCTGAGGCACCTGGTGGGCCACTGTGAGATACACGAAGCTGGACTAGATGGGCCTTTGGCCTATCCAGTGGGGCTCTTCTTATGTTCTTATCATCATTATCATCTTCAGTAACAACAATGGGACACAGTTTGCCAGGTATCAAAGGTAAAAAGTGATGGAGAAACTGTACGTGCACAAAAATAAATACATGGTGTATAAGATGGTGTATAAATATCTAATACAGCAGTGAGTTCAGATTCTGGGTTCTGGCATTTAGACATTTAGGAAAATAACTGGGTACCCCCATTGGAAACAACATAAGTAGACATCAATAATCAAAGCTGCCAAGGGATGCCAAGACTTATCTGGACTCTTTAATGCCCTTAGCAGGAAAGGAAATTCATTTACTGCTCCTACAGACTTTAAGTGGACCTTAAATTAATTGACCGATATCTTCTGAAATGAAATTTCCTTTGAGAAAGAAACTGTTAGTATGAAAAT
Source organism: Lerista edwardsae (assembly GCA_029204185.1). Lineage (NCBI taxonomy): Eukaryota > Metazoa > Chordata > Lepidosauria > Squamata > Scincidae > Lerista > Lerista edwardsae. The sequence goes on from JAJKFI010000034.1 coordinate 5,008,890, forward strand.
TAAGCAAAAAGCCAAAAAAGGAGGCGGGGGGGCGACTTTATCTAAACTGTAAAAAATAGTTTTATTTAAGGGACAATGAAGAAGAGAATTCTCAATTCCCTGTTACTCTGCCTGATCCACACTATAGTGGTGACAAAAAGTAACAAAGAATAACAGTAAAAATGATGCAAGCTGTAGATTACCTGTATATTAACAGTCAACTCTACCTAACTCTCCACAAAGCAATGCAATGGCATCAATGGAGCATCCTCTACATCCTGTGTGTGTGTGGGGGGGGGGGGAGATTTGAATGTCACAGGCCTCCTCAGAAAAAGGAAATACTTGTACCATCCCATGATATACGCCCCTGCTGGCCCCATGGATAAACTCGGACCTGCACCAATGATACTGCTAGCATACGTACACGTGGACCCATGAAGGCAGATCAGGCCTGGAAAGGGGGTTAGGATTTGGTAGGCTCTGCTGCCACCAAACACACCCCTGTCTCGAGCTTGATCAGCTCTCCTCCCCATCGCCTCCCTGTTCAGCCCACCACTGCTCTGTTCAATCCCCCCTGCCTCCTTCCCACCCTCTGTGTAATCCTACCTAGGGCAGCAGGCACCTGGTGTCCACTGCCATGTGGAACTTACCACTCACCGCTTCTGTCAGCAGCCATCCCATGCGCTCTGCCGTATCGCCGTTCACAACAGCCAGAAAGTGTGCTATGCTGCCGGAACATGCATTCCAGGAGCATAACAAACTTTCAGGATTGGGCCTTAAATAATGCAAGAGTTTTTGACAACTTCTGCAAGAAAAGATTTTAGAAGTATTGTGTTGATGGTATACAATTCCTGTAAAGCTAAACAAAATGAATGTAAGTAGCTTCTACTGAGAATATTCAAGGCTAAGTACTTAATCAGTTCTGTGTGTGGTGGCAGTATGGAAACAAAAGATTATTGAGAAAAACTGTGCAAACCATTGCTATATCTCTGAAATAACCCTGACTCTTAAGCCATTTATTTCCTTGTTTAGCTTATATAACTAGACGATCAAGAACTAATTATTCTTAATATTTGCAAGAATAGAGCATTCTCCTAATTGGAAATCTTTAGAGGGTCTGTTAACTGACAGACAGACAGACAGACAGACAGACTCTAGCTCACATTATACTTGGTCAAAGTAAAAAACTTGATCGGGGGGAAATGGAACAAGTGAAATCCTTTTGCAGATACCTAGAATTGGCTTTCAGAAAGAGTTATATTTGTGGACATATATTTGTAGAAGTACCATTAGGGTCAGAGCATCCAGGTGTAGCAGCAGGGCTGGAAAGAGAAGGGGAAGTCTGACAGAGGCACTTCAACATTGTTCACAACGTTAGGCCATTAAGGTCAGAGCATCAACTACACTCTGAAGTGTCTGAATTAATCTGCAGTTGTGTGGCACCTAATGGCATTGCTTTTGGACACAACTGTCACACGCATCCCCTTTACTAGGCCGGAGAAGAACAAACTCCTCACTTGCAGATGTAACATTCCAATTTCCTAAATACCGGGAAAAGGGAATGCACAAAATGGCTACCATATGTAAAATAGGTGAAAAATCAAAACCTTTATTGTTAGAATCAAAAAGAAAACAAATATTAAAAGCAACCCCTGGGAAGACAACCAGGTTAGCTGCTAGCTCCAAGGGCAGAAAGTCCTGCTATATTGCTTGTCTTTAAAGTGCCTGTCATCATTTCAGCACTGTGTAAACCAGGAAAAAAATGACACACCGAAGCCTCTCTGAGGAACCAAAGTCACTTACAGCCCAATCCTAACCTTTGCAGGAATAGGCAGACCAGCTGGCCTGTGCTGCATCCTACGCAGGGTAGTAGACAGCTGGAGCTCACCACAGGGCAAGGAGATATTTGTCCCCTTACCCCAGGGTAAGCCCCAGGCAGCCCTCCGTGGCTGTTCAGACCTGTACCTGCTAAATAGCAGGCACAAGTCTAAGCAGCCCAGATTGGGGCTGCGTGGCCCAGGGACAGGAGTTAATGGCCAGATCTGGACCCCTCTCCCCCCCTCCAGGATGGCCCGCCCACCATTCCTCTGCCCACTCGCCATTCCGCCTCCCTCCTGCCTTCCCCCTGCCCTCCAAAGCCCCCACGCTGGCCAAAGCTGGCCAGCCGATTAGCAGCTTACCTGACGTCATCCACAGTGTCTGTGGGTTGGTGTAAGTCCTTGTGCCAGTTTTCTGTGGTGCAAACATGCCTTATGGCACATTTGTGACACACTGGCCGGCACTAGTGAGAAGCACCAGCCAAAAAGGTACTCTGGGTTGTGCCCTGAAGTACTCATAGCAATTTCATGTGCTGGAGTTTAGTCATAATAATTAGCTGAGGGCAGATACAGCTCCAAAGGTTCCTCAGACCAAGGATGTCAAACATAAGGCCCACAGGCCAAATGCAGACCCTAGAAGCAATTTATGTGTCCCTCGTTATAACTGGGCTCTCTCAGCATGATAATTGGGCTCTCTGAAATCTTGAAAATATGAACAAGATCTGCTCATTTTCTCTTCTATCATTTGCAGCTAATGTGGTTCTATGTAAGAATGAAGTGCTTATTTCTGGCCGTCATCTGCCTAATGACATCACTTCCTGCTTAATGATGCCATTTCTTGCCCTCAGAAGGAGCCATTAATGCTAAATTCAGCCCTCTGTATGGAATGAAGGTGAAGCTCCCTTTGCGCTTCACCCCACCTTTACCCGACACTCCGCAGCGACAGGCAAAGGCAGGAAAATGGGGGCAGCTGATTGGCTGCCACTTGGCGGGGGCTGGGTGGGCTGTCATCCAAGGGCTGTGTATCCTTGGCTGTCAGTCCGCTTTGGTTTTTGAGCCCTGCCCACCTTCCCTCTTACAGTCGAGATTGGCTAGTCACTTTATTGAGGGCTGGGTAGAAATTTTTTGTTGCCAGCTTTATTGGCCTTGGCTGGTAATTTTTCATCTACCCCAGACTGCCAGGGGTTATTTGGGTTGGGTATTGTTTTTTATAAGTGATTGCTTTTGGTCACTTGGGCAGGTTACGTGCGGGTTGGGTTGGCAGGGTTTAGGGATCCTGGCATACAGTGGTCAGGACCACTCAGACGACGCTTGACCGGGTCAGTGAGCTTGGCTGGTGTGTCCCCTGGCTGACTCAGGCAGAATCCACCGCTGGAGCGTAGCCTTGGTGGGCTCTGTCAGACTCTGCTGCCTTGACCCTTTGGGGTTAGTGGAGATGGGCTCTCCTGGGCTCAGGACCAGGGGGGCTCGGAGCCAGGCTGTCATGCCCATGTAGCCCAGGGGAAGTCATTGCTTGTGCCATTTCCTCCAAAGAATAGCCCGCACATTGGAGGGCAGTTTGAGATCCCCTGCTGCAGGTTTTTTCCCATGTTAATTTTAATAAAGTGACCCATTATCCTAAGCCTGTGTCCGGAGTCTTTATTCAGAGTTGTAAGGGTAATGCATTTGCCATCCCTGCCGTAGACTATAATTTTATGCACACTGACCTGGGAGTGAGTACCATTGCCCTCAATAAAGCTTACTTCTGAGTAGACAGCAATAATATTATTCTGTTAGTTCCTCTGGCATGAAGCAGACCTGCCAACATGGTCGCTAATATTTCCACCTTCCCCATTTTAATGCTCGTTTTGTTCCAAGTCACTTGTTAAGTAAAGTGTTGCAATGTGTGATTTGCTTTTTAGTTGCTTACTGCTATCAATGACTATGGTGAGCCTAGTCATATCAGACCACAGCACTACTTGAGAGCTCTGCCAGTCAGCTTGACTAGCAGCAAGAGTCAAGACGCTAGTTCAAACCAAAGTACCTTGTAAGAGCACCTTTTCTCCACTGGTTAACTTTTAAAATCAATTCAAGAGGATTTCAGGATCTCATGAGAAATCTACGTACCTGCTGCTCCACACAGCTGGCAAACTATGAGTGAAGCTGCCTTATTACCCAGTCTGATATTGCAGATACCTAGCTTAGTATTCTCTACTCTGATTGGCAGAAGCTATCCAATGTTTCTCCCAGTTTTGTTGCCAGAGATCTTGTGGTGAGACATATCAGGGAACAGACCCGAGACAGACTGGAAAAAGCTAGAGCTCTATCCCTGCAAGATACTGCAGTTACCTAGAGCATCTAACAAGAGAAACAAGGCTGATCCTCCCTAGCTTCCCAGAGACTTTCAGAAGCCTCAATCTGTCAGTGAACTCCCCACCCCGCTGAGTCAGGCAGGCCTCCAGTCCATCTTCAAAGGAATTATTGATGAGAGGGATGCCACAAGGCTTCCTGGGGGAGAAGGTTTCAGTGTGTTTACATAGGACCAATGTACTCCCTAGTAGTGGGGTTACAGAGGAAAAATCAAATTGATCTAGGCTGATGTATTCCTTCACACTTTGAACAGGGTTTTGATGGAGAGACAGAATGAGACTCATTACATTTTCAAAACAAAAGAGCAATTAAAATACTTGGCATAGATGTCAACCTGCACAGGCTTTTACAAAAAAAGCCAGCTACAACATTTGCATACAATATACACAAGGCCACATGGATGGGATACTATCTTTCTGCTTTAAACTGGTGCACACTGACTTTTAAAAAATTTACAGCTGTTGGCTTTTTCATCTAAAATAAGTAAGTTTAGCAGAACGAATGTGCTCCTTGGAACACCACACTTAATATCACTGAATTTATTTTCAACCCAGAGGAATGCATGTGATGGAATACACCCTAAATTAACTTTTAGATTTTCAGGTGTAGGGCAGACATGATCTCATATCTGCCAACATGACAGGTGACCAAAATACCATTTTAAAAATTTGCTGGGACCCACTTTGAGCATCTCTCTGATCAGAGGGGAAGTATGAAGTACATTTTTAAAAAATACCGTAAAAAAAAAATACTAAAACGCACAAGAGGCCTTGGTGAAGTGCCCCATAGTTTTATGACCTGTACAATAGGAAAAACTGTGATTTTAATTATAGGAATGTTATAAGATAAATTAGAACAAAAAGAATGCAGAAATGAGTGCTGTACTGGTGCTGTACTGGATAAGGGATTAAGGGCCGAATCCTATCCAGCTTTCCAGCACAGATGCAGCCACAATACAGCCCCAAGGTAAGGGAACAAATGTTATCTTACCTTGAGGGGCCCTCCATGACTGTCCTTCCACCACAGGGTGCCATGTGCAACCCATAGGCACAGCTGCATTAGCACTGGAAAATTTGGATTTGGGCCTACATTATGAACCATGAAGTCCCCGGGTCAATCTTGCCTCTGACACGAACTCCTCGTTGGCCTTAAGCAAGCCCTTCCCTGTCAGAATCAAACACTGGGGAATAATGATAATGATAATACTGAGCTATTTTGTTGCACTGCTGTAAGGATTAAAGCAAGGTAATGTATGGATAGTACTCTGAAAATTTACAAGCACTATATTAATACATACTTATTTTGATTATTGAAAATCTGCTGCCTATCCTTAACTTTAAGAGTGATATTTATTTAATATAAAACCTTAAACAAAACTAATAGCATAGTATGGGAAAATATACAATGGAGCTTGGTTATGTCTACATCCGACTTTGCATTGCTTGAGACCCACCAAGCCACAGCCCACCATCCAGACATGTGTAGCCGACCACCAGGGACTTGATGGGCTCTGAACGTCTGACTATGGCAAAAGAACCAAGGAGGTTGTTGAGCAGCTGGCAGGCCACAACACATGGCTGCCGGGCCGCATTTAGTTTGACAGGCCACAACTTGTGCACGCCTGCTCTAAGTATAAGGAACTGTCTTTTCGATAAGCACAATGTACTAACAATTATCAGTGACCTTTTACAGAGGAGATCAAAAGTAACATCCTGTGGGATAATTTGCCCATCTGTCTTAAACAGAACATGCAACAACAAAGAAGAAAAGGGCATCCTTAACATTTCCTGGCTGCTTTAACTATCTCCAAGATTAGCATGTTGATCCTTCAAAAAACGCAACTTTGAACTTGATTATGTGTCACTCTTAGAAGGTCGCATAGAGAAAGCAAACAAAACATTCTGAGAAGCAGAACGGTTTTTAAATGCAGAATTTCCCTGCATACTTTGTATCTTATCCCTTAGCCTTCTACCACATGACAAAGCAACATACAAACGTCCAAGGATTTCACTGGCCTGTAATTTTCATTACAATATGTGAAAGTCACACTGACTGGCTTTGCCTGACCTTATTTCTACACAACTGTATCTAGCAAGGGAAAGAGATAAATACTACCCATTCTAGAATCTGAATTAGAATCAAGCAGGTCTGCCCAAAATACAAATAGAGGAAAATTATTTGGAAGCAGCCTCTCCTGAGACTTTCTGGCTGGCTAAAAATGATTTGAACTTCAGCATCCCTACACTGCCGTTCGGAGCAGGAGAAGTCCCATGTTGGCTTCACCTTAACAGCCCAAATCCCACAAATGCTGATGAATGAACTGCAAGAGTAGTCAAATAATAGCACTCTCAATGAAGGCAATGAGAAAGATTTGTGGTTCAATTAGGCCCTAAACAGCTGGGTGTGATTTTTTCTCCCCATGTTTCGCTTCACCTTTCAGAAGATAACTTATAGGTCTCCCCACTTTCCACTCTAAAAGCCTATTGCTACAGATGCAAAAGCACAAGCAGTGCAAGAAAATGTTCCTCAGCCAATATAGCCTGCATTTAACATGAAGCAGAGAACCTCTATTATGTAGTTTCATGAGTAGGGGGGGGGGGGAAGCATCTCTTGGCAATCATTAATTCTTATTACAGCCTAAGGCAACTGAGCCTGCACTCTGCCTCTGGAAAAGCAGCTGCCATGCCAAAAGGGTGCAATTAGAGTCCTATCTTAAGAACTGTTGTTACATCTCTGGCTATTGAGAAAAATTTCCAGAGCATGAGTGGAGATGTAATAGTGGCTCAGTGGCACACAGTCACTGCAACCGGAGGACAAAGCTCAGCAGAGTGTGCAATATAAATGGAATACAATAGAATTCCATCCAAAATTACTAGCAAGTACTCAGATACAATTTAGACGCTAATCCTAGAGGAAGGCACATGAAATTACATAGTGCACAGAAGCATCTTGGGAGATAATCCAGTGATCCTCTCCAGACCCTTTTCAAAGTATGTACAAAACGAATGGGTGAACTGTTACCCAAAGCATAAGCATACCCTTAGGGGTAGTCTTACAGTGTGGACAGTGCATAATTGTTACAAGTATATACACAGTATTAGTCCAAAAAAGAATTTCTTATCATATGTAGTCATCAACAAACATTGATAAAAATAAATCCACTTTGAATTTTTTAAAGATGAAATGTCAATTCTATCGCAGTTTTCTGCAGTAGAATGTGAAGAAATTTGAAAACGCACAGATGTTTGCTAAAATGGAAAAGGGGGGTTTGAAATCTGAAACAAAGGCCAAACAGGTGAAAAGAGAATATAGAAAAGGAGACAACATTCCATTGTCTTGTAGAGGAGAACATACTTTGGGTTATTGCATACTTTCAAGGGGCATACTTTCTCAAAATCTGGTATCCAGAAAAACTGTTTCAATATGTATCCATTATACTCTTAACATCAATAAACTTTACTGTACTCAATGTGGGAAATGCAAATTGCTTGTGGAGACTTCTACCACACATGGTGGACCTGCCTATTAGCTAAGAAATTCTGGAAGAAACCAAAATAAAGAAAAAAAAGTGCTTGGGTATCAAATCCTATTAGACTCCTATTGCTTTTGTTAATCTGTACAAGTTATTAAGAATGGAAATTCAGAACTTGCTGCATATATGGTCCTAGCAGCCAGAGTACTTTATGAAAAGTATTGGAGACTTTCAGCAATTTCTACTGTACATGAACATCAGGAAAAAAAATGTAAAACTTTACATTTATGGCTAAATTGATTTATCTGGCTCAGGTGAAGGAAGAGACAAAAGATGAATAATTTTGCATCTAATTGGGGGAAAATGCTTTTTTTGGGGTACTTTCGATGATTTGCTTCCAATTAGAACATTTTCTCTTACATTTTCTACCAATTTTGAGCCACTTACAGAAAATGGATTCTTCTATTTTCTAAGCTGCATGTACTGTAGAGTAATAATACAGAGCATTTCAGCAACAACAAAAAGCAAAAACATAATTCCTGGTTATATCAAGGACATAGAGTACTGCAGATCCTAAAGACTGAGACACAGGATGCAGCCTCACTCTTTACCAAAGATGCTTTCCTGCAGAAGCAAGTCTTCATTCTCACTTAGGAAGTGTGGATTCAAGCAACCACAGAACATTATTCGCAATGAGTTGCATTTTCCAGCACGCTATGAATGAAGAACAGGCACAAACAATTCAAAAAATTGTTTATTTTGAATTTTTTCCCAAAAAAATGGTTTTTTTCAAAAAAAAAAAACCCTGCTAACTGGACAAGAGGCACTTTTTCCAGTGGTGTTCCTCTTATATTTAGCAGGGGGAGAGTAACTGTCCCTCTTCACCCCTGTGCAGTCTTTCTAGTGGCTGTTGCTGGCGGTCTGCCTTTTTTTAGATTGTGAGCCCTTTTGGGACAGGGAGCCATTTAACTTTATTATTACTATTTGCCTGTAAACTGCTTTGTGAACTTCGTGTTGAAAAGCGGTATATAAGTACCTGTTGATTGATTGATTGATTGATTGATTGATTGATTGATTGATTGATTG
>JAJKFI010000034.1:5017602-5149328 GCA_029204185.1 Lerista edwardsae
TTGATTGATTGATTGATTGATTGATTGATTGATTGATTGATTGATTGATTGATTGATTGAAAAAATCTCAGGATTCCACATTCAGGAGTCCTTGTATCTATTGTACAAACAAAGGAAGGCTCAGAATTGCTCAAACAAGCAAAGAGAAGCCTTCCCTATCCTGTCTGCTCTGTGTGGGTCTGAACCACACCCATGACTTGGGCACTCTTCCTGCAAACTCAGAAATGTCACTCAAGTTGCTAATTGTATTTTAGGATCTTGTACAAAATGAATGGTAGCGCAGCAGGTTAAACCACTGCTGCTGGGCTTTCTGACCAGAAGGTTGGGAGTTCAAGACTGCGCAACGGAGTGAGCTCCCATTGCTTGACCCAGCTCCTGCCAACCTAGCAGTTCCAAAGCACCTAAATGCAAGTAGATAAATAGGGACCACTTCAGTGGGAAGGTAACTGTGTTCCGTGTACTACGGTGTATAGTCATGCCAGCCACATGACCACGGAAACTTGTCCTCGGACAAAACACCGGCTCTACAGGCTTTGAAACGGAGAGGAGCACTGCCCCCTACAGTTGGTCACAACTAGACCATTCGGTCGTGGGGAAACCATTACCTTTACAAAATGAATAGCATCAAATATAAATTTGGCACATTGCCCCGTACTAATTATTGTTACATTTAACCTGTACACATTTCTGATGTGCTTAAGATCAGGTCCAAAACACTTTTGAAAGCATAAGAAACTGTAATCTGGATCAAAAAACTTTCATAGATTGAAGAGCTCACTTTTGTAAATAAAAGTGGAATTTTTGCCGGAATTTTTGGTCAAGACAAAGAAAAATTTCACACAACAGGGCATCTTTTATTTCTGAGACTCTAGTCTGGCTGAATATTCTACTCCACCTAAATGTAAATATCTCCATTTAGGTTCAATTCAGACATCACATTTCCCAACCTTCAAATCATAGTTGAGGAACCTGATATCTGAACTGAGTGTTACATGTCCAATTCACAACAATTGCTAAATGTACTCACTGAAGAAAGTATGAACATGGCTTTTTGCTGTAACTTGAGCATGCTGTAGCACCTGAGGCATGAGAACAGCAATCTTTTGCTACCTCTTATTTTTCTCCTTTCAAATTCATGTTGTGTTTAAATGGGGAGGCCAGAGCTGGCACGTGATCCTTGAGCTGCCTGAAGCCCACCCCAAATGGCACATCTGCACATTAACACCACCCCATGGATGAGAGGGAAGGAAGGCAGACAAACAAGAGACCCCACCCACTCCTTTTACTCACAAAGGACGCAGCATGCAGCCACCCCAGTAGTGAAATTCAGGGGGTTCAACCAGGTTCTATAGAACCGGTTGTTAAATGGCTGGGCCCCGCCCACTTGCTTACCTCTGCTGGCTTGGGGGGGGGGGGTTGGCTCAGGCTATGACCTGTTGTTAATTCATTTGAATTGCACCACCCTGCTTCACACTGCTTCTGTTGGAAAGGAACAAGAGCACATGTAGCACTCCCACTTATTTCAAACAGAAGCAAGGCAGAGCCGGGAGGCTGCATGTCATACTCTTCCCAAGGGAAAGGAACAGGTAGGCTTCAAAAGCACAGAGTAAGAGGGGAGTGTTGAACCAGGGCAGATTTTTTTCCCCTACTTCCTTCAACAGCATTAGATAGAGAAGGGGGCCGAGCAACTACTCACTGGGCTAGGACAAGGATGAAATCCCTGCTAACTGGGCAAGAGGCACTTTTCCAAGTGGTGTTCCTCTTATGTTTAGCAGGGGGAGAGTAATTGCCCCTCTTCACCCCAACTCAGTGCCTTTTTCTAGTGGCTGTTGCTTGTGGTGCTCTGCATTTTTTTAGATTGTGAGCCCTTTTGGGACAGGGAGCCATTAAACTTTATTATTTGCCTGTAAACCGCTTTGGGAACTTCATGTTGAAAAATGGTATATAAATACTTTTTGTTTGATTGATTGGATCAAAAATTGAGATCAGAGAATCCCAATTTGTTTTTAAAAACCTAGCAATGTAGGCATCATCTCATAAATCAAATCATCATCATCAAATGCAAAGGTAACACCAACAAAAACACCAGCACTGCTAGGAGTCACTATGATTAAGGCACGAATCCCCACTGTTTGAATTGCTGGACCTAGCTTGACACCCAAGACCATGCTCTCTATGTACAGGCAGTAACATTTACAGTGAAATTCAATGAAAGATAACGGGTGATTTAGAAAGAGATTGTGTAACTTTAAAGTGCTTTTAGAGTATTATTTTCAATTACAGAGATAAGATCATGGCTTTTTCAGGGAGGGGGAAAAATGGACGTGGTTTTGTTTACCCAACTTAGATAGAAGAAAAATCCATTTCCACCAAAAGGAATTCCCCATGCCTTCATGTCAGCATTCAGTTTCATTCAAAAATTCACTGATAAATGAATTTTATGTTTCATGTTAAAACCACCATTCTTTTGAATGTACGCAAACTACAAAATCACCTAATTTTGTACAAAAAATGCCTACCTTCTGCTAAAATCATTATTCCATGCTATTTCACATATCTGCACACTTCGTACTGCACTTTTTCCATGCAACACAAAATGATTCCTCCAAGAAGACCAGGGTATCACACTGGACAGGTGAAAAACAGGGCAGCTCTCCATATTAATTAAGGCTGGCAATTTTCATTCATCTGTATGGTAGGTAGCAATTGCCTCCAGACAAGATTATACTAGTAAATACAGTATATCTAAGGAGACCCTGCTGGATTCAGTCAAAAGGTCCAGCTAAATCAGCATCCCATTTCTAATAACAGGTGCTTCTGATGCAAGGCATAAAGGCAACAGCTGGGGTTGGTCATTGTATGTTAAGCAGTACTGTGTCCCACCAAATTTCCTTCTAATTAAGGGCTACAGAGAACTGTATTTGCAGCCTAGCACCACAGTGGCCAGTCTTCCAAAATGTACAACAGGTTATAGCAGGCACAGCTGTACTTCTTTGCATTTGCCCAGAAAGGAAACGTAACAGAACAATATCAGTAAATTATACTTGCTCTTTTTCTTACAGGGGGCATAAAGATAAGAAAACAGCCATGCAGAATTTACACGGCTATGCTAATCCACAAATTAGATATTTGACCAGGTGCTAGTCCCTGTTGATTTACTGACTCAATACTGGTGTTGTTTTTCAAGCTCTAATCTAGGAGCATTTCTCCAACCGAACTGAAGTGCACTCCACAAAACACAGTACAAGCATCTTGAACTAACAAGGAAGCTATTTTTAAACACACGGAGAATAAGATATGAAATTAGTTTCATGGGGACTGAAAACCTTGGAGATAATTTACTTTGCGTTAATTACACTGACTACTAATTTAGTGTAGCCTAGGCACAAAATATTGTATATTACAAATTTTATACCAGAATTTGTAATATACAATGTTTTGTGCCTGGGCTAAACCTTTTTGACTGGGGGTGGAGGTGCTCAATGAGGAGGCTTGGGCAAGATAAGGGAAAGTATTTAGCCCCCTGATCATCAATGGGTCTCCTCAGGTCTGTACTAGCTCTACAGCTGCTGTAAATCCAAGAAGACAAAGCGGCTGTGTTGGGAGGATCTGGAGAAGATAGCATCGAGCGCAAGTTGCTTGTGGCAGGATAACCCCCTCCTTCCTGTCCGCCCCGATCCATTCCCTGCCCTGTTCTACCCACCCCACCAGCTTACTGACGTTGGTGGGGCTTCTCCTTACCACCAATGTATGCAAAGTTCTCTCCCGTGTCTGTGGTGGCAGTTCGGAAGCATAGAACTACATGTTTTTCCATAATGACATTTGGACACTGCAAAGTGCACTCCACTGCCAGAACACTACTTCCAGAGGGTTGGGCCACAAAAGAAAGAACCCTTCTAGTCCTCAAGCTTTTAGAGAAAGTTCTAAAAGCATGCCCCTGCAAAGTAACAATGTATCTGTTAACTGAAATATATTGGATGGCAATTCATAAACAGCCATTTTACAGTCAAGTATCAAACATGTTTTAATCTTGTGATCTCCTCTACAATGGCAAGCAGTAATATAACTGAAGAAAACAGACATGGTGGGGACATTGGAACAGGGCCAATGAAAAGGTTTGTGAGTGAATCCAAGGAAGCACAGCAGAATTTACTGAAAGGTTTACTCCAAGCCTCTTGCCTTGAATATGTCACTAAGTGTACATATTCCAAAAGAATCAGGAAGGGGGAGGAAGCTGTGACATGCTTATCATAGGTTTGCACAGGACAACAATCTACTCCACCTAAGTACAAATGGCAAGAAGCCATGGTTGTGTCCTATTTACACATGGGTCACCAGTCAAGGTTACAAGGAGACTACTCAAGAAAAAGTGTGCACACTGGTTACTAAAGCTCCAACATGAACATGGTATTCAGCCAAACTGTCATGACCAGTAGCGACAAAGCTTTGGTCTCATACAGAGTTTTCTTAGATGGACACAGCAGGAGGAGACCCAGGTTCAAACCCCCACTTAGCCATGACCTTGGGCTAGTCACAATCTCTCAGCCTACCTCACAGGGTTGTTGTGAGGACAAAAGAAGGGATGGACCATGTATACCACCCTGAGCTTCTCTGAAGGAAGGGTGATATAAAAATGCAAATAAAATGTTGAAGATTTGTTTGTTCACTTAACTATAAAAGAATTGGAAAAAGATACTGTATATTACTGTGCTTACAATGATGGGCAGCCCAATCCAGAGCTGCCCAGTTAACTGCCCAAGAGCGCAGCAGTAACCAGGCAGCTACCGCTGCATCCCACGGCTACCTGGCTGTCATGAAGACTACGCAGGGAAAGAGGACGTTCCCCATGGTAAGGGCGCAGGGCAGGTGATGGGTTTCCTCGCTTCAGTGATGGCTATTTAGCCAGAGCAGAAGTGAGGACCTCCCATGTAAGGCTGCACGGCCTTACATGGAGGTCAGGAACCAGTGGTGAGAATCGCCACCGGTCCCACCCACCCACTCCATCCCTTCCCTGGAATGCCCTTCCGCCCCTCCCAGAAAGGCTGAATCACAGGCAAGCAGCCGACTCGCCACTCGCCAGCTGGGGGGCCCATGGCCAGTGTCACCATGGCACCACCCCAACGCCAGGAGTAACAGCTTACCGCCAGCACTGGAGGTGCTTTATGGCACCTTGTGCAACACCAGTGTGAGCAGTACACTCATACTGCTCGCGCTGAACAGCTCTGGATTATGCCCTAAATTGATTACACAGGCATGTAAAAGGAAGGCAGCAGGCAGACAACCAGTGTATTTATGGAAAACTGGATTCCTTTTATTCAGACTGATTCTATGCACGTGTACTCAGATTAAGCCACAATTCAGCAGGAATCACACAAGATTGTAGCCTTACCCTGACTGTTTAAAAATCAAATTGTGAGATGCCTCAACTAAGATCAGAGATCCACAGCTATGTCCCAAAGCTTAATGCATTTGCATTGTAAAGCAAAGGCTCCTGTACAGTCTAGAGATATGCAGCATCACGCCACTCATCTCTAGTGCTGCTGAACCCCATCAAAGCACATCAGACAGACACATGAAGGTAGAGGTACCAATGCATCCTAAATGAGGAGGCCTGTCATTAAATACAGTTATAAAACTATTTTACGATGTACAGCAAGTATAATCCTATCACCTGTCAATGGCCCATTTATCACAATCAGATGCGGTCTGTTAAACCAATTAGTTAAACAATCTCTATGAAATAACTTTTAAATAGATTTCTGATGGCTTTCCAGGGAAGGGGAAGGAACCTCATTATGATTTCGACTCAGGACCAAACTGCACCTGATGCTCTGCTGCAAGATTCTCCTTTTTTTTAAGATGTGAAAAGCAGTTTCAGATCAAACACAGGAAGAGTGTCATATCAGGGAAAATGCTGTTTTAACCCTCATCCTTCGGCCCCACCATTCTGACCTTTTTATCCCCCAGCAAGACAAAGTACAGTAATAAGATGTTTGACTCCCCGTCTGTAGTACAGGGTCTGCCTAACAGTCATTTGAAAGGAAAAGTGAACAGGTTGACTGGACCACATCAAAAAGATAGCAGATCCAGAAGGACCAAAGTCCTCACCAAAGGTCACCAGAGGAAGGCAAATCACCAATCCACAAGCAACAAATGAATGCCCTTGAATGTTCCTCTTATGAAGAGGGCAGCACCCTCTAGGTGCAGAGGCATATCTTGGATTCGAACGTTGTACAGTATTTTGTCTACAGTGTGCACAGTAATTACAGTTCTTTACGTCTATTGGCTAACTTACGTACATCTTCATACCACACAATTCCTTACATTTTGAACCTTACCTTAAACCAATAGTTCCCAAACTGGTGGGTCGCGGCCCACCAGCTAGGGAACCTCTGCCCCTTTAAGGGACGGGTAGGGGAAGGCAGTGGCACAATCATCAGGATCACACTGCTGCCAGGGATGAAAAGAGCTTTTTTTTTACCTTACAGGTGTAAAAGCTGGCTTTGGGGGGGCTGCAGAGAGCCCCACGGACACCTCTGCAGGGTTCTCCAAGCTTCAGAAAACCTAAAACACTGTTACCGGTAATTGTAAATAAAGAGAAGAACAAACTTTTCTTGCTGCTGCTAACAAATTTTGATCATGAATATCGAGTAGATTCAGGCTTCCTCTTCTTCCAACTCCCTGTGGAAGAAACAAGTTTCCCTGAAAAAAAATCTGATCTCTCAGAAGGAATAAAGAATGACCACCAATAAATCAGATATTCTACAAACGGGTGACACCTCCATCTTGTCTGAGATTCAATTTCAGTGTGTTAGCCACATCCAGTCTGATGTTTCCCCCACATCTAGTCCTCCAGTGTGCTCAGACACTGGTTTGAACTCTTCACCTCCCCAGAATAAAACAGAAAAGAGATAGAATTGGGTGTCATCCACATATTCATGATGCAGTTTCCCCACCCCCCACATCCAAATGCTGCACGAACGTCCAGAACACCACCATAGTTGATGGTTACAAGAGCCACTGAGACATCCACAATCAAGGGGAAATTACTCTCTCCTAGCTAGTCTACAATAGTGGTCATCCAGGAGGGCAACCAAGATTTTAGTCCAAAAGCAAGGCCAAAATCTAGATTTCATTCAGGCTTGGATCACCCACCACCACCACAAGCACCTTGCTCAAAAGGGAAAGATTCGAAACTGTTCTATAGTTCTCTAGATTAAATGGATTCAAGGAGGTTTTTTCCAACAGTGGTTTTAGGGGAAGGAGGGCAAACTCATCCCAGATAATCCCACACAGGGTTTATGCTTTAGACGACAGGCCACATCATGTGGTATTCTATGCTCTCCTTCCTATTGATAATATTCACACTAAGACAATACTATACTGAGAGCGGGATCTTCCAGGGCATCTGAAGGTAATGAACTTTCCACAACATAGTCAGAAGATAGAAAACAAGGTGATCGTAGCCCACCATAGAAAAGATTGCCTGGAGAGCCTACACAGATACACACACTCCAAAGACATGCTGCTGCTACCACCAGCACCCATAAGCCTTATTGAAGCCGGAGCCGTTCTCAGCTTGCAGCCACCTGGGGCAGAGCAATGTCACCACGCCCCCCCCAGCATGGCTGCCCTGCCCCATGCGTCACCCAGCCACATCTCCCCACACCCAGAAGCGCTCCATTTAGGAGTGATCCAAATGCAAGGGAGTGGGGGGGGGGAAGTGCACAGGTTTTTCTGTGCTGCTGTGCCGTGATGCAGTCAGTGCCTGCTGAGCTCGCCTCTCCCCCTGAAGCCAGAATGCTTCCTTTCATTGTTCCCACAAAAATAAGTCAAATTGCTCACACATTTCTGGACAGCAGTGCCACAGCTAACTACTGCCGGGGGGGGGGGAATCCCTCTTAGAGCCCAATCCTATGCATGTCTACTCAGAAGTAAGTTTCTCTTTGCCATTTCTCCATCTTCACTGACCCCCTACATTGGGCGGCATTCAGAGAGAAGAAAAGTCAAAAGGAGCCTCAGTGCAACTCAGGGAATGGTCTGGAAACACGAGTAGAGGCAGATGCTGCAGCATTGCTGAAACGGTCAATGCGGACCAGATTGGGATGGGACACCTCTGGGAGTCGCACATGAGAAAGATATGCATACGATGGTAGAGGTTTATGAAGGCAGCTTTATTGGAGGATAAACAGTAATAACTGCTCCCCAAGGAATATTTTCTTACACAACTTTTTTAAATTTCTGTCAGCTTCAAGTAACAGCAACTGCAAAATTCACAACCATGGCTTCACATCATGCTGTTTTGATTCTTAGAACTGTTAACAGGAAAATAAAGCACCAGTAAGCCAGACTGGTCAAGCCTCATTCAGAACACCACGTGAAACATTAATAATTTTTAAAGCTTGAGCAACTCCCTCTTGCTGTTATTTACGCTTTAGCTGTGTTAGAGGCAGACACTTTTTCTATAACTGCTAGTGGTATTCCAATCCCCATTCTCATGGAATTGACTCCTTGGAACCTCAGCAAGACTTAACCACAAGAGAGGTTAGGAGAGTTAATTACAGCTAATGCAAAATAACGTGCCTTATTTCATTACAACAAAGAGGTCTCTCCACTTGAAAACTGCAGCAGTTACACTGTAACTCAAGTTAATAAGAGCACAGTATCGCTGAATAGTTACAGAACACAGTGGCACAAATATACACAAGTGACAGGAAATTCCCAGCCTCTGAATGTATAGGCTTGTTGGCAGCTGGCCTTCCTTTGGTGAAGAGGCTCCTGACCCAAGTCTTCAAGGTTTCAAGCTGCATAGAAACAGCAAGCAGAAATTCCCAGCAAGGAGGCTGCAATCACAGGTGCATTGTTCAGAGAACGAGGGTTTATTGAGTGACATTCTCATGGAGGAAAGAGAAATGCAAATTATAGCTCCAAACTGATTATATTTATATCCTGGCAGAGCACCATCACTCAATTGGCATCACAACTTTGCTCTATGCAGTACATGTCAGCAAGAGTTATGGCCTCTGTTGCTGCTTAGACAGATAAATGTGTCTCTTCACGAGAACGGTGTCCGTTACTAGGAGCTGCTCATTCAAGAGGCCCGTGTCACAAAGACCCATGTGTGCCACATATGACTAACTGAAGGTTGCATATGTTCATTATGACACAGGGTTAATTGAAAAGCCCTGAAAAACACTCACAGCTGCAAAGAACTGTTTGCTGAATTATTTCTCTGAACCTTTCCCCTTATGTCATGTTTTGTGTTTAATTAAAGTATGGCAACATGAGAACATCTGGCAAGGATGGGGGTGGATGGTGAAGTGTGGCAGGGACTCCATTCCTACCCATTAGATCCATTCCAGAGGTCATGCTGAGAACTTCTGCTCAATTCCCTGGTTCCATCTTGTTTCCCATGCTATTTAACGTTTAAATTAAGTCACTGGGATGCCTGTTTAGGGCTTTAGAGTGCAGTGCCAACAATGTGCTGATGCCACCCTTCTCTACTTTTCATTTCCATCTGGAATCAGGGAAGCTGTAAAGATTCTGAACCAGTATCTGGCAGTTTTGAAGGAGATGAGCTAATAAACTGAAAGTTAATTCAACAAGGTGCCATTAGGAGAGCTGATTCTCTGGGGTGATTGAACAGCCTCTTCTAGATGGGGCTGCTCTCCTTTTGAAGGTTTGTAGTCCGGGAGCACTTCTGAACCCAATCTTGAACCTGGAGTCTCAGATGTCAACTTTTGCCAGCAGTGTGTGTACCTGCTTCAACTGGTACACCAGTTATGATCCTTCCTGAAAAAAAGCAGATCAGGCAACAAGGACACACACGTTAGTCACACCACATGTAGACTACTGCAATGTGCTTCTTGGGGATGCCCTTGAAGACTGTCCAGAAAGTTCAACTGGAACAGAATGTTATCAGCCAAGGTGCTTAATTCCCCAAGCACATTTCACCTGTGGTCCTTCTAATCTGCACTAGCTTCCAATTTGTTTTGGGGCACAATTCAAAGTGCTAATTATGACCTATGAAGTCTTACACAGTTTGAAAGGATCATCTCCCCCCACAAGAACCTACCCACACACTGCATTCCCCATCTAGGGTTCTGCTCCACATTCCAGCATCCCTCATTTGGTGGGGATACATAATGGGGCAGCAATCTGCCCACCCCACCTTTGCGACTGCCTTCTCTGTGAAACTGAGGTGGTCTCGTCTGCTTTTAAACAGGCAGTGAAGATTTTTTTTGTTCTGTTTGACCTTCTCATGATTTGTTACTCTAATGTAATGCATTTGTTATTAAACTGGATTTTATTGTTTTATTGAGACTGCAAGCCATCTTTTGATGATCCCTTAAATGGAGTGGGATGGCAGCCTATAAATATCTTAATGTATTATTCTTGTATTAATGTATTATCTTAATGTATTATTCTTGCTCTGCAAGTGCAGAACTTCTCTATCCCACACATTAAAGAATGAAACTTATCTTTTCTTACAGGTGCTCACAGCTCCATTCCGATTCCATCTGGAAGACTGGCTCCATACTCATGACTGTGGGTACAGCACTCATAGAAGGGTGCCTAGCATCACTTTAGTGCCACTTTTAGTTATAAAGGCCTTTTGCTTGGGCAATAGTAGTTTACTGCTATGTTTGACCCCTTACCCAGAACTGGCAATTCTGTAATTACTTAAAAACAAATATCAAGTATACACTTGCTTTATCCTGAAAGACAACCAAGTGTGGGGAAGAAAATTATATATGTTACTTGGTTAAAAAAGTAACAATCTTTATAAGAGCAAAAGGTAGTAGGAAAGGTCTTCTACTCTTTCAATGTCACAAACCAAGGCAAATTCTCCCAAAGCAAATTTCAGGGCAGATACTTCCATGATTGGCATTTAAGTCTAGAAAAGTTATTTCCATTCCATCAGCTATTTTGCCCAGTCCTGGAGACACATCATATGTTAATCTTTTTGTAGAAAATTGCATGGGTCCCTGATTGTGTCCTTAAAAGGAAAAAAAAATGTGCTGCATTACCTACTTGACATTTCATATACTTTTTCTTACCTAGAGATAGATTTCAGTATAGGGAACTAATGCATGAAGTGACTGACAATCTTTAATCTTTTGTATTAGATCTACTGATCATTAGATGTGCAATTCATTGATCTAAGCAAGTGACCTAAATTTCCTTTAGGTGTTCGAGCAAGAACTTGGTAGGGACTGTAAAAGAAAGATGTGATCCCAAAGCCATTGCAGGTGTGATCTCAGAGCCACTATCAATGGAAGGGAAGCCAGTAACTCCTGGAGAACAGGTGAGGCAGCAGAAGCCTGGAGACAAGCAGGTGTCCCTACCCTTTTTTAAAAAAAGTGAAACAAGGGAAGCCAGTAACATACAGAGCAGTCAGCTTAACGTCAATACCTGAAAAATTCCCCCCCAAAAGACTATTAATTGGAATGCCTGGAAGGATTTATAAAATAATGGGGTAATTCCTAGGAGCTAGCATGAGTTTGCCAAGAACAAATCATGCCAGATGAATCTCATCTCCCTTTTTGACAAAAGAACTAGGCTGGTAGACCAAGAGAACGCTGTGGACACAGTAAACCTAGATTTCAGCAAGCCATTGCCAAAGTCAATGTAACATATGTGAATAAAATGGAGAAATATGGCCTGCTACAAGTCTCTGTCTTGGGCCATGTGGTTCAATATTTTTTTATAAAAGATCTGGCTGAGGGTAGAAAGGGAATGCTCACCAAATCTGCAGATACTACAAAGCGTGTGTGTGTGTGTGTGTGTGTGTGTGTGTGTACGTACGTACGTACAAGACAACTAATTCCCTAGGAACAGGGGTCAGCAACCTACACCCTGCACTGACAAGGCCATTGCAAAAGAAAGGACCGTCTCCCACAAAGCAGACTTGAGGTGAAGCTCCTAGTTCTTCCTGCCTGAAAAACCTTTTTACAGTAGATGCAGATGCCATAACAGTGACCCTCTCCCAGGCAGAGGAAAGGATTGTCATGAACTTGAATGGAGGGGACTTTTGTTCCACAGCAATGACACTTTTAAAAGTAACCCTAAACTAACAGCTAATGATATTATGCACAAAGAATTGGAAATTAAAGTCAGTTCAGCAGTTGTGAGAGATGAGAGACAAAGAGGAATGTTCCTAACACTGCTTTAGTGAAAAGGACCTAAGGAATCAGGCACTCCACTCATAGCTGAGCCGCACAACTGCACAAACACAGGTACAGCATGCTTCACAAAGTTTTGGAAGCTACTGAAGTCAGCTCTGCACTTGCACATAACTCGGCTATGTGCAACCACACAAAGAAGAATGACTAGTAGCTAATGCCTTGCCTGTTACCCTCACCACCACCACCACATACACATCAATCTTACCTCTCAGCAAAAATACTACTTGTGTTGATTTGTAGTAATCACTTAAATATCAACCCTGAAAATAAATTTAGCATTCATAAGCATTGTCCCTTTCCACCCCAGCACAGTGTCTTTCTCGTGGCTGTTGCTGGTGGTGTTCTCCATTCCTTTAGATTGTGAGCCCTTTTGGGACAGGGAGCCATTTAACTTTAATGTTATTATTTGCCTGTAAACCGCTTTGTGAACTTTATGTTGAAAAGCGGTATATAAATACTAGTGATTGATTGATAAGCAACTTCCTTAAAAAAATAAAAAAGCAGAATTGTGCAGTTCTGTGTTGGTGGATAATCGCCATCATCCAAGTTAGTTTCTCACAGCAGTTCATTTCCAGAAGGGCCAATTTGCCATTTCTAACCTTCAGTTTGAGAGAGGCACCCTCAATAATTCCTATCTTGCAGACCTGTTAAGACTATGCTGTAATGCAAAGAAGGCCCAACTAGAATGTCCGGTTGTGAGAAGCTTAAGCAAAATATTTTGTAGAAAATTTAGGTTGTTTTATATTTTATGATTTAAAAATCAATATGCCCTCTAACAACCCTCTTTCTTCCAAAGCAAACTGGAGTGGAAAAGTTTCTAGCTAACTGATTCTTCACTAGGGGAAGAAACAAACCACAGCTTAAGCTAAAGCAGTTTTCTACTATTTGCAAAAAGACATAAATAAGTTCTTAGCTCATGTACTGCGGAAATTCCCTGCAGAAGTAATGCTAAGGTTGCTAAACAGTTCCTGTAATTTGTTAAGATTTTGCTAAAACAGTAAACACGTGGGTTGCCAAATGATGAACCATGTACTTTGCTAAATCAGGTTAATGTAAAGAAAACTGTGAAGCCAGTTCCAGGGAGGATGGCTCATAAAATAAGAAACCTTGATTGAAACTGTGCTCTGCGATTTGGACTGGAAGGTCCCACATTGCCCAGCGAAGCGCATGCTGAATAAAGGCTATTTGACTCTTGCTAAAAGAACTGAGGTCTGTCTGTTTCCTTAAGAAGGGGTGCCTAATAAGTTGTTTATTGCAAAAAGTGCCTGCAGCTTCTCTGGGTCCCTTTGCATTATCTCTCAGGGTTCATCTGGTCCAACACTTGTCACCTTTCATTTTAGTCTTGTCTTACCAACCTTTGCACATTTACTGCTTTTGACATTGAATGCTTGGGGTGCCCCCTTTTTTCTGCTTAAAATCTGTCAACTTGGTACTGAGGTTACAATTTGAGATGAAATTATGAAGTATCTAGGTTTATATTTTACCACTTTTAGCAGAAGCTAATTAACAAGGTAGGTCTAATCTATGGCTCCAATGGCAGAAATAATTGTATTAGGAAAAATACTCCAGTAATATCAGAAAGTGGGTGACGGCTAAGATGACAAAATTAAAAACTCTTTCCAGGAAGAAAACCACATAACAAGAAAGATTAGTCCTTTCCACCCCTCCCCCTCTCCCTCCCCCTCACCGGAGAGAGCCTTAACTGATATATAATACCCTACTATGAATGTTGGATCTATGCAGCACGTCAAATGACTATGTAGAACGTACAAAAGTGTGAGCTAGCCCACATTCAATTTGTTCATTAATGGTACAATATGTTCCCCCAAACCTGGGGAAGATAATTGGACCACTAAGAAAGCTAATTCAAGTGTTGGAAAACCCCCTGCTTTTTTAAAAAGGCTTCTTCTAAACAATGTAATTATGGATAGCAACATTATTCAACATACCTAGGGCCCGGTCCTAATGGCCCTTTCACCAGCAGTACGTGTACACCACTTGCTAAAAGTGTCATGGATGTGCCATACAGCACTTTTGCTATACCCAGCGAGGAAGGAGTGCTGGCACTAGGCATGTATGGGCAGGGGAGGGGAAGAGCAGGCCAGGGGGTGGGACTGGGTGGTGGCTTCAATCGCCAGATCTTTTCCTCACCTTGGGCCAGGCAGCCCAATATGTAGCTGCTCAAGTCACTGGTGGCAAAATAGCCAGCAGTAACTTGAAGAGTCTCATTGCGGGGGGGGCAGGGCTTTCTCTGGGGGAAGGAGACAAATGTCCCCTTCTCCCAAGAAGACCCCAGCAGCTGCCGCAGATCTTGCAGGATGCAGTGGTAGACATTTGGCTACAGCTGCTCCTACAGGGCTGGGCAGCCCATCTGGTTAGCCCCACCCCACATCCGAAGGAAGAGGTGGGTAAGCTCAGTGAGGTATTTCGTGGGAAAGCCCAGGGCATCTTCTTAGATCTTAACAGAGACAGAACCCTACACAACTTCAGAATATATTCAACCAAGGTCATGGTCAAATGTTTTGAACCACAAGTAGGTCCTTTGGCAAAATATGCATGGCAATTGCATTGAGCTCCCAAACATTTCGGAAGAGAGGCTTTTTACCTCAAAAGACTAAGGTGTGGAGGTGGGAACTGATGGTTGAGCTGCTGGTACTGCCTGAAGCTAAGCAGGAGAATCTGTGGTCTATTTTTGAATGGGAGACAGAATGCCAGGCTGTGACAAGCTGCAGTATCTGTGGTGGCAGAACAGAGTCACTGTGGAGCTGATTACCCAGTGCGGGAATGTTGTGAGAAAGCCAACCGGCAAAAGAATGGAGTACAATCTTGAGGACCTGTCCAGGCTGGACTTACGATCACCTGCTGAAGCTTGATGTCACACAACTAGAGAACCACACTGTGAAGGCTACATCTGGGACTGAAGATTTGGTGAATCACAGAATACAGGATATTTGTAAAAACCCCACTGAAAAAACAGTGGTTTAATCTACCCTACCCATGTACTGTAAGCCGCCTTGGACGTTTGCTTTGGCATGGGAAAGGCGGGGTATACATTCTTACAAAAAAAAAAAAAAAGACTAAGTGGGAGGAAACTCTAAATCAACCTGGATCCCAGGAGGGAGCGTGTTCTCTAGACTTTCTTCAGGAGAAGAGCTGCCCGGCAGCCACAAGAAGTGTGCTTCTGTTCTTATGCCTGGCAAATCTAAGTCTGCATGGCAGGAGCATATGATCAATACTTGATCAAATGAGCTTCTGATGGGTAGAAATATTGGTTTACTGCTACTGTTGTTTCTCTTAATATGCTATGCTTTTCTTTTGTTGGCAGCCACTTTGTATTGCAGACCACAGAAAAAAAGAGGTTTTTTTAAAAAGGAAGATGTTCAGCAACAACACCCCAGCACCAGAATTGTAGCCTTGATAAGCTGGGATCCAGCCCCAAAAATGTTCCTAATACAAAAAGACCAATAAGATAGAAAGAAAGCTGAATAATGTGTAACATTTCTCAAATAAAATTTAGAAGCAGCATAAAAAAAGGACACGGATGCAGTACTGATAAAATATTATCAGTAAACTATTACAAACCCTGTTGTAAGGTCAGGCTACTCTCAGAATATGCTTTGCACCCCAGCCCATTTTCTCTTTTTTTGCAATGTGGATGTAGTCAGAAATAGTTGCCTTCCTTGGGATTAATCAT
The DNA here is from genome assembly GCA_029204185.1 of Lerista edwardsae. Classification (NCBI taxonomy): domain Eukaryota; kingdom Metazoa; phylum Chordata; class Lepidosauria; order Squamata; family Scincidae; genus Lerista; species Lerista edwardsae. Next base: position 5,033,485 of record JAJKFI010000034.1, read on the forward strand.
CACATTAATTCAGAGGCGTACTTCTGTGGAGAGGTTTCAAAATTTATTATATATGAACATCACAATAAACATGAACATAATAAATGGAGCTCAAATCTGATTGGTCTAGATTGTTTAAAGGTATCCAATTAACATATTTGCAAAATAGTCCAGCCAATTTAAATTTTCCACACCCAAGTTAATAGAATAGCCTTTACTTAGCAGTATTTCAGACCTTAATCTTTGTATACTGGAATTATTCCAAGCAAAGGATAGAGCACTCTGCAGAAATCTCACCACTGGAGTCCAGAAATGTTGCACCATACTGTGCTGCAGTGTACTTTGGTTAGTCACACTGGCATGCGAAAATGTGTCACACTTTCCACACAGGTGCTACGACGCATATGTTCTGAGCAGGTCCAGAGGCAAGCAATACTTCCCCCATAAGGTCTAAGATACAGGAAGGAATATACAGAAGATCTGCTTCCTCCTGTGCCACAGTTCCAATTAGTTCTGGAGGCGGGGGAGAACTGGGCATGCAGTTATCCTCCTGTCCACAGAGCCAACAGGGTATACAGTCTATTACAGCCATTCATACATCCCTCAGCTCTCTTCCAATGTATTAAGAGAAAAAACACATACACCCACACAGAAGCTGCTTTGGGGTGGAAATCTGTGGTTTTCTTCCTTCCAGGAACATTACTCTCCTTCCTATATTGTCATCTATCAGATGGGCAACTACAACATCCAAGGTGAAGCACACTTCAAAACCACGGCATAGACATGACTCCAGATTTGAAGCATACATCCCTGATTTCTTCCTTAACTAATTTCTTCTATTGTCCAGCGGTTCTTTGAATGCCAGAACATACTCTTAACTTAATCCTGCTGTTCACTTGACCTTCCAAGCGCAGTCTTTTTGATACTGAAATGCTAATAACTGTATGTGCAATTCCAGCCCTTGCTTCCTCCTAAGTCAAATAAAACTGCAATCCTATGTGCACTTATCTGAGAGTAAGCCCCACTAAACAAAACGGGACTTCTGAATACATGCAAATAGGACTGCACTGTTAATAAGATATGTACCCCAAGACCAGGACATGTATATTTATTAGAGATTTGCAGATTTTTTTTATCATATTACTCCACAGTAGTGTGGGAAATGGGGCTGAAGGGTGGAAAAAACTACACAGTGCCAATTCCATCCCATGCTGACTACTTTATATATTTTATCTTTTGACTTTCTGTACATTCCTGCTTTATTTCACCAATCAGTGGGCCTCTTCAACAATCAGCTAAAAGTCTGATCAACTTCAGCACTGCAGCAGGTCAAACAGGGACAAAAAACCCAACAGAGGAATTTTCCAGGCAAAAAAGGGGAAGCAATGGGGCTGACAGTATTGCCCATCCACCCAGAAGTCACTGCTACTTGTCCTATGTAGACGACAGAATAGAAAACTACAGGACCAACTTCCTGTCTTGGAAAGAAAAGCAGAGTAATCAGCTGAAAACTGCTCCAAGGCATTAGGAAAAAGAAAAGCTAAAAAATATCTCAGTAAATAAATGGGCCTGTTTGTGTACAGGCAATTTTTCAATACTGAACCTCACAATACAAGGGGGGAAAAAAATCTCATACAGCATTAAACATACAGCTCCATTTTCCCGCACTGTTCAACAGTGTCACTAGAATGTTAAAGTCTCAGGACCATTTAAACAGCTGCAAATTGGCAGGCAGGAAGTGCAGTTGCTGGATGTGATTGACAGGACATAGTATGAAATGCCTGCCTTTGTTTTTCCTGATCAATAGCAATGCACATTAAATGCATTTGAAGGTAATCTAGAGCCTTGTGCCAAGATACATTTTGCTGCCTAGAGTCTCAAACCACAGCCATAAGAAAATGAAAACAGATGATGTATATAAAATGACTGCATAGTTCAGGATCAAAGTCTCCAGCCGCTGGAGTTTCAGTATGGACTTTGGTGGGAGCCAAACCAGATCCAAACATAGGCAAACCCCAGCTGTCCTCATCATTTCAGTCAATCACTTTGTAAATTGAGCCCATGGCTATTGATTGTGGATGGGGGGGGGGCAGGAGGATCTAAGGATTTTTTTAATTGAAGCTGTCAGAAATTGAACCTCAGGTAGCAGAAAAGAAAAAACCACTTCCTGAGACCTTGGAAAGCTGATTCCAGGTATACTAGATCCTGCTGGTCTTGGCCTTCATGGACTAATGAAGGCATTGGCACAAGCAGACATATTAAGACTGCTCTCCTCCATTATATTCCAAACTGCCTTGGGGCACTGCCAACCACTGAAAGGTGGAATGTTAATTAAGAAAACAAAACACCAAGGAGAAATACACACAATCAGAACACTGAAGGGAAACACGTGCTTCCAAACATGCCAGGTTCTACGTATTTACCACAGTGAACGCAGGTGTGCCTGGGCTGCCACACAAAGCTGCTCGAAATAAGAAAGGAAAGGAGACAGAGGGGAGGGTGAGGGGAGAAAAAGGAGCACAGAAAAATGCAGAGCCTGGAGCAGGGCATAGCGGCCAGGGTGCCACAGCGGGATGCTGAGAAGACAGCTACGCATCACTATCTAAGAAGCGCTAAACAAACTGGCGGCTGAATATATCTGACTTCAACAGAGAGTGGAAACTGAAGTAATTTATTTGCTATGATTGTCTGACTTACATTTTTTTTTAAAATGTGAAGGGTTTAATATATTCATTTTCTGTCAGTCACATAGTATTATTTTTGTTCCCTACAGGGACTGAAAAAAAAATGTGACCTATAATCCACTTAAGCTAAAATATTTGAATTTAAGCTGTCATCCTAATATTTTGGTTGTAGATGAAGCCATAATTGAGGAGCTTCCACTCTACAGTTGAGGCGCCCAGTTCCCATTGCCCAAAACCTCCATATAAATATGTCAGAGGAAACCCAACTTAAACCAAGTCACAGTCCCTTAAATCTCCCCTCAAAACTCACTTTCTTGTCAAACCTATGGACCAATTTCCTGGTCCTCACAGTACACTGTCAGTGGATGTCAACTCAGAAGTAAGTCCCATTGTGTTCAATCAGGCTTACATCCAAGTGTTGTAGGGCTTGCTGTCTGTAATGAAGCATGAGAAGAGCCCTGTTCAAGGATTCACTGTCCTGTGGAAAGAGAGCAGCTAAAGGGCTCCTCCAGAAGGCACACTAGCCCTCCTGCTCTCCTTGCATTCAGCACTTACCTGAATTCTAAACATAGCCAGAGTTTTTTTCACAACTGGATGGAGCTACCATTTGGTAGAGGCGAGGCTACCATGTGCATCCTAAAAGAACCTCTCACACATCCACTCGCTACACAAGAATGAATGCCTCAGCAGGCCTTAAGCGTACAAATAAACATTCATTTATTTTCCTCTGCATTCACTTCCTTTTCCTTCTCTCGGTGTACTGGATCATGAGCCTTCATGATAGGGACCTGCTATGCATGGCATTGCTAGGTATGGTGTCTCTCCCACTGAAGATTCAATGCCATAATTTGGGCATTTTTCCTCTTTTCCTGTACCCCAAATTATACCAAACTACACTGTTTTATTGCTTCCATGTGAGGATTGAATTCTGAGCCACAACAAATGGACAAGACTTAAGACAATTATTTGACACAAACAATATACCGAAACCAAGAGGCCTATCTTAAAAGAAAAAAAATAATATTCATTCTTCAACTAATAGAGCCACTTGTCCCCTGGGTGTTTCTGGCAATATTTTCCCTTCCGTTTCTCACAGAACTTTCCTCACAGCATATACTAACTGCCCCAACATTTGACAACTGTCACTTCTAAGGCAACTTTGCACTCTCAGCCACTCATAACCACTCACTTTGATAAGCCAATCGCATCTCTTGCCTAGCAATCCTAAAGAGTTCTATTTCATAACCAGCCAATGAGAACAGAATATTGTGTACACACACACCCCGTGCATTTCCAAGCTCTCACCTCTCATAACTGGTTTTTCTTTCCAACTTCAGCATACATATTAGTACAGAGAACACCTTTTGCAACTTTAAAAATGAATCTATATTAACACACAACGCTGCTTCATTTCACCACACCACATGCACAGATGATGCTTATAAATAATACATCATCATGCCATCAGGCAGAGAAAGGAGCAGCTGCAGGGAGCTCATTTCCCTCTCCCGGCCTGAAAAAGGACTCCGCTCCAACTGCCCACATTGCCCGAGGTCTGGAGAAGCAAGCAGAAGCATCCTCCGACTTGGACCAGATGGGACTGTGGGGTTGTTTTGCATCACTGTGGTATACCGCCTTGGGGATCGTTTTGGCCAAAGAGTGGATTATAAAACTCTACATAAATTAATAGTGCCTAAACTGCAAGGGAAATCCTATGCACATCTACTCAGACAACAAATCCTGCTGTGTTTGGTGGAGTTTCCTTCTAGGAAAGTGTGCATACTTAGAACCCAGCTTCAGTGAGCTGGATCACCTTCTTCGGGGCCTCAGTGTTTGATGGTGGTGAGCCACCTTGCATGGTTCTGCATTCACATGGTATATTTTTACTAGGCCACATTACTAGAAAACAGATACTATTGCCTCATCTTGGAATCTGTGGACTAGACCGCCAAGCAATTGTTCTTTCTAAAATTTAGCACAGGCGTGGAGGGTTGGGCAGAAGCAGTGGAATTCCTCTAAACAAAGAATGAACTACTTCCCTGGAGCTGAAAACATCGCAATGAAAACCACAACTATTCCCAAGATATGCCACTGAAGAAACAGTCTAAAACAATGAACCTCTCCTACCCTGACAGACATATATCCATGTATTTAACCAAGGACTGGTTTACATTCCAATACCCGTGTCTTCACAGAATTGTTAGCTAAGCTTTCACAAGTTCCTGAATAGTTCCTGTCAAAGAGAGTGAGCAAGTGTGTGTGTCCACATGCATGTGTGATTTGCCTCTCTGCTAGTCTTAAGAGCACTTTGCTGCTTTTATTAATGCTGCTAAGCTTTATATGGTATCACAGAATTTCAAAACATTTCACAGATACAGTCTCAGCAATCCATTTGACAAATCTTAAGGTAGACTACATTATCATCTTCTCTTGCCCTTCCTATTGTAGATTGCCACCAATGGCAGGCCCAATATGTGTTTTTGGAAAGCTACCTAATATGTTCATGGCTGAGGTGCAATGTGAACTAGGCACTTCCCAGCTCACACATTTAGCCACAACACTGTGACTCATGTCAGTTTTAATCCACTACACCTGGTCAATTTGCCCAGTTACTTGCTATAGAATGTTTTGGTCAATGTGAACCATGTCTATGTTCATTCAGATTCAGTACTAACCATTTCCTTCATCTTAACTGAATATAGGAATACTGTACTAGGCTTTATTTCCCATTTCATGTCAACTGGGCATAAGCTGCCCAGAGAAAAGTATGCCCTGTTTCAACCAAGTTGTGTATCACTGGAATTATACCATCAATGAGATGGACCACATGGTGTACTTATAAGCAAGCCTAGAAAATCAAGTCATTTGACGCACTAGGAAAGAAACAATTCCAGTTTTCTTAGACAAGTGAGATGAAAAAGGTAAACCTGTTTATGTAAGGTAATTTTTTTGAAAACAAGTGAGACATGTCAACTTAGAGCATTGGTTCACACGTCTTTATTTTAAGACCAAGTTGCCACCAACCTGTACTGGTCTTGGAGCCTGATCTTAAGCAGATTTACTCCGACATAAGTCTTCCTGTGCTCCATGGGATTTACGCAAACAACATGTGCTTAGAACTGAGTCAGCCTGAACACTTTGACAAGTGGCTGGAGCATCAGCTTGCCAGGTCTACTAGCATACAGTAAGTGGGGGTTCTAAGATGGTATTTTAAAATTACATTACGAGTGGTCCATTATGGTAAAATGCCAGACATAAGTAAGAAGAAAGCAGTATTGTGAAAAAATGACTAGTGACTTTAACTCAAATTTTGACCTGACTCTTGTCTCACTGATTAAATGATGTGCTGCGGCCAGAACTATTTTTCTGTTCTGAGTTCAGTTGTGATGTGAATTGGGGAGAGGAGTTAGGAGAGAAACACTGTTACATCGCCAGCCCACCAGAACATTAACATTAAGTGTGAAACAACTTTGACTGCACACCCCGCACCTCCCATTTGACAGTTTGTAGTGCATGTACGTGCCTGACCTACCCTACAGCTCACCATGAAAAGACTTGTGACTCGTGAAAATGACTCATGAAATTCCAGGGTGGAGTCACCACAGGTACGTGCTAGGCCTCCTGCATGGGTCAATTCATGAGGGGGAGGAGACTCCTGAATTGACTCGAATTTCAAGACTCGTGCGCATCACTGGAAGAAAGTAATGACACCAAAAAATACCATGCTGATATTTTAAACCGCTAGTACATCTAGTCCTGTATTGTCTGCTTGGCTCTGTCTGCAGTTTTCCCCCTCCCCCAGCTCCACTATCAGAAACCATATTGATACCAGTTCTAGAAGAAGAGCCCCACTGGATCAGACCCATGTAATCCAGCTTCCTGTATCTCACAGTGACCCACCAGATGCCACAGGGAGCACAGTTCTCTTATATGTAGCAGGGGGAGAGCAACTGTCTCCATACAGCACAGCATCCTTCTTAGCGGCTGATGCCAGTGTCTCCCCTTGCATTTCTTTTTTGCTTAAGAGACCTCTGGGACAGGGAACCATTGTCTCAATGGTGTTGCTGTGTAAACCACCTTGAGAACTTTTCTTGGTGAGAAGCTGTATATAATCATAAAACACCAGCAGCAGCAATAATACATAGGATCTTTTACATGGCAAATATATATATGCCACCTATTAAGCAATGGAACTTCCCAATATACCCAAAACATTGTTAGCCAGCACCCCAGAACTTTATGGAAAAGCTCAGCTACAAAAACAGCTATAATGTCTCAAGTTGTCTGCCAGAATTGTTTATTGGTATTTCAAAAAGGTTTTTTTTTCCTTTTTATGAATACTTGAGGGTTTTTCTGATGCTGCAATCCGATCCAAGGAAAACAAAACAAACAAAACAATCCCCAGAAGAAAGCATAACCATAATATTTCTTTAGAATACACACTCCAATTTTTAAATGCAGAACGAGCAGGTGATTGACATCATCGTTCCTCAGCCTGCTACTCATATAGCAGAGCGTGTCTTCTCACCTGAAAAATCACTAACAGCCATCACATGGAGCACATTTCCAAGAAAAAGGGCACAATGGTGGGCTATAAACTAGCATCTCCTATATCCTGGGCATGGAAATTAAAGGACACGCGCACCCGAATTCAGAGTTGTCACATCCAAGGTCAAGTTTCAGATCCTTGCCAACAGAAAGTCAATCTACCAACACATGGTGGTGAAGTGGCCACACATTCAGCTCTCACAACTGACTGTAAGAAGAGATCCTGTGTTCCAATCACCAGGAAGCCCAAAGAACATATCAATAAATGAAGCTGTTTTATCCCAAGGCAGGCCATTGGTCCATCTGGCCTCATGTTGCATACTCAGACCATCAGCACCTCTCTGAGGCTGAGGTCTTTTCTAGTCCTACTTCCAGAGATTCTCTCAACTGACCACACAGACAATCCTGGGAGAGTCCTACATATGCTCTGCCAACCAGCAGGGCTTTCTCCTTCGAAGGAGGAGGGCAAACCAGCAAGGTGGTCTCTTAACAGAACTGCTTTCTAATCTCTGCTGGAAGCTGGAAGCTGTTAAAATAGGAGCTGTGCGAAAGCAGTTTCTGCTTGACGGATGCTTTCCCATCAGACAGCAACAAAACACAAGTTTGGGCACCGTCCTGTCAAATCACCTCCCTGAGTTGGGATCGTGGGGAGGGGCACCTCTTCCTTCCTCCCCCCCCCAAGAGGCCCCAAGCCCATTTGCACAGAAAGAAAGTTCCAGCGGTGAAGAGCCTAGAAAAACTCGTCGTGCTGGGCAAATGGCAGGATTAGGACTCGGCTGCCGAGTCCTCTCCTGTTCCTCCTGCTGTTGCTACTCCAGCTGCGCGCACGCACAGACGAGCCAAGCGGGAGGAGGAGGAGAAGAAACTTTTGGACTCACCAGAGACCAGACCGTGATGAGGAGCACCGGGGGGTTGAGGCCAAGGACGGATCTGAGCGGGACAAGCTCTGGAAAGAATAGAAGGAAAGAAAGGGAAGCCGTCAGAAGAAGGCAAGCTAGAGTTGCCTGCCCCACACCCGCCACTGCCCTGCCCGCCCCTCCGACGTACTCGGCCGGCCGGCCGGCCCCCTCCCCCGATGGAGCCCTGCCGCGGAGGTGCCCCCCCGCTTTCGGGGCTCCCGTCCTTGCACACCGTGCCAGCCGCCGCTGCCAGGCTCCAGCCCGGCCATGCGCCACCTCGGATGCACTCACTGCGCCGAGCAAGCTCGCCCCATCCCTCCCCGGCCGCTCGGCGCCTCCTCCCAGGCTCCCCTTCCTCCTGCAGCGGAGCCACCCGCAGCCCGGCCGGGGAAGCGGGGACGTTGACAGCCGGCGACCGCTGCTGCTGCTGCTGCTGTCTCGGGCTGCGGCCGCCGCTCCCACCCCTCCCCTTACCTGCGCGCAAAATCCCCGGCGGGGCGCGGCGCCCCCAAGTCCCGGGCGGTTTCGGAGGAGAGCGGCGGCGGGAACAGCAGCCCGCCGGGTGGGTCTCCACAATGCGTGCCTCGGCGGCGGCGGCAGCTCGGGTGGGCGAGCGGGCGAGCAAGAGGCTGGGCGAAGCCGAGCTGGAGTCGAAGAAGGAGGAGCAGATGCTGCCGCGGCTCGCTCGCTGCAAGGGACCGAGGCGAAATTCTCGTGCTCCGGCAAACCGCAGACAAAGAACGCACCAGGTGCGCCTTCGAGGGCTCCGGGAAGGGGCAGCCGGTCCTACCCGGCGGCGCGGGGGGAAAACGCCGCCAGGTTGAACCCTGGAGGACGAGGAGGCAAAGAAGCGTCCTCGGGAAGGGCTGCGCGCATTCTGTGCGCCCGGCTGAGGCGCGGGAGTCGGCAGAACGAGGCCCAGGGCCGGCTCAAGATCCCCTGGTGCCTGAGGCCGGGTGCCAAATGGTGCTGCACTGTACCTGGTGCTGTGCCAGCCTCTGCTCCTCCCACCAAAAGGGGGCAAGAGGAAGTGCGGAGGAGAGTCATCGCGGTCACTCTAGCCCACCATTCTCCTCTGCACTTATTCTTCCAGGCCAACTCTTCCATTCCCCCCCCCCTACTGGTCCGGGGGAGGAGCGCTGTATTCCTCACCTCCCCAAGTGGCTGGAAGGTCCAGGAGCAGCCTTCCCTCAGGCACCACTACCAGTGGTGCCCCCCCCTCACCAAGAAGAGCACTGTTGGTGCCCCCGTGCAAAGCAGGGACACCTGCAAATAGTTGGTGGTATACAATCATGTCACCGCTACTTGCTTCCAGGTGGCCCATTTTAGGCTGTTCAGAGGCGGGGCAGGTGGGAGGGCCCAAAGTAAAGCTGCTCTGCTCTCCCCACTAACTTACAGCCCATAGAGATCTTGGCTACAGCAGCCCGCAATATGTTCACCCTGCTGGTGCAGGGCCCCCTGACGTGCGGGACCCAATGTGATGACAATGGTCACATTGGCTTAAGGCCAGCCCTGGATGTGACTGAAGACTCATACTGCTGCCTGTTGATATAAGCATTCTTCTGACAAATGTGCAGTTTGCACCTTGGGAAGCAATCACAGACATATCCACTATCAAACCCCAACAGGGCTGGCCCATCAATGAGGCCAACTGAAACAGTCACCTCAGGCAGCAAATTGACAGGGGTACCCCATCTCTGTCCACTACCTACTTGCTTCTTCCTCCTGGGTTGGGAAAGGGAGAAGAGGACAGAGGAAGAAATGTGGAAGGCAGCAGAGTGCTCTTGAACATTGGTGAGTGGGAGGAGCAAAGGCCCACATATCTTTGGGTAAGGGGGGGCAGCATTTGGCATACCAACTCAGAGGGTCTTGGGCCATCCCTGGTCCCCAAGCACCTTCACTCCAGCACCTCACCATCAGACAAGCTGCCCTTTTCAGTTTGATTGCTCTGTTCGCATTCCAACAGAAAGAACTGTTTCTATCAGTTATATTCGAGAAGATGAGGAATGACATGCATTCCTGTGGATTGGAGTAGCAATCAACGATCAAAGAATACCAACCTTGTGATCACATGAAAGTTCTGCTGTCCCCTCCTGGCTACAGCTGTATTACAGCACAAGCCTAGGTGTCTACTCAGAAGTAAATTCCAAGGCTTCAATAGGGCATATGCTCAAGTAAGTGTGAGCAGCATTGCTGCCTTTGCCTTCCTTGGGCTCTTGCAGACCTGCCTCCCCCACAACCATAGTTTCCAAAGATGGAACCTCCTCCCCCACAATCCCAGCTCCTGTGGTTAGTAAGTGGTATAACTCGAAAGATTCTCAAAAGACATGTGTTCAGCTTCCAAAGGGAGGCAAACCTATTAGGAGGCAGTAAAACCTTGTGAGAGGCACTTAGCTGGCATTATGTGAAATGAATGGAAAGTCATTGCTGCCTTTGTCCCTGACCTAGAAGCAGGAGAATAAATGGAAGGGTGTGCTTTATATTTTTTTCCCTTGACTCCTGTTGTTGTCTCTAAGAGCCAGGCTAAATGCACATTGCTTAAACGTGCAATGTGGCCCAATGAGGAGTAAGAGGGCTTTATTTATAACATGTGGAGCAAGTAGGGACAACTGCAAAACCCTGGCATGGGGATCAGCCTGCACCATGGTGTTGACCGCGATTGCAGGGGGCTCCATGCATGGGGGGCATTTAGCACTTTGAACAGTATGACTAGAATCAAAATTGCAACTGTAGCAAAATAGTAAAACTCCTTTTACCTCCACTATGATTGTGCTACATTTCATGGCCCTCCTCCTGTGCAATATTAATTGGGGAAAAACTTCACACAGCCCTCCCCAATCGGGCCACATTGCACATTTCTAGTTTAGCCCAAATGATACAGCAAAAAGACCTATTTTGCGCAGCATTCATGTTCCATACTTCTTTCAGTATAGCGGGTTGACATTTCCACTCAGACTTAGCGCCAAAGACCCCAATATCAAGCGAATGTAGCTCAGCAACATCCAAGCATCAACAGAAAGTGAGTTTTCCATTAGCTACTAGGCAAGGTAAAAAACGCTCTGAATTCTGTTGGCTTACTTAAAGTGTAAATCAACCGTTTACATTATAGATGAGCAGCTGTAGGAGAGATCCTGGCAAGCTGGCTGTGCCCCACTGGGACAAAAGGGGAGAGGGGCTGAGATGGCAAGGAGAGGAGAGCAAGACACAAATATCTCTTTCGGTTCCTTCCCATCTGGCATTCTTGTGTCTATTCAAAATAAAAAGATCTTAAACAGAGCACATTTCAAGAAGCAAAAACAAAACATCCTATTGTATGCTGAACCAGCAGGAAAGATCCTCTTCCTTTTCCAAATGGCAGGCTGCACTGAAGCCTGAGAAAAGGGGACAGGAATTAACCATTGATGTAAATGTAATTCTTTGGTGCTTTGATGGATGGCTTTGCATTGTCTTTCCCATGATCAGTCATAGGGCAAGCAAGAAAAGGAAGACAAGATGGAGGAAAAGGAGGCTGTGAGATGCCACTGCTTGTGGAAATCAACAGCCAAGGTTCATAATGGTCCAGAGAGCACTGCTGAGCCGCTCTCAGACTTCACTGTGCCACTACTGTAACGTCTGCAGAGTCTCGGCTAAGCCCCTTCAGGAACAATACACTTCACTATGTGGGGCTTGGTTTGAAGACTCTGGGGGCATTGAAGCTGATGCTTCAATTGAAGCTGATAAGTAGCGTGGCTTATATTATGGCTTCTAAGAGTGCATTATGCCACTGCTACAGAGACTTCATAAGCCACAACAGCACTTCTTAACCTAGACGCTCCCTCTTTCCCCCCCCCCTGTTCTTATAATGACCTTCCAGATGGACTTGGACCAATCTTTTAAAAGAACACCAAAGTTCAGCACACCCAACACAGTCAAGCACAGACTCTGAGATGTGGCTAGTGGATATTAAAGCATTGCATTGCTTAAGCTACATTCACTTGATATTAGCAATGATCATTAGTAAGCATTAAAATATCACATTGCGTTTTTATCGGAAAATACGTGTAGCATGCTATTTTAAGGGGAGGCAGGAGTTCCCAGTACGTCCTTCCCATGTTTGCGAGTTTGGTTGATTGTATGGCACCTACAGCCTTCAAAAACAAAGTGTATTAAATATTTATTTTCTGCTTCTCAACAAGGAAAACCAGGTGTCAAAACAGATTATATAGTAAGGAATATGTTCCACGGTTCCTAACACACGTACACAGCAGACACCAGCAACAGCATCCACTTGTGGGGACACAATGCCGAGTCTACAGGGACAGCTGTTCTCAGGAGAAGCATCAGGGCTGGCCCAAGACCTCCCAACACCTGAAGTGGGATGCCAAATGCTCCCTCCCTTACCCTATGATCCCCCAAATGTGAGCTGTGGCTCCCCAGAGAGCCATGGAAACCAGGCAGGGAAACCTCAGAATCCTCATGAAAAACTCACCACCCTATACAATGTATAGAATGGTAGCCCTAATGGGGAACCTTGGCCAGTGGCCCAGTAGGTCAAGGGAGCTGCCACACCAAGAAATTGGGGAACTACTGTCTATGTTATGCCAGCCTCTGCTACTCCCACCTCCAATGGTTTAGCTCTGCACTCTCCTCCCCTCCATATTTCTTCCTCCTGTGGACCAGGACCCACCAATAGGTCGTGAGCCAATTCCAGGTGGGTAGCAAAGCACCTAGAGCTGCCATATTGAAAATATGGGAAGATGGGACACTGGAAAGGGTGTGGAAATAACACTGTGTGGTTATTTTGCTTTTGTCAAGGTTGTCAATAGGCTTTTTTCCTTTCTGATTCACTTTGTTGTTGGAAAATGGCTGAGAAATAGCCCAACTTATCACTGCATTCTCAGGAAAGCAGCAGATCCTGGCATTACAAGGACAGTACTTCCAGCCATGACAGCACTTCTGGTGCGTCCAGACAGATAGTCATTCTAAAAATGTGTGGGTCCTGATGCAAAAACAGTGCATAGGTCCTGGTGCTAAAAGACTTGAGAACCACTGCTTTAAGGTGTTGTGCACATTTTGGGATGCTGATAATCATCTTTATGCAACACAAGTTACTTCCATGCTACTAGGTTGCCTGATTTAAGCGATACTGGCTTGTCTTGTCTCTGTGTGTGGCCTTTTTCTCTGCCCGGTAGAGTTATGTGTCAGAGCTTCAGTTTGTGCAGTGACAACGGAACAGTACTGACACAAATTACACTGAGCAACTCAAGGACATCCATGTAAAGGGCAAAGCATAGGAACTAATTTTCTTCTTAAGGTGTGCTAGTTAACTGCTCATCTTCTGGAGGAAAAAGAAAAGTAGCAGCTGCTGAGCACAACAGGCATGAGGGTCCATGTGCCCTCATTTCCCCATCTCAACTTCTTGGGATGCTTTTGGCCAATCAGAGCAGTTAACTGCATTACAGAAAAGATACTGGAGCTGTTAAAAATTGTTGTTTACAGACGATGGCAGAGAGAGAGAGAGAGAGAGAGAGAGAGAGAGAGAGAGAGAGAGAAGGGCAGATCTAAAAGGTTGAGTAGTAAGGGCATTTTGGAAAGACAGAGTTACAATTGGATAGGGAAATTTGTGGCAGAACAAATCTACACACACACACACACACTACTGCATCTCAGCACAAATTCGTCATTGGAATTTTTGATGATCATTCATGTTTCCAACGATGTGAAGCATTTTGCAAATTAATATAACTTTCACTGTGCACAAAGGAGGGGGGAATAAGAACAAAGGTAAGAAAATAGAGTCATTAGCAGTCCAATCCTAACATAAATCCCACACTGCAATGCAGCAGCAATGGTGCAGCCTCCACTGCTTCTAGATTAGGAATAAAGGCTGCTGGAGGTTCCCCTCCCCCCAAAGGGAAGAGGAGGACATTTGTTCCCTTCCCCCAGGGTAAACCTCAGCAACTGCTATGGGGCTACTTGGGCTTGCACCAGCAATATTTTTGGTGCAAGTCTGAGCAGTCCTGTGTTGGGGAATTGGGCCTGGCAGGGGATTAGTATAGTAGCCACTGCTACCTTTTCCACCTCCCTTCCAGGACTGATCTGCCCCCCCTCTGCCCTTCCCTAGCTGTTACACCCTTTCCCTGCTTCATTCTGCCCTTCCTTGCCTCTCAGCCCATGGGGTGCCTAACTGCTTTGGTGGGCGCTAGCCTCTGACTGGCACCAGCAGGCTGGCACAGGCCTTTCAGCCAGCACCAGGATCCCCCATATTGCTACAATCCACCTTTACAGGATGTTTGTGACAGTGAGTGCAGCCACCCTGCCAGGGGTAGCAACAGTGGTGGGATTCAGCCAGCTCTCACCTATTCTGCAGAACTGGTGCTAATTTTAGGTTGGGAGAGGGAAGAAAGGCAGCGGCCGCCCTGAAGGCCACCCTGAAGGACATAGAACCGGTTGTTAATTTATTTGAATCCCACCACTGGGTAGCAAGCATTGGATCGGGCTGTTAGTAGAAAAAGAAAGTTTCACAGTCTCTCCAATAATTTATGATTTCTCACTTCCACATGATGTTTCTCTGTTTTCTTAAAAAAAACCATTTTGTAAATTAAACTCAAAATCTTACTTGTAAAAATGTTTAGCAATGAATTAAAATCTGGAATCACTGAACCGATTCAACCAATGTGGTGTGTGGTGCATTGTTCATATTCAGATATTAAAGCCAATACAGAAATAGGGCCAAATCCTATCCAAATTTCCAGCGCTGGTGTAGCAATGCCAATGAGGCGCTTGCTGCATTCTGCAGTGAAGGGGCAGTCACTGAAGCCTCCTCAAAGGAAGCAGACATTTGTTCTCTTACCTCGGAGCTGCATTGCAGCTGCATCAGTGCTGGAAAGTTGGAAAGGACTGGGCCCTTTTATAAAAGACTAGCTTTTTGTTACCCGGCGTTGCCCGGGTAACAAAATGATCTTCCAGAGTTGATGAGTTTTGCACCCCTTCTCGGCCCCCCCCACACCGATGGGGGCTGAACCCGGACTCCAACCACGCCGGGAGTGTCACCGGTCGCCTCGGCGACCCCAGAAACTATGGACTCGATGCCAATTTTGCCCGTTTTCGGCCGTCTTCACTTCAGGCGCCCTATGCACCCCCACCCCCGGGGGCGCTAGGGTGGCCTAACCCCCAGAGTGTCTGTCACCAGGCCACAAGGCACGCGCATGCCGAGTTTGGTGCGCGTCGCTCCAGGCGTTCCAGCAGGGCATGGCGGACGTTGTGTCTTACACCCCTTCTCGCATCCCATGCTGAGGGGGGGGGCCGAACCGGACTCCGACGGTGTCGGGAGCATTGCAGCTCGTCCCGGCAACCCTGGAAACTGTGGATTCAATGCCGATTTCGGCCGTTTTCAACCATTTTCACGTGGGGACCCCCGTGTACCCCCACCCCCGGGGGCGCTAGGGGGTCTGACCCCTGCAGTGTTTGTCGTCAGGCCGCAAGGTGTATGCGTGCCAAGTTCTGTGTCGATCGGTCCAGGCGTTCCAGCAGGGCATGGCGGACGTTTTGTTTCACACCCCTTCTTGCGCCCCACGCCAAGGGGGGACAAACCCAGACTCCAACGGCATTGGGAGCATTGCCGCTCATCCCAGCAACCCCAGAAACTATGGATTTGACACTGATTTTGGCCATTTTCGACTGTTTTCATGTGGGGACCCCCGCGTACCCCACCCCTGGGAGCGCTAGGGGGGCCCGACCCCTGCAGTGTTTATGGCCAGGCCGCTAGGCTTCCGCGTGCCGAGTCTGGCGCCAATTGGTCCAGGCGTTCCAGCAGGGCATGGTGGACGTTGTGTTTCGCACCCCTTCTGGCCCCCCACATCGAGGGGGGGCCAAACCCAGACTCCAACCGCATCGGGAGCAGCACCGCTCATCTCGGCGACCCCGGAAACTGTGGATTTGACGCCGATATTGGTCGTTTTTGACCGTTTTCACGTGGGGACCCCCGCGTACCCCCACCCCAAGGGCATTAGGGGGGCCCAACCCCCGCAGTGTTTGTGGCCAGGCCGCTAGGCTTGTGCATGCCAAGTTTGGCGGCAATCGGTCCAGGCGTTCCAGCAGGGCATGGCGGACGTTTTCTTTCGCACCCCTTCTTGCCCCCCACATCGAGGGGGGTCTGATCCCGGAGTCCAACGGCATCGGGAGCGGCACCGCTCATCTCGGCGACCCCGGAAACTGTGGATTTGATGCCGATATTGGCCGTTTTTGACCGTTTTCACGCGGGGACCCCCGCGTACCCCCACCCCAAGGGCGCTAGGGGGGCCCGACCCCCGCAGTGTTTGTGGCCAGGCTGCTAGGCTTGCGCATGCCGAGTCTGGCGCCAATCGGTCCAGGCGTTCCAGCAGGGCATGGTGGACGTTGTGTTTTGCACCCCTTCTGGCCCCCCACGTCGAGGGGGGGCAAATCCAGACTCCAACAGCATCGGGAGCGGCAACGCTCATCTCGGCGACCCTGGAAACTGTGGATTTGACGCCGATTTCGGCTGTTTTTGACCATTTTCACGCGGGGACCCCCGCGTACCCCCACCCCCGGGGGCGCTAGGGGGGCCCCAACCCCGCAGTGTTTGTCGCCCAGCCACAAGGTGTATGCGTGCCGAGTTTCGTGCCGATTGCTCCAGGCGTTGAGGAGCCTATGCGAGACATACACACACACACACACACACACACAGAGGCTCTTCTTTATATATATAGATAATGATCTTTTGGATCATGAATGCCCTGATTCTATTGCCAGCTGTGCACTGTACAGGGATAGGGCAGTGGTGTCATCCAAATGATTTAGGAACAGGTACTCACTTTTGATTGGCACTTGTCGGGGTCCACCCACCGGAAGTGACGTCATAAGCCAGAAGTTATGTCATGGCAGGAAGTGAGGTCATAGCCAGAAGTGATGTCATGATTGTTGCCATGGATGTGATCATGTTTGTAAGAACTTCAGCTTGTGGTTAGTGTTGATTTAACTTCTATTGCTTTGCTTTCTAGAGATGTGTATATACACATTTTGCTTCAACTGTTCCCCGGTTAAATAGCAGGCTAGACTGTACTAGATTGTGAGCCCTTTTGGGACAGGGAGCCATTTCACTTTAATGTTAAATGCAAGGAACCGGCAAGGAGCAGGAGGGGGAACGGGCGACCAAAAAAAGACCACGTGGGGGCGGGGGCTGGGGGGAGGCTGCAGGAGGAACTGGGACGCTGGATCTGCACGGCTGGAGGGAGCAGGAGCCCCAGGCAGCCTACCTTCTCATGCTTGCTGCCTTATTCCCGGGTCTTCCTCGCTGCTGCTGCTGCTGCTGCCACCTCCAGTCCTCTCACTCCACTGCTGCCGCTGCTGCCACCACCACCACGCTGCCTGCCTGCCTGCCTCCTCACAGAAAGTGCAGGCAACGGCTGCGGGTGTGCAGTACGCATGCGCAGCTGCTGAGCCAACCAGCCGACGGGGCCAGCTTCGAGTGGGCGGGGCCAGCTCAACTTCTAGGAACCGGTACTCGCGTAGTGGGTGCATGACATCACTGGGATAGGGTCTATTGCATGGAAGGGTGCAATATGTTGCAGTCGTCATGTTGCACTAAAGACATGTTGCAATTTCAACTTTGTACACATCAAATGTGGTTGGAGAGGAGACAAATTTGCGACAAGATACAACAGCGACAACCAAAGGTGCCCACAAAAATAATATGGGGACATGGACGCAAGGTCTGTTCATTGCAGCTACATATCACAACAGACATAAGCATTGCTGCTTGCAAAGGAGTGCTCTGCTCTGTGCCTCCATCCAATGCCCAAATTGCATATGAAGCAAATATTCCAAGCACACTGTATAATAAACTTGCTGTGCTATCTCCTTCAGAATCTTGGTAGTACTGGCCCCTAGAATGTTTCCTCACTGGGGGGAAATGGGTAAGGTACATGATATGATTTCCTTTGCTGTGGAAAGCCAGGAATCAGGTCTCAGTGGTGTAGCCAGAGGGATGCAAAACCATAAGTCTTTTATGGCTCCCAACTGAGCCTTCTAAGCAACCCCTCCTCCTCACCACTGGAGCCAGTCCGGACAATGAAAGGCTAGGCCAGCACAGGCCACAAGATGCCACCCAAAATAGGATGGCAAATAGCTTGCTTTTGTGCAACTGCAAGTGCAGAAGCACCCTTTAGAGCTGGGCACTGCTCATATATATTTTTACACTGGAATAGCTAGAGATGTAAAATTTCTGGAAATTTTTTTTCCAGAAAAAAACATAAATTTTCAGAAAAATTGAAAAAAAAATGCTACATTAGCACTGTTTTTCCTTTTCCAGATTGAAAGTCATTCTGTTACTTTAGGAACATAAAATATGACCATGGACAATTTGACTTGGCATAAAATTATCACAACTAGCATATTAAAAATATAGTGTATCGAAACAATTATTACAAACATAATTTACTTTTTTTATATTTATTTGCAATTGTAACAAATGGAGCAACAATCCCCTGAACTGTTTACTAGTTTACGTGGAACAGACAAAAAACTTCACAAAACAGTTTTGTAAAAATCCAGAAGTAACAATTATTCATATTTCCTCTCCATAGTATTAAATAAAAAAACCATTCTCATAAAAAGAATTGAAGAAGGGGGAAGTGTATAGAAGGGAATGGGACTAAGTTTCAATGAATGGGCATGAAATGTAATCAGAATCATTTTCTGAGCTGTAATTATCAGTATCAATTTCAGTCTGCTTGTGCAGCTACTCTGTTGTGTCTGTCATTATCACATTTATTATGGACTTCTAAAAACTGAAGACTTGCCTGGATTGAAACAAGCTTCTCTACCCTTTCACATGTCAGTTTATTTCTTGATTTAATGTGTTTCCAAACATAGACCAGATTCTTTCACATGCTGCAGAGGATGGAGGAGTCTGAAGAAGGCAAGAAGCAAGAGGAGTCAGAGGCTGTGTTAGAGATAAAATTTCCAGAAATTTCACAAAAAACTTGTGAAGGCTCGGAAAAAAACCCAGTTTTTACATAGGAGGGTTCAGTTTGTAACCTAGGACTTGCTTGTCCTCAGTGCACAGAAATTAGAATAATCTGATACCATACATATTTTTTTAGAAATTATTTGGAAAATATTTGAATACCTTGTCTTAAAATATTTTATGCATCATGTTAAAATAAAATATTCCATAATCATTTTTTTTCTTTTTTCAATTTTTCCAATTTTTTTGAAAAAACCAACAATGCTTCAGGAAAAAACCGTTAACAAAATGTTGTTGTTTTTTGAATTTTTCAGGTTTTTTTCCCAGACCTTCACATCTCTAGGAATAGCTACAATATCCTGTGTACATAGGTGCACACGCACACGCATACGCACACTATCCTGAAAGGTTTAAAATAGGGATCAGCAAATGGAGGAACCTGGGCCCAATCTACATCCCCTGCAGGACAGTCCTTGCCAATCCAAAGGCAAGAGGGATGCAGAAACTGAAGGGCTTTTGTAGCCAAAGAACTGACCAGCAGGTCATGTGGGAGGAGTGACTGATGCCAGAAACCTGGCCCTTCTGACTCCATTCACAAGCAACCCTCCAAGAAATCCAACTGCTGACCAGCAAATTAGAATGTTCCCCTTTAAATTCAGAGTTCTATTTGTAAACTTCAAATATCTGGTAATGTCTGTCACAGTAATTCTAAAGTTGGGCTGAATTCATGTGGGTAGAATTTGTCACTAATACTTCCAAGTCTTACCGTACCCCTAGCCACCCGACTTCGTAGCTCCTTGCCTCAGAATTTTTCCTCCACTTATTACCACCATCATGGATGTAGCTGCATTTAGGTGCATTCACGGAGCAGGAAGAATTTGGACACTTCCTGGGTCAGTTGAAACTCCTAATTCACCTTGAAATCTGAACCATGTGTAAATGTGGCCACAGACATTTCTCTTGAACAACATTCTCACTATACCTGGTTTTTCTGACTGCTTTTTAAACTGTGCACACAAAGCTTTGATGTTGCATGCTTATGAAGAATCCTGATCCATCAAAATCAAATAAGGTTTGCTTTGTTTTTTTTTCCAGTGGAATGGAGATTGCTTCCATTCCCTTTCTTCAGGATAATTAGTTGTTTTGAATGTATATTTTTCTGCAAAGTACTTAGCTGCTTTTAGACGCTGTGCGCTAGCAATAATTAGCTTGTTATCTTGACAGCTTGTCAGAGAGCATTTTAATGTCATGATTTAAGTTTTGCTCATTACTCACACACACACACGCACACGCACACACGCGCACATGCACACACGCACACACACACAACTTTCACTTTATCCACATTTTTAACAGTGAACCTTCCATTTAAGTTATGCTTTCTTTCATCACGTATACAGTTGTAAACAGAGACTGTATTCTACAAGCTCCTGACTGGAAATGCCTCCCCCTGTATCTGAAGGCTGTTAAAGCAAGTGAAATTCTACATGGGTCACTTGCTCACTTTCTGAGTTATGTTCCTGGCTATCACAGCAAAAAAAAGAAAAAAGAAAAGAAAATGCCAGTATCATTTGTGCACGTCAAGAAACAATAATAAGCTAGTAAAGAATCTGACTCGTAGATGGCATGCTATTGCGGCAGTCAGATGTGTGCAAAAAAAGTATGACCAGAAATCCCTTCACACAGAGAAAACAGGAAGTGAACTCTAGCAAAGCACCATGTAAATCAATCGGGCTAGCACAAGGCCTGCTGGGGTGTAACATTGCAGGCACCCCCAGCAGCGCCTGTGGAGGTGAAGTCTTCCGGTCTTGGCTGGGCAGGTTTGCACCCCATTGTCCCCACACTGGTCTGACTGAGACAGAGGAACACTGGGGACCTTTCTTTGAGACTAGTGGAAGTGGAAGTGGGAGCCATTACTCAAGATAGGGAAGAGGGAGCCAGTCTGAGAAGCTGGGGCAGGGCTCCATTTGAGCTGGGGAAGACGGTGGAAGGGGTGGGACACGGAAGAGGACTACTTGCAAGTGTTCTGCCCCCAAACCAACAAGGATACGAGTATGGAGCCTGTATCAGGACCCGCCAAGCCCATTTCCCACCATGGGTGAACCCTACTTCAGCTATAGCTGACCAATTCTACAAGAAATACTCATGAGTTATAAAGTGACTCTTGCTTAAGACTGTTCTGCTCTCATCTGTGTGCTCCAAATCTTCCCCTCTGTTTTAACCCGTTACAGGTTCCTTTTTTTCTTTGGTCATCACATCCTAGACAGCCATTGGCCCATGGAACTAAGCAACCATCAACTTACATTGTATGTAGAGCCATTCCTGCTCCAGCGACAGCAAAACTACAATTCCCTGTGCTTTTATAGCTTGGGGTGAACAACTCTAGGCACGCCACACTCAGTACAAAACTATTTTCATCATGAAATGTCAAGTTTCTCCTTCCATTTGTGGGAGTTGCTGAGTTCCCCCCTGTGTTGATAAATATCTGCTGGGTACAAGGCACAGTTTGCTGCAACTTATTTCAAAAATTACCACATCGAGCACATTTATAACATTTTATGTTTTTAATTATCCTGTAGGTCCCCCTGGGTGCCATGATTGTAAAGGGAAAGAACTATTTTAAGGATAGTAGAACTATTTTAAATATAATACAAACCTTCTGAAATCTCTGCCTCAAGCCTAATGTGCTACCAGGAAGCAAAGTCAAGTCTGTTTAGGATGAGGATGCTGGGAATATATTCCCTTGCATTACATTCAAAATACCTCAGCAGCCAGAGCTACAAGCATTTTGATGCAGATAACTGATAACATACTCAAGGGCAATGTTCTAAATCTTCTAAAATAGCTGAGGTTTAGAAAGCATGTAACTTAATTGGATTGCTGTAGAACTGTCAGTCTTCCATGAGCTTTACACTCAAGAACTGCAGTGCTTTTTCAGGAGTGGATGCAAAAGTTAACTGCTGTCAGTTCAAAGAACTGTTATTGGCTGTGATCAGCCGTGCAATTTTTGTTTTTTGTCCCTCTTGCCATTAGGAAGGGGGAAAGTGCTGTCTTACAGCCTGATACTGTGCCCAGGCAGCACCACTTGCTTGTGCACTGTGATGGGCAATGGTCATCACAAATGTGCCATAAGGCATGTTGAGAGGGCCACCAGACAAGTGGCAAAACTGTGGGGGGAGGGCAGACCAGAAGGCAGATCAGGCTGGGAGTGGGTGGGGAACGTGGCAGAGACTTCCGCTGAATCCTATCCCCCCTCCTAAGCCTTGGAGTCTGACATGGGTCTCCTTGGTCCTGCACCAGTGATTCAGCTGTCTCAGATCTGAGTAGACCCAGCCCAGCTGCAGAGGCACTACAAGGATTAAGGAGGCTGATGCTCCCTTACCTGAAGAGACCTCTGGCTGCTTCTCTGACCTGCAAGATCCAGTGGCAGCCATTTCAGCACTGCTGCACCATAAGGCAGACAAGAAGCTTTGGATTGGACCCTTAATTTAATCCCTAGATACAGAAGGACACAACTTTGTAGGGAGGAAATACATCACACCATTTGGGGCAACGTTTTCAGGTATTTTCTACCACACAATTTAGCACTAATGTAACCATTTGCTTCCAATAAGAATTTACTCTAAACTAAAGCAAGACATGCTTCACAGTCAAGATAAACACTGCGATCAGAGTATTTCCATGACCAAAGGCACCAATATATTCATGGACAGTACTGGCATGGCATTTACAAGCAGAAGAACATATAGTCAATTGTTATTATGCAGCAGTAGTAAAGTACTTTGCAACTATACAATTTATTGCCATCTGTGAATGAGAATAAATCTATAGACATGTATATAATAAAAAAACTACATGAGATGATACCTCAACTATGAGTCATTCATGTGCATGAGATTCTTACATAGAAAAGAAGCAATATATTTCCTATGCACTCCCCCTCCCCAAAAGAAGCACACCAGACAGATAAGGTTTGGGATAAAGAACCACTTTATTAAATATTAAATACAGGGCAGAAATTAATTCTAGCCCCATGTGTGGGCAGCTAACTTGGGGGAAAACAGACCATCTACCTCCCCCATAACATACCTGGCATTACATCCTGACACCAAGACAAATTCTGTCAAGGATAGACTTATCACTGCCAATCCGAACGGGTCAAGGCTGCCAGAAAGTGCATACTTGCCCATAGGCCAAGCCTATGGCAGTCTGGCTTTATCCCAGTCAAGGGGCTTAGCAGCCAGCATAAACTAATCCGGTCAGGTGTCATCGGAGCGGTCCTGGTTCACCTCCCAACCTTGCCAACCTCAAGATGTGCGCCCAAATTAGGCCTATCTACCCAGTCCACACGCCACCTGAATAAAGTGACCCAGAGAACCCAAATAAATCCAACAAAAACAAAAACATCCCCCTACTTCTCACATAACAAGCCTTTGCCTCTTAATATTCAATAATCTTAATATTCCCAATCTTGTTGCCCTCTCTTTTGGCCAGAACTCAGAAAAACTAGACATGTACCATTACATCTCCTCTGATTGTAATCCTATGATGAAACTGGCCCACTCAAAATCTGGCTTGCTACACATGCAACCTCCCCATATTTCTGTCTGCAAACCACATTGATGATTTGCAAGTTGACTTGGGTCACTCTAAATATATACAGTACAAACTATAGGAATTTAATGGACACTATGGATATTTTTGCCAGCTTTAAATATTTTTGCCACTTGATGTTTTGTTTTAGTTCTCTGTTCCAGTTGGTTATCTTTCCTACCAATGTCAGATTGTTAAGCATAAAACTAATGAACTAATTAGCAGCACAACACTGAAGGAGGAAAAAAAAAAACTTTTGTGGATATTCAATTTCCGTCTCATTTTCACCCAAATCCACTTGGTAAGCAGGTTCTGGAATTGCAGTATAAATACACCATCTACCCACATTAACATATAAAAGCTAAGAGAATTACCAGCAGACAATTCTGTGGCCATGGAGAAGAGTAATAAAATGGAATTCTCAGGAACCTTTAAAATTCCCATTATGCAGAGGAAGAGCATAAACAGTACCACAATCATTTGTCACTCCTTCTATGAGATCTTAAATACTCATGCTTGTATTTAAGCAGCCCCCTAAACCTGAGGGACAACAAGGACAACTGCCCAGATGCTTGATCGGTCCAAGGCATTGTGTAGACAATTGTTGGGATGTTCCTACTATTATTATGTCTTTCATCCTTGATCTTTGGCCAGAGATTTTGCCAAGTCTGGTGAAAGCTAGTTATAGCTGCTAGGCATCTCAACACTGCTGAAACACTCAACACTGCTTTAATCTACAGTGAACTAAAGCACAAAGAAGGTAAAACAGCAGATAGAGATATTAACATTTCTCTCAGACTCCAGAACTTATCTTAGAAGACCAGCTTCTAAGAAGACCAACTCAGAAGACCAACTGAAGTAAAGACTGACACATTGAAGCCATCATACTGTAATTTTTGGTGTTGTAAACAGCTGTTTGAATGTTCATCATCTCCTAGTTCAACCCAGATTACATAGCCTTTCCCAAATGCGACTGCTTTCTCAATATGTCATTCAAAGCCAATCCTGCCACAATGCAGCCCCGAGGTAAGGGAACAGAGGAGACCTCTGGGACTACCCTCCCGCTGCAGGATGCAGCACATACCCCATTGGCACAGTTGTATCAACCCTGGAAAGTTGGATAGGATTGGGCCCTCAGAAAGGGATTTTCCACCTTTCTGTTGCAGGTGCAAGTATCACATTTCCAAGAACCACCTTTTGCACATACCATATGTATTACTTTTGCAAGAACCATCACTACCACAAAGGACAACTGCTGTAATCAGAACTCGGAGGTTTGTCCCAAGTTGAGACTTCACTCTGTGGCCTCCCTGCCCAGCTCCTTGACATCGCATTAGCCTACTGTAGGAGGACCCATGGAGCCAGGCATGGGCACTGCTCATTGTCTCCACAAACCACCCATTCAGCTCACTCTTGTCTTGCTTTCCCACCTCTGCCTAACTAAACCAATGAGCAACTCCCTAGTCTGGTCACACACATCAGCACTGAGTGGAAGCATCATGTGGCTGTGGGAGGAGCAGAAGTTGGCAGCAGCACCACTCACCACAGAAGAGGAACCTCTCTCCATATGCCAAAGGAACCAAAGGCAAGAGAAAAATGCGCCTTTTGATCATGGCTTTTGCTATTGCCGAGGAAGTATGGAGTAGTTAAAGGAGGCAATGGCTGCCTCTGCCAACATTCCCCAATGTGCAGATGAACCTGAGGCATATCAATGGTAAAACCCCAAACAACAATCGTGTATAACAATAACAATAACAATAATAAGAGCCCTGCTGGATCACACTGAGGTCCATGTAGTCTAGCATCCTGTTTCTCATACTGGCCAGTGTCCAAATAGGACATGGAAGTTATATTCCTCCTCCTCCTTTCTTCTGCAAGCAACTGATATTCACGACACAGTCCTGACCTGGAGTTAGGCAGCAAAGTTTGACTGGCACAAGAGCCACCATAAAGCACCTTTGGACCACTCTCGGAGTCAGGGAGGATGGCTCTCGTCTGTGTGCTGGCCTCTCTGACTCCAAGAGTGGTCCAAACATACTTTATGGTAGCCCTTGTGCTGGCCAAACTTTGCTGGCCTAACTGTGCTAGCCTACCTCCAGGTTAGGATTGCATTCTCACAGAGCCGCCGTCTCCGCCCACTGTGCCGCCCAGTTACACCCCCAGAACGCCTCTGGAACGCCCTCGCAGAGGCCCTGCGCCGGCTGAGTGACGCCAGCTCTTGACTGGTGCACGGCCAATGCTGCCAACAGTTGTGCCAGCGCCCAAACACTGGCGCTGCTGCTTGTGCTGGCCAAATGCCATAGCGCCAACATGGACACGCTTTACGACATGTTTGCGACAGCATTTGGCCAGCGCAAGAGCGCAGCGCCGGTGCTAAGGGGGGTATAGGATTGCACTGTCAGAGACATGCTGCCTTTGACTCTGAATACACCTCCAAACATCACAGCACCATCTGAGAACATAGTTAAAGGCAAATAAAAAGAGTAAAAATAAATCCAGTTGAAAATATTGCCAGGATTTATATACATGCTGCTAGATGTAATCTCTCCGGCGTAACCCCCAATTCACCAGAAAATATCTGACAATACAATCTCAAGTGTATTCACTCAGAATTACGTTCTACTGTATTCAGTGGGGCTTACTCCCAGGGAAGTCCATTTAGGACTGTAGCCTAAATAAATGTAAAGTGCCAAGTATTGTCTTTTGCATATTGATCCATTGTTCCACATAGCTCTATATTTTCTCCCTCTCCATTTTGGGTCTCCCCCACTAGCAAGATGTCAACTGCAAGAAAGGGGTCTCTATTTTTGGTTATGTCACTGAGTAAAGGCATCACGCACATTGATGGCATCATCATCATGTCATATATTCAGGGCCTATCTGCATACACATTACCGAATTTGGTCAGCCATGCACACAATGCACCCTGCAGACTTAAAGGTGTGACCTGTGAACACCACCACAACAGACTGCAGAAACATTGCAGAGATACATCTCCTCTGAAATAATAAAAAGTATCTCTATCACAAAAACTAACATCAAACAAATCCATAGGAAAAGCAGCAGCAAAAATTGGGAATGAATCAAACTGAATTACAGCTGACAGCTTAGTGAAGCAGCACAGCATACAAACAGCTACAAGAAACCCACAGATCAGTATTTGCTTTTTGTTTTCTGCCCAACACTTATTTCAAGGGGCATGAACATGATTCAGAACAAAATCATGTTCTGAAAGGGGTTGCTTCATTTGACTTTTCTCTCTCTTTTTCCTCTATCTCTAACTACCTGGAGCCTTTTCTTCTATACTGTATGTTGAATATTGTTTCCAAAAGTTAGGCAGTGATTTCAACCTTTTTCATCTGGCACACTGACAAGGTGCTAAAACTTCCAAGTTTTTTGACAACTGTCAAAGCACAGGGGAGGCTTATATTCCCCAATGGGCCTACTAATAAATGATCCTCCCCAAACTCTTGCAGCATACCTGCAGGCCATTCACAGCACACCAATGTGCTTAAGTACAAAATAGTAGCTGAAAATCCCTGAGTTAGACGGAAGAGCTAGAGATCAGGCAGGGGGCAGCATGATTGACAACTGTGAGCTGCCAGTAAGGCACATAGCAGCTGAATGAATGCTGCTAATTGTCACATCCTTTCCTTCCTCTTCCAATCAGTGGGATTCATGGGAGGAGGGACCTATGAAAATGTGACCTCATACAAGTATTGGTCATACAAGCTAATTGTCCTCTCTGTCCTTTGTGAGTTCCCTCTTAGAGTGAAGCTTGATTTAGGCAATTTGGTGTACCTAAGTCAATACGTTCTTTCTCATTCCATTGTTCCAGGAATTATCCGTTTCTCCCCCATCCAATGTATTTTGTTTCTTGCATGTGAGATTTTGGCGGCTGTTTCCATGTATGGCAGCCACCTGATATGGGTTGACAGCAGGGCAATGATGTCATTGCCTTGTGCCAGGAGTGGGAGAGACTCCGTCTGCCACACAGCTGATGATGATCTCAGCAGCAGGAGGGAAGCTCAAGAGTTGAAAAGGAGCGGTGGGACAGAGCCAGGGAAAGGGAGGCAAATGTATAGAGAAGGATGTGAGCACAGGGAAGGGGAAGACGGAAGAGTAAAGGAGAGGCAAGTAAAGGAGGACAGAGAGTGGTGAGCCCAATGGACAAAACCGATGAGAGGGTGGGAAGAGAAGCCCAGGAACGAATGAGAAAGCATGAAAAGCAGGAGGGAAAGGACATTGTGGAGGAAGGAAAAGGGACCAGAGGAGAGGCAGAAGAGTAGAGGATCTGCTGCCCCAGAGTCCCATTGTACCATTGAAGTAGGGCTAAAGCCCATGGGACAAGGAGTGTCACTGGGCAAGCCAACCTCCTTTAGCTGGGGAAAGAAGTCCTCAGGGGTGTCCAAGCCAGAATGCCCAGCCCAGGAACATCTGTCAGCACCCAAACCTCCACCAGCAGACCAGGCTGACCCAGTCCAAAGAAGGTCAGCGTAAATAGGAGAGGGCTGCCAGCTTCTCTGCGATAGCTGGAAAAGACGAAGGGAACATTGCTGGGGTGGGGGAGCCCTGGGGGATGTGAGGAGCCAGTAAGGAAGTCTGAACAGCAGCAGCTTGGTCATCTATTGTCATATAGACAATATATGGGGACAATTTGGGGACCTCCCACCCCTTGTGATGTGGCCCCACCCCTATGGGGTGAGGCCACATTCATTTCCATTTTCCCCTCTACCAGTGAGTTCCCGGGACCCAGACCCACTCTTCCAATTATGTTTCATCCCAGTGTTGTAAGCACTGTATCAAAGCAAAACTACCTGAGACAGGAGATGGGACTCTGGAAGGTGGGCGGTTGCTGCTTCTGGTTCCATATCTTGTTTCATTTCTAGGAAGACAAGAGGAAACAGCTAAGCATAAGTGGGATGCAAGCATACAACTTTCAGGAACACTTGGCTGCCCCACCAAAGTATCAAACAATGTGATACTGTTTGCCTTAAAGTTAAATATTGGGGTGTCTACAATATCATAGCGTTACAGGAGCAGATTTGCCCTACCACAAACCTTTGGTGCATTAGGACAGGCAGGTACTATTCCTGATACATCACTTTCCCCAGCAAGCAGAACACCACAAGTTGGTACCCACTGGGGCTGTATGAAACAATGTGCCTCCTTCTATCAGCACATCTTTTAATCATAACCCAAGAACTTGCTTCATAATTGTCAGTTATGCTAATGGCTAATTGTTAAAAGAAAAAATGGTATAAAAGGAGGTATTATCTGTGTACTGTTAATTAAATGTTAGAAACCTTCTCAGTAAATGTCTTCACTAGCAAGACTTTATTTCAAACCCTCCCACTCCCAAATGTTTCCTGGGACTGCTGCTATACTGCCATATTGATCTTTGATTTGCTCTTCCCATTTAAATATATTACAAATGGCACTGAAAAGTATATCAAAATAAACTTAAAATGTGTACTGAGCTTTCAGTACATTATGTTAGCTCTTCTGCTTAATTTCTGCCTATGAACAAACAGGTTTAAGAAAAAGAAAACCCCTACTATACAATTGTTAGTAATTGCTTTTAAATGATAATAAATGCTGCCCTCTGCTGGTTATTCCTTCATTTTAAAATCTCCACTGAGCTTGTTTTAGAGTTCTATCCCGTAGTGGCCAACCTTTTTATGGCATTTGCCATTTTTCAGCTTTCTTTATGTTTGGTGTACCACTCAAGCCATCCTTACACTAATTCGCCTATATCAGGTTTAAATAAAAACACAATTATCTTCAGGGCGCAAGCCTAACCTGGAGTTAGGCCAGCACAGTTAGGCCAGCGTAAGGGACACCGTACAGTATGTTTGAACCACTCTTGGAGTCAAGAGAGGCAGCACTCAGACATGTGCCATCCTCCCTGACTTTGAGAGTGACCCAAATGTGTTTTATGGTGGCCCTAATGCTGGCCAAACACTGCTGGCCTAACTCTAGGCTGGGATTGCACTCTCAGGGCGCAATCCTAATCAACTTTCCAGCACCTGGGTAAGGGCAATGCAGCTCTGGGGTAAGTGAACAAACGTTTCCTTACCTTGAGGAGGCCTCTGTGACTCCTGCTCCACTGCAGGATGCAGCACGTGCCCCATGGGCACAGCTGCGTCAGTGCTGGAAAGTTGGTCAGGATTGCACCCTCGGTTACATAAGATTTATCATCATTAAATTCTTATCCACAGCTTCCCCTGCCTCTGTCCCCCTGCTTCTTTCTAAGTTGGGATCAGAGCTGAAACCTGCCTTTTTGTCTCACCAGGGCCAAAGCTATTTTTTAGACATCTTATCACTCCCATTGAAACCTCCATGGCATTTTAAAGAGCCCTGGGTGGGCCTGATGGAGGAGAACCCAAACAGGATTTGCCAAACAGGAGCAACACGCACACATAGGGAGCAAGACCCATTGCACACCAGGATTTACTTCTGAGCAGGAATGCCTAGGCTAATGCAAATAGCTCCCCACTTCTCCCTCCAGCAGGAAGGTCAAAGTATTGACAAAAAGCCCCCCAGGCTGAATCCTGGCTGGAGGAGAGCCTCTCCTGCCCGATGCCATCTCCAAGCTAGCCTCCTCGAGCGGCAGGCCTGGCCACAGGGAGTCAGAGGTGGAAGGGGCTGAGGAGGAGACTCCAGCCTCGTGAACATAAGAACATAAGAAGAGCCCCACTGGATCAAGCCAAAGGCCCATCTAATCCAGCTTCCTGTATCTCACAGTGGCCCACCAGGTGCCTAAGGGAGTTCAGTAGACAACAAGATGCTTGCATCCTGTTACCACTCCCTTGCACCTGGCATTCTGAAGTAGCCTACTATTAATGTAAGGAGGTTGCACCACCCATCATGGCCTATAGCCCACAATAGACTTTTCCTCCAGAAATCTATCCAGTCCCCTTTTAAAGGCATCTAGGCCAGATGCCATCACCACCTCCTGTGGCAAGGAGTTCCATAGCTTAATTACCACTGGGTAAAAAAGTATTTCCTTTTATTTGTTTTAAGTCTCCCAACGCTCAATTTCAGTGTATGCCCCCTGGTTCTGGTATTGTGAGAGAGGGAAAAGAACAGCCCTCTATTGACTTTATCCCTTTCATGCATAATTTTATATGTCTCAATGGTGTTCCACCCTCAGGCGCCTTTTTTCCAGACTGAAGAGCTCCAAACACTGCAGTCTTTCTTCATAAGGGAGGTGCCCCAGCCCCATAATCATTTTTGTCACTCTCTTCTGCACCTTTTCCAGCTCCACTATGTCCTTTTTGAGATGTAGTGACCAGAATTGTACACAATACTCTAGATATGGACTTACCATTGATTTGTACAATGGCATAATAATTTTGGCTGTTTTATTCTCAACCCCTTTTTAAATTGAATTGGCCTTCTTCACCAAGCATTGGCCAAGCATGGAATTGGCCTTCTTCACTGCAGCCACACATTGGGTCGACACCTTCATTGAGTTGTCTACCAGCACCCCAAGATCTCTCTCCTGAGCTGTCACAGACAGTTCAGAACCCATTAGCCTATAGGTGAAGTTTTTTTTATGTTTTGCCTCAGTGTGCATCACTTTATACTTGTCTACGTTGAAATGCATCTGCCATTTTGCTACCCATTCCCCCAACTTGGAGAGGTCCTTCTGGAGTTCTTCAGAATCCCTTCTGGTTTTCACCACTCGGAAAAGTTTTGTGTCATCAGCAAACTTGGCCACCTCCTACTTATGCCAGTCTCCAGGTCATTTATGAACAAATTGAAAAGCACTGGCCACAAGATAGATCCCTGGGGCACTCCACTTTTCACCTCTCTCCATTGTGAAAATTTCCCATTGACCCCCACTCTGTTTCCTGGCCCTCAACCAATTCTGGATCCATAAGAGGACCTGCCCTCTTATTCCCTGACTGTGAAGTTTCCTCAGCAGCCTTTGGTGGGGAACTGTGTCAAGCACCTTCTGAAAATCCAGATCTATGATATCCACGGGTTCACCCACATCCACGTGCCTGTTGACCTTTTCAAAGAATTCTAAAAGTTTTGTGAGGCAAGACTTACCCTTACAGAAGCCATGATGACTGTCTTTCAGCAACACTTGTTCCTCTACGTGTTTTAGGATTTTATCTTTGATGAGGCTTTCCACCATCTTACCCGGAACAGACGTTAGGCTGACTGTCCTGTAGTTTCCAGGGTCCTCCCTTCTCCCTTTATTTAAAGACATTGTAACATTAGCTATCCTCCAATCCTCTGGCATTGTGGCTGTTTGAAGGGACAAGTTGTATACTGTAGTTAAGAGGTCGGCAACTTCATTCTTTAGTTTCTTGATAACTCTTGGGTGGATGCCATCTGGGCCTGGTGACTTATTTATATTTAATTTATCAATTTGATCTAAAACATCTTGTTTATTAACCATTATCTGACTTAAATTCTTAGTTAGGAGAGGACATTTGGGCAGTAGTATCTGCCCAAGGTCTTCTGCCGTGAAGTTGGACGCAAATAATTCATTTAATTTCTCTGCCATTTCCAGGTGCCCTTTTATCTCCTCTCTCCCTCCCTCACCGTCCAGTGGGCCGACTGCCTCTCTGGCAGGTTTCCTGCTTCTAACATATTTGAAGAAGCTTTTATTGTTCCCCTTTATGTTGCTGGCCATGCGTTCCTCAAAGTCTTTCTTGGCCTCCCGTATCACCCTCTTACATGTCTTTTGACAGAGTTTCATCCATTCCATTCCAAACCTTTATTGGCATTAAAACAAGCATAATTCTAGATCAAAACAATAAACCCAAATAACTTGTGAGGGGGGAGAGGTAGAGGAACAAGGAACAAGTCAATTTAATTTAGGTTTTTTTTTCATAACCTCAAGGAGAAAACCAGCGACCGACTCAGTAATGGCCGCGTTGCTGTCACCAAGGAGACTACACACCATGGCATCAGGCGAAACCGAGCAAGAAGAGAACAGGGTTTTGACAGAGTTTATGTTCTTTTTTATTCTCATCAATTGGGCAAAACTTCCATTTCTGGAAGGAATCTTCCTTGCTCTTTACGGCCTCTCTCACTTTATTTGTCAGCCATGTAGGCACCCTCCTGGACCTAGTCGAGCCCTTCTTTCTTTGTGGTATACACTTCTGCTGGGCCTCTACTACTGTTATTTTAAACAGCCTCCACGCAGCCTGGAGAGATTGGACTCTTTTTATCTTGCCTTTCAATTTCTTTCTAACTAGCCTCCTCATTTGAGGGAAATCTGCCCTTCGAAAGTCAAGGGTTTTTGTGTCAGATTTGCTCTGCCCTCTTTCCTGGGCATGCATGGCAAAACCAATCGCAGCATGGTCACTGTTCCCCAATGGCTCAGTAACATTGACATCCCTAACTAGGTCCCGAGTACCGCTCAATATTAAATCCAGAGTCGCCTGTCCTCTTGGTGGGTTCCATGACTAGCTGCTCTAAGGAACAGTCATTCACCAAGTCAAGGAATCCGGTCTCTCTTTCTTGACCAGAGCACCAGTTGACCCAGTCGATATGAGGATAGTTGAAGTCCCCCATGTTTACAACCCTGTCTTTCTTGGTCACCCCCCTGATTTGTTTCCTCATTTCAAGGTCCCCTTCAAGTTTTTGATCTGGAGAACGATTGCACACCCCCCCCCGACTATTACATCACTCTTTTGACCTGGTAGTTTAACCCACAGCGACTCTATGGTGGAGTCAGGCCCACCTTCAATTTCTACTCTGCTGGATTCTATCCCTTCTCTGACATAAATGGCCACCCAACCGCCAACATGCCCTTCCCTGTCCCTCCTATAGAGTTTATAGCCTGGGATTGCAGTATCCCACTGGTTCTCTGCATTCCACCAGGTTTCTGTTATGCCCACTATATCAATGTTTTCCCTAGCCACCAAACATTCCAGTTCCCCCATCTTTGGTCGGAGACTTCGGGCATTTGCATAATAACACCTATACAGGGGGTTCCCTAAATAGGGATGCTTATTTGATGCATTCACTGGATCCTCCATTCCACTGCCTCTTTTTCTACTGGATCAACTGTGACGTACACTCCCACTTGCAGGCCTATTTCCTACTCCGACAATACCCTGTGGTACTCCTCCACCCTCCTCCTCCCATAGGGAAGAGGAGTTCCGAACCAGACGCTGCTCGGCTCCTGTCGGCTTTCTCCCAGGAGTCAGTTTATAAGCTACTCTGCTACCTTTTTAATGTTATGCACCAGAAGTCTGGTTCCATTCTGGTTCAGGTGAAGCCCATCCCTCTTGTACAGGCCTGGCTTGTCCCAGAACGTTCCCCAGTGCGTAACGAATCTAAACCCCTCCTCCTGAAACCACTGTCTCATCCACGCATTGAGACCCCTGAGCTCCGTCTGCCTAGCTGGCCCTGCACGTGGAATAGGTGGCACTTCTGAGAACACTACCTTAGAGGTCCTGGCCTTCAGCTTCCTGCCTAGCAACCTAAATTTGGCTTCCAGGACCTCCCAGCTACATTTCCCCATGTCGTTGGTGCCAACATGCACCACAACCGCTACCTTCTCCCCAGCACTCTTTACCAGCCTATCTAGATGAGATGTGAGGTCCACAACCTTCACACCAGGCATGCAAGTCACCATGCAACCCTCACATCCATCACAGACCCTCTATGTTCCTAACTATAGGAACTATGTTCCTAACTATAGTTAGGGAGTCCCCGCTCCCGCCGAAGAGCATCCGTAGTGCGACTGGATGTGGGCTCATCACTGGAAGAAGGGGTTCCCACTGGGGGACTGTTTCCCTCTGTTCCAGGCTGATGTCCTCCACTCCTGAGACTTCTTTTCCCGGTTGCTGACGAGCTGCCTCTCTGAGGGTGGGACGAAGCCTGCAAATCCCCAGAAGTCTCATCGTGGTCCCTCTCTGCCTGCCTCTGCTTTTCCAGGTCCGCAACCAAGGCCTCTACGGGGCAGACCCATTCCCTGAGTTCCTGGAGCTCCTTGCACCGAGGACACACCCATGACCTATGCCCTGGAGGCATATAATCATACATGTGGCACTCTGTGCAAAACACTGGATAGCCCCTACCCACCTGCTGGCTGGCTGACTGCATGGTG
Source organism: Lerista edwardsae (assembly GCA_029204185.1). NCBI lineage: Eukaryota > Metazoa > Chordata > Lepidosauria > Squamata > Scincidae > Lerista > Lerista edwardsae. The sequence goes on from JAJKFI010000034.1 coordinate 5,068,237, forward strand.
ACGTTTGTTTTTAAGTTCTAACATTCTTAAAGAGTCTGGGGCCCTAGCTTCCTCGCCCAGATGCTAAACTTGCATGTCTCACCAGGCACTTTGTCACAGATGCTGCACTTTGTCACGGACAGCACTCGCTGCTCGTGAAGGCATTTGAGCAGCTTCATGAAACTTTGTGGCAGAGTTGTCCTGCACTTTGCCACAGACCCCTTTGCTGGGGGATTCCCCTTTGCTGCTGCTCCCAGCCAGCCCAGTTTGCAGGCTCAGCCGGGAGGTGGGGCTGACTGAACCATTAGGGTTCCCAGCAGAGGAGAGAATCCCACTGCCTGGATGCCCCCTCAGCAAGCCATGGCACGTCTCCTTCAGTCTGGCCTCCCTGAGCAGCAGCCCCTTGCAGCTGCAATCCCCAAGCCCAGGTCCAGTCGTGGGGACTCTAAGGTGGCCAGAGAACAGAACCCCACCCAGACACCGCTAATGACCAGCCAACAGAGGGAGCCCTGCCTGCCTATTTGTCCATGGTAAGCTGGCTGGGACCTAGGCAGGGAAACCACCTTGTGAGAGGTGTGAAGGCTCTTTGATGAAGGCACTCTTCCAGGTTGTAGAAAGGTGAAAAAGCTCTGAGAACTGGTGTTTCTTAATTTGTTCCAGGTCCTGCATCCCAACACTTTAAAGGACTACCTGGTTTGTCAAGCACACAGGGCTTTGGGGCCAAAATCCCACATGCCACTCCAGAAATGTTGGCATGCCAACCCAATGTTGGGTTAGCCACCTAAGTTGTATGCAGATAAAATTTTAGGAGTTCTGTAAGCTATGCAGACATTGCAGATAAAACTAGAGGCATGCACCCTACTGGTCAGGATTGAATTCCTATTTTCTGTTACTGGTTCTTAGAAAAATCACTGTCTGCATTTTGCCTTTTAATTTTTTGTTAGTGTGTCTACACTTGAATTCTTTTTATTTCAGTCTCCTTCCCAGGTTATCTAGGATGGAGGAATCGATAATCGTGACCTGCATGGATCCAGTGCTTGTGATGGGAGTACATTGTGCATTGGGAAGTGCATTGACAGAAAGCTTACTTTAGTAAGACCTGTCAACTTATTTTAAACATGCAGTTGCTTATCATCAACCCTAAATCTAATTGACAGCTTCCAAGTCAAGCTGTTTTTAAACTTTGCAATTATCTATCCTATTTTATAGATTAAAAAAAACAGCATGTTTCCTGCTGGAAAATGAAGAGGGTTGAATGGCACCACCAGTAGTTTGAACAAGACAACAGATTCTTGCCTTTTAAGACTCTCAATACTATTAACATCTTTTAATACTGTGACTGTGAACAAAATTAACTCAATGACATGTACACTGTGCCTCAATTTGTTTTCTTGAAAAACTTGCTTGAATGTCTTTAAATGATCATGTGATCTCATTTTATGCAATGTACAGTAGTGTCAAAATGGCTAAAAATATCTTTCATGTATATCTAAAGTGGAAATCAAGACCATTTAGGAGAAAGTATGTCCCAGAAACCCCCTGCTGAGTCTCCCCAGGGGCACTGATGCCCACACTAGGCTAAGTAGTCTCCCCTCTAAACAGCTCTGGTGTAGCAATGGAGAGGACTCAATTGGGCTTCACCTTCTCAGTTAGCTGTTTAATTGCAGTAGCCACCCCAATCAATGTCAGTTCAAAGCCAGAAACAGAGTCCAAGGTTCTTGTTAGTCCATAAGGCAGGTCCAGTAATCCACAAGCCAGTCCAATGGTTAGTAAGCCAGGTCAGAGTCCACAATCCAGTCCATGATCCAAGTTTGGTAGACAGCAGGCCAGTCCAATAGTCAGGGTCCAATTCACACCAAAGCCAAATCAGAATTCGAGCTTACAGTCAATAGTCCATCCAGGTTTGTCATTCACAGGTAGGTCAACCAGTTCTCTCCAGCTCCTCTTGGAACAAACTTTGCTCCAACTACACCCCACACCACCTGGTGGTGCTCTCCCTCCCTTTATAGCCAGGGCCCACATTAACCTGCCTAGCCTGCAACTGTGTTCCAAAGGCTAGCAGGTGTTCTGGGATTAACCCCATGTGCTCCAAATTCAGCAGGAAGGGAAGCCACTGCTGACATCACAAGCTACCTCTTCCTTGGATCTTCTGCATGTCCATTACAGTAACTCCATTTCTGATTTACAACTCTGTATTGCTGAGCTGGTAGGCTAGATTTTTTTTCTGGGTTTAGTTTTCCTATCTATAAATTGGATAAAGGAAAGTTTTTTTAAAAAAAGTTGACTTGGAAGCTGACAATTAGGTTTAGGGTGACGATAAGCAACTGGATATTTTATATTTGTGCATATTTAAAGTAAGTCCGCATGCCTTCCACAGAAATCAGGAGAAGTGGCAATCATAACCTGAACTCCAGTGAGATGGTGTGCATTCATGAAACAAATCTGCACTCTACTTTTGCCCTCCTCCTGACAGGAACATGCAGGGCCGGCCTTAAGCCAATGTGACCAATGTCATCACATTGGGCCTTGCACTTTGGGGGCCGCCCGCATCAGCACAGTGAGCATATCACCCACTGCTGCAGCCAGGATCTCCATGTGCTCCAAAACAGCAGCTTTGCCTTGGGCCCTCCCATCTGCCCCTGCCTCCAAATGGCTCAAAACGGGCCTTCTGGAAGCAGTTGGTTGTGATGTCATGACCAAGTGCCAGGCTTTGTGTGCGGCACCTCAAGTGCTCTTCTGGTGAGTGGGATGGGGGGCCCCATGCGAATGCCCCGCATTGGGCCCCAGTGCTTCTAGAGCCAACCCTGGGAACATGCATTACAGGATGAACTACTGTCCCAATCATGGTTCTCATTTTGCATTTGAAATTTGATGCAGTTCCACAAGAGAGAGTGACTACATTAGAGCTCTATAGGTCAACATAGAATCAATGCCTTCCATTCGTCATGCACTGAGCAGGATGACTCTCTACTTTGATGAAACCCATGGTTCCTAGTTATAACCTTCCCTGTAATCCTCTGGACTTTTGCCATCATCCTATCTTGCCTTTGTATTGTTGTTGGTGGTGTCATAACCCAAAACAAGCAAATTACTCCTCTGTGATGAGACTAATACTTCAGTGCTGAAAACACACACAACAAGACTCCACAGCATCATCCGGAAGTCTTGAAGCAAGCTGCTTAGTCAGTGTCTTCTGCAGGGGAAATGGATGTCTTAATGATCCTGTATGTGGAAATACAATATTTTAGTACTCTACTGCTGTCATTTATTTCAGCAGCCTTACTGATGATAGGAGATTATTTCTTTGGGCTGCTTCTGCTAGGTCCTACACCAAGAACAGCACAAGCAAAGGCTGTGAAGATTGTCTTTGTGTTATACAACACCAATACAACCCCTAGATATCTACACTGAACTTAACTGGCATAATGAGAGGCTCTAGTTCTGCATTGTTGGTGGCATATTAAAAAAGTGACTTTTCTTGGAAAACCTGCACAACTTACAAGACCCACTGTCCAACCAGATTGTTGGAAGGAATGCTATGATGGTAATAGTAATACCATTGTACATGGGGTGGCTCCATGAAGACAATCAACTGACCATGCCAAGATCTTCCCTCTTCACCCATTCACTCACCCTCCGCATCTGAAGAACAAGACTAGTGTCATAAATTCTATTTTTCTATAGAATGGAAGACTCCTCTAAATTCTGAACTCACCTGTGTAAGCACTAGTAGGCAAGTTCAGTCACTGACTTGTAGAAAATTAGAGAAACGCAGCGGTAAGGCCGGCTTTAAGTGCTGAAAGAGAATGCACAGCTGCTCAATTCAGGCTCTTCAAATGTTGGTCATAACAGTCAAAGAGTCAAACATTACTGAGAAATTACAGTCACTAACACAAGAACATGAGTTCCATTAGAGTGGTGTAATGAGCTGGCTTTGATTTCTCACATTGATCCTTTTTCCTCTACTTTGAATTGTGGTGTGTGTGTTGTAGTCTTGTAAATGTTAATTGCTTATCTGCTCCATCTGGTCATTGTTCTGCAGGCTTTCTTGAAAAGCTGAATTGAGTCATTTGTACTTGGTATAAGAGGAGTAATGCCTTCAAAAGGATGTTTATGGGAATTAGATTTTCCAGCACCAAGTGTAACATTTTTTTCCCTGTGCCCAGCAGTCCAAAGAAATAAGTTCTTCAAATCGAGCACCTCTTTTGCCTACACAATGTCTTTTCTTCAGCATACAAGGCCAGTTTTCAGGCACAGGGTAGCTGGTCACACTGGACTTGGCTTCTCAGATATAGAGTTGATATTGTATAAAAAGGCAATTCTTTTTCAAAATCTTTGTTTTAAGATCAGTATTAAAGTACTTACAATGTTCTCGCATGCACTAAAAATTGAAAATTTGAAATTAAGGTGGTCCTTAATTTCTCCACCACATAAGGGACATGTCAGAAATTCAAATACAACAGGTGATGCTTTCTAGAGAAACATCTAGTGAGTGTCTGCCTGATACATCTCTGTAAGGCACAGCACTTCCTCAAAATACCTGCTAGAGAGAAATGGTTTGGCCCCTCAGCAGCCATTTTGTGGTGGTTGCCATCACCCTTTCCAATTCAGTTCCCAACAGGATTCAAAAGGTTAAGGATTCTCTGCTCAAAAGAGTTTATGGGGCACACATACTTCTTTGCCCTTCCCATATATCCTTGCAACAAACTTTTTGGGGCAAGTTAGACTGTGAGACAGGGATTGACCCAAATCACCTGTCAGCTTCATGATTGAATGTTTATTTGAACCAGACCACCTTGGCCCACGCTAGTGTAAAACCTATAGCTTATGTTATAAAGGGACCTTCACCCCACCTCATTCCACCACTCTCAGCCCCCATGCTACTCTCCCTCCGTCAGCCAGTGCAGAACTTACCTGCTCAGGTGTGTGCTGGTCTTTTGTGGCACCAGCAGGCTGGCACACGCCTTAGCACTAGAGCCTTCAACTCTTCTGCTATCACAGTGTGCTTTCCAGCACATTTGTGATCGCCAACATTGGCAGAGCACATGCTCCTCTGGCAATGTGGTACAATAGAATTGTGCCTGCAGTAAAGTTAAATTTGAATGAAATAATTTTTTTGTATCATGTTATTAATGATGCCTGTAAAGATAAGCATACTATACAGCAGGCAGCATCCCCGGCATGTAAACAACAAGGTTGCTAAATCATGAGATACTGATTTCACCAGAGACTGATTTCTTAGTAAGTTCTTTCATGCTTAGATGGAGGGAGGAGTGGGGTGGGAAACCTTCACATTCTAGCCTGTTAATCCTTGCTGAACCCAATCCTATGTATAGGGTTATCAGATACAAACAGGGACAGAATAGTTATACTGTACCTTTAACAATTGTATAGAAGATGGAATTTTGGCAGGTACAGCTTTTTAATCCCTTCCACATTGAGCTAAAGCCATCCTAGCATAGACATTGGTGGACGTCTGCAGATCCCTTCATCTATAGACACCAATGGGGAACATTTTCAGCACTTGGTCTAATTCATTTGCTAACTAACAAATTAATTTAACTAACTGGGTCAAGCAACTGCTTCTGTGTACCTCATATGCAGTAAACTATTTGTGCGAATTATGGTATTATGGCATACATGTGAATTATAGCTAGGGATGGGGGCAGTAATGGGATCTGGGGATTGACTACAGGAACGCTGGGCGGGACTTCCGCGTGATTGGCAGCCCGCCCGTTCCATTCCATCGGCTGCCCGCCGGCCGCGCAGGCTTCTCCTGGGGAGTGCGCCCCACCGCTGCTCGTCCGATCACCCGGCGCGCGCCCCCACCCACCCACCCTGGCGAGCTGGCACCCCTCCGAGGCCAGGGCGGGCGGCGGACCAAACGGACGGGCAGCCAATGTCCCGCCCAGCGTTCCTGTAGTCAATCTCCAGATCCCATTACTGGATGGGGTTTTTTGGTGATATTTTTTCCAAAATTTCTTGAGTAAAATAGCGAATTGCGGTGTTATGTGTTTTTATCCAAATTTTTATTGCAAATTGTACAAACAGCGCCATAAATAAGGGTGAATGGACCTACAAAGTTAAGCAATTATTGGCACACACACCCCAGCCCGAAATGACCTGCTCAAAAATTCCCAAGCTGCACTCTGATTGCTGCTTGGAGTGTCAAGAAGCTGCTATTTGCTACTTCCACATTCCATTAAAGTCGCCCAGCATGCACTGTGAACCATGAATACACATGTTCATGCAAATTTAAGCATGCTTCCTCCTGTTTCTGCCATTCCTCCTTCTGATGCCTTACTGAAAACTATTTGCAGATTCCTCAAAACTGTGTCAAAAATAAACAAAGGTGTTGTTATTTTTGTGAAATTGATCTAAATTTGTGTCAAACTGTCAAAATAAGCAAAAGCAGTGCTTTTTTTGTGTTTTGACCTAAATTTCATTTTATGTAGTGTTTTCAACAGAAATTATCATTATTTAGCACTCTGTGTTGATCACTAAAAAAACCATTATAACATTAAATTTGACACTATAAAATGTATGCACATTTTCAAGGCTGGGTGCCTTGAGCACTTAGCCCCTGCTCTCTGAAATTACAAAAACAGAGAGTGAAGGGGCAGGTCTGCTAAAGCTAATTTTAACACGATTGTACGCAAAGGCAATATATTACCACTGGAGGGAACCATGAGACCATAGTACAGATATAAAAAGTTCTAAGAACATCTCAGCATTTCAATTAACACTTCAAAGATGCAATTGATAACAATGTAAAATAAATTATAAAGTAAATAAAAGCTAAATAAATAAATAATAAAAAGACAGAGTCTTGTGAAACCTTAAAGACAAACATGTTCGTTTTAGCATAAGCTAGTCTTTAAAGTATCAGAGAGTTCTTTTTTGTTTTTGCTTCAACACAGCTGTCTGGAAATAATAAAGAGAAAGACATTCATAAAGTATTTGAGCTCCTGGCCTTTCTTGGCTCACTTTCCTTTATGGTATGTCATTGGTTACAGTAGCTGTAACCTCTGTCAGTGTGTTGCACAGCTGGGTGCATGGTGCAGAGTTATCACATGAGTCCGACTGTGCTGTGTGGAATCATTTAGTTGTTTTGGCATTTGGTATTCATATTTTTTAGATTAATACTTTTAAACACCTTCACCACCCAGAGACAATTCATACAGCTTTGCATGGTGCATCTATACACCAACTACAATAGCCTAGTTAACGCTAGTGGAAATGATCTGTGCTGTTATGCATGATGAACAGCCCAATCCTAACCAGGGCTGGAATAGGCAAGCCGACTGGCCTGCACCATATCCAGCCCTGGTTAGGAGGTGGATGTGGCACAACTCGGAGTAAGGGGGCTTATATCCCCTAACCCCAAGTAAAGCCCCAGACACCCCTATTATATGTGGCTGCTCGTATCTGCACTAGCGAAATCATTGGTGCTGATCCAAGTGGCCCATGTAGAGCCAACTGGGCTGGGGGTTAGGATATGGCCTACCTGATGTAGGCCAGTCCCACCCCTCTCCCTGGGTCAGTCCATCCATGTGCCCGCCCTTCACCTGCCCTGATCCCCCGATCTCCAGCGCCAGCATTCCTAGGTTGGGGAGCCAAGTAGGGAGGCCTGGCTTCCCAACTCCTAAGGAGGCACAAACGCGCTTTACAGCATGTTTGTGGCACTCCTGGGCTGGCGTAAGGCCGGCCCAGTGGAAACAGTGGCCATGTTATCTCTCTGACTGCTTGCAAATGCACAGCATCCAAGATGGGCAACACCAACCCCCGTGATACTGTCAGAACTCACACTACAACTGATTTGCAACAAACATTGTGATTGTTACAGCTGTGTTTTCCTTCTTGTAATAGCTCGCTGATAGGGAACACCCTGACCAACATCTCCACATTAAGGTACAGGGAGGACACTGGGGCAACAGTCCTATATCCACACTTACCCAAGAGTAAAACCATTGATTACAGGGGGACTTGCTTCTGAGTAGACATGCATAGGATTGGGCCCGAGTCCTCTACCATCAGAGTTGAGGTTTGCATTCATACTACTTGCTTCTAGAGAACTAACAAGGGTAAGGATGGGGATGGGTGGGAGTCCTTGCAGCTTTGTGACCTCCTGATTTAGAGACCTTGCTGGTATGATGATAAACTTTGCTGGTGAACTACATGGAGGGAGAGAGAATATCCAGATGTCCTGAGAAAATAACCAGCAGATACTGGCAAGCCTAGGTGACGGGGGGGGGGCAGAATTGCTGGATGGGATGCAAGGGGTTGGATGAACACAAAATGTCCTGGGATATGAATACATTGGGTCTATCTGCTTCTCCGTCACTGTGCAGTTAGGATGTTGCTTTATAGGACATGAGGTGTGGATACTAATCCACCATCTCTTCCTTTTCCCATCCAAAATAAATGTTAATGACATATTCATGTCTCCAGGATGGAAACTCAAATGTATGCCTGCTATATTCCATTGCATTGTGCTTTCTTGTTGAGCTATCAGGCAGCTCACAATGCTGCCTATTATGGACTTGTGTTGTAGCTTCTCATTTCAAATTGTTATAAGCAATTATAGAGATTGTCATGAATTTTATTTACCGTATGCCTTGATCCAATCAACTCTAGTGGCCTCTGTTGAACTAGACAAGTGCTAATTGGGACCCACCAGTGCTGCACATCTCCCCATTTCACTCCCCTCTCCCAGCCTCTCCTCCATTAAAAACAAAAAACAAAAAACACCCACTGGGCATTCTGTGTGACATGTAGCTTGACTTTTATGAGCGTTGAAAAACAATCTCAGTTATCACACCAATAAAATACAAGATTAATTGGTTCTGGAACAAATACGAGCATTTCAAATTATGAAGGAATACACGAGCAAAAAAATAAATAAATTTGGAAATTGTAACATGAACAACAAATTAATGTAATTAATGCAAAGAAACAGCATTTTAATCCACCACTTTGCTGAATGTCATATTTTAATTTAGGTTCGTTTATTGTTTCTAATTGTTTTGAACGCTCAAAGTATCATTGAATTAAGCTGCTGTGGTTATCCTCTTGTGAGAAGTGGGAGTCTAGTTCTACTAATCAAAGAGGGAAGAAATTAAACTAGCACTGCAAAACATTCTCAGGGTGCATTCCTAAGCAGCGCTGGACTGGCAAAGCTGATGGGCCAGCGCCATATCCAGCGCTGCTTAGGACAGGCTGGAGCCTCCCCGCGGCAAGGGAGCGTGTGCTCCCTTACCATAGGGGAAGCTCCAGCCTCCTCTATGTGCTCCTCGGATCTGCGCTCGCTAAAGAGCGGGCGCAGATCCGAGGAGAAAGAACCTAACCCTGTCCTAGCAAAACTGAAAGAAAACCATCCACAGTAATTCCGTGGAGTGAGATGAGTTTTAGCAGAACTCAGAGCGCAATCCCAGGGCAAGGGCATTTTCACGTCCTTGTCCCAGGGGAGGCTCCAGCCTCCCCTGTGTGTTCCTTGGATCTGTGCTGCTTTATAGCAGGTGCAGAGCTGAGGACACTGTGCAGCCCAAATCAGGGCTGCACAGCCTGGGGACAGCCTCCATCCCCCTCCCCGGGCCAGCCCGCCCAGCCCCACCCAGTTCCTCCCTCCCTCTCGCTCGGAGGGGTTTGGCTGGCACAAGAGTAGCGCAGCGCGGCCTTGGGCTGGCACCTTTGGGCTGCTGCTGCTACTAGCATTGGCCCAACAGCATCAGCACAAGTGCTGTTGATGCCCTTGTGTCAGCACTGGTGCCATTGGGCCAATGCAACAGCGCCTCTAGGATTGTGTCCTCATTCAAAACTAAAATTTCACTAAGCCCCCCATAACTCTATCTAAGAGCCATAGTCAAAAAGAAACAGCTGCGGGGGGAGGGGGAAACTTCCTTAAGAATATCAGTTAATGTAATTTCAGGTGCTTTCACAGTCAGTTACTATATGCCCCTATAAGGGAATGATGCACAATGGTACTGCTCAGAAAGCAAGGCCTAATTGTCTCTGCGATATCTGGCTTAGGACTACTTCATTGTCAGACATAAAGGAACTGCCATATTTTTTTCTGAAAGATTGATCCACATGCAGGATGCAGGCAGAACCCAAGATTGTCCTAACACACTTCACACAAAGGGAAATTTCTTCATATTCCTTTCTACCCAGTCTTCTTCTATTCATTCGGAAATAGTAAAGAAATGGTAGCATTGTATAAATTAGGCCTGCCAGAAATAAAGTATTCTATACAAATAAAAGTTTGGCATTATTGGAGGGGCCCTGAACAGAAAGATCCAAACCTCAGTTCCAGTGATCCTGCTGGATTTAATTCAAGGTAAGTATGTTTAAGATTGCAATGCACTTATGCATGTTTCACCATAGAGAAACCATGAGCCTGACAGTTCTGTTTCTTTTCCTGTTTGAAGCTTTCAGTGTAACTGTTCCAGGTTCACTACTTTAAGCATTACAAAGTATTCCCTATGTAAGTAATAAATGCATCCTTTATTAATTACAATTGAAAAGATAGTAGCAGTCAAGCATAAAACGCAGAATAGCAGATAGAAATGTTTCATTAATAATAATAAAAACACTAAACATGAAACTCACTTGCCAATTTTTGCACAGAAAGGGTAAGCAATATCCTAAAATAAAATATCCTAAACTATATCAGTTAGTTATGCAACCAGCTTCCTTAGTTCCTTTAGTTTCTCCTCCTTCTGTTGAATGGTCCAGTTCCACTGTCTTTTGCTGGACTGTAATTTGTTCACTTGACAATGCAAACGTTTTAGTATAGCTTCACATCTTTTATTTTGCACCTATTAAAATAGACAGATTATAGGCTACAAGTACAATTTTATGTGTATTGGCATAGGTTACAACCAGAATACAAGTATACATACATCTTATATAATAAGATTTCCACCACATCTATATGATGCATGGAAAAATAAGAACTTGCTATCAGAAGAACTATTGGAACTATGGGGCTTTTGTGAAGTAAGATCATGGAGGACTTTTCTTTGGTAACGTAATAGTCCTAGTTTACCGTTCCTTGGCTGAAAATGGGTATATCTATTGTTTTGCACCCTGCTGAGGATCTGAGAATGGTGGTGAAATTGTTTCACCCTCAATTAACTTACAGCACAATCCTACACTGCATTGAAGCAGGCAGGACGGCGGGCCTATGGGGAGCGTATGGGGAGGCTGGATCTGCGCCCGTGAAATAGCTAGTGCTGTCTTGAAGACTCAGCGCCAACACGAGGGGGGGTGACGCTTGGCGCCCCCACGTTGGTGCAATGTTGCATCTACGCAATAATGTTGCTTTGACGAGAGAGGGTGTTGCTTTGACGGTGTTGTGTCTATGCAACAATGTTGCTTTGATGAGAGAGGGCGCCTCGGATTGTGCCCATAGAGTTCTTGATTTGATTCGGCCATTGAGTTGGTGAGAACAGCTAGGGTTGGGGGCCCTTCTTTTGTGTTATTAACCACTTTGTTTACTCCAAGTCAGGAAGCTTCCGGGTACAGAGGTGCGTACCTAGAGGTGGATCACAGCACTAAGTTTCACAAGCAGCCTCTCCCCCTCCTCTTCAGAGCCATTCTCAGCGGCTAGAGCAAAATAGAGGCTACGAACATCTCCAAAGAGGAGGGGAGTGGCTGCTTGCAAAACTAGTGCGGTGATTCCCTTCTACGTATGCCTGTGTCCCAGGATATGGCTTTTGTTTACAGTTCAAATTTGGTGTGCAACCAAGGTACAGCCAGTCATGGAATTTTCCAAAGAAACAAAGGCAAGGCTTCTCTTAAGCCAGTGTGCAGGGGAAGGGAGGTGGCTGCTCTAACAGACCAAAATTGTGGCCTTTTCTTGAGGCCTGTGTGACCTGAGTCCTCTTGTCATCAGCCCAGTTCAAATGCCATGAGGCTAGCCTGGGTCATGCTGTCCTGACATGCACTAAGCACCACACATATATATACAGCCATGTGTCTAAACTAAACCAAATTCAGATAAAAAAGCTTGTCAGGCAACACACTATTCAAGATAGAAAGTTATACTTACTGACCCATCCTGGCTACAATCCTGACAGTTATGGAAGCACTGGAACAAAGGTCAATTTGGGGAGACACTAAGATACAAATACCATCCTTCCTGCACATTGCTAGAACCTAAAAATATGGTTCTGTAGTCTAAGAAACTGAGTATTTTTTCAGCTCTCCAAGACATTCTTGAAGTGATACTAGTTATGAAATATGGTTAAGATATTTAATATAACAATAAGCCAAAATAGTTATTATTCCCATTGTGGGAATATAAAACATCAGAGTTCACTTATATGTATCTTTCTGAAATAGAGATAGAGGGGGAACTTCCAATATTATGTATCCTTCAATTAGTTTTAGCCTTCCAGAATTACAAAACAAGTATATAAACTTGAAAGTTAATATCAAAAGCCTAGAACAGTGATCTCCAAACCACGGAAAACTGCATTAGGAAAAAGCTGTCCCTGCGTGGCACTTACTATTCTGCACTGCGGCCTCTTTTCTTATCTTTTATCCAACCTTTTGCCCAATCCTTGCAGAAACTTATGCCAGACAACTGCTTCCGCTGCTCACTGCCTCAACAGGGCAAAATGGAAAGCACTGCACAATGCCAGGATGGTGTTTTTGAAAACACTGGATCCAGTCCATGGGTCGCAGTTTGGAACCTGCTGACCTGGCACATAAGCCAAAACAGAACATCTATTTATGATTGAAACTGACCTCAATTTCTTTCTGAAGTCTAGCATGCAACGTTTTTTCCTCTTGAAGCACATCTTTCATTTTATTGATCTTTTCTTGCAGTACTTTGGTTTCACTTTCCAAATATGCAATTTCCTCCTGTATACGAAAATGTGTTTCTATTAATCAATTTTATTGACTTTTGATGATAAAAGAAATATATATGCTAATATTGGTGAAATTGTTTTCAGTTATATTTATTTATACATATACTATGCATATATTTATACACATGAACACTTTTCTTTTTAGATAAGCCTTCTGAGTTCTGGCCTTTTTAAATCAGATTAATCGGCTTTTTATATGGTTTTATGTGCTATGGCTGCTCTTGCATTTTCTGTGTTTTTATTGTACTGTATTTTAATTTTGTAATTGCTTTTAGAGTGTTTTAATTTGTTGAGACATCACCCTGCCAACAAAGGTTCGCATAGTCAAAGCTATGGTTTTCCCAGTAGTCATGTGTAGCTGTGAAAGCTGGACCATAAGGAAGGTGAAGCACCGAAGAATCGATGCTTTCGAATTATGTTGTTGGAGAAGACTCTTAAAAGTCCCCTGGACTGCAAGGAGATCCCATCGGGCAATCATACAGGAAGTCAAGCCTGATTGCTCCCTGGAAGGACAAATCCTGAAGCTGAAGCTCAAATACTTTGGCCACCTCATGAGGACTCTTTAGAAAAGACTCTCATGCTGGGAAAGATCGAAGGTGAAAGGAGAAGGTACAGCAGAAGATGAGATGGTTAGACAGTGTCACCAAAGCGATGAATATGAATGGGCGAACTCTGGAAGCGAATGGAGGAGAGGGAGGCCTGGTGTGCTGTGGTCCATGGGGTCGCGAAGAGTCGGATATGACTTAGCGACTGAACAACAACAAAGCTGCATCAGGTCCTCTTAGGAGGACAGAAGTGGAATAATAATAAAAATTAATACATTATTGTTGTTGTTGTTGTGCAAGAAAGCAAGTAAAATACCAATTGCCATAGGACCCTTGGGTGCTATCCCAAAACAGCTAGAAAAGTATTTGAATACCATCAGGATGAGCACAAGTATCATCTGTCAATTACAGAAGGCTGCTTTATTAGGAACAGCATATATATTATGGTTTTTTTGTAACGCAGCAACATAAAATAAAATAAAAAGCTGCCTAACCTAGAGTAGGACTTGATAGGTAGATAATACATAAAGAATCCAGTCAAAAACAATATGACTGTGCAAAAATGGAAATAATAATTATAATTATTATTATATATAATATTTATGTATAATGTATAATAATGATTATTATTATACAGTCAGTGTTTCAAGTAAATGCTGTAGTGGAAAGTAGCTAGTAATCAGCACGATCCAATCAATGAAAAGAACTTATGAACCTACCAGGTATAGGAAACAAAATGTGAGCAAGACTGGTCAAGAACTACTAGGTGCAAAAGGGGGGTGGCATTACTGAATAAGGCAACCTAAATTGCTGCCAGATGGTATTGTGCTTTCATTTGCTGCAAACACAAGGAGCAATGATATATAGGTTTCATGACAGGCAACTTTTGGCTTTTCAAATCCACAAAACAATACAGTATGTTTGCTAATTCTTAGGGCCTTCCTGGCCCTGCCCTTCCCATTTTAGACTATAAAATGATTTTTGTATCAAATATTGTATCATACTCAGTCCAGTATATAGACCAGCGATGGAGAACCTTTTGGACTTGCTGTGTCAAAAATGCCTAACTTGACTCTGCTGGCATGTCAGGCTTTTTTAAAAAAAACAAAGCAAAACACAAGAACAAAGCTAGCGGACTTCTTTTGCCTTTAAGGGGCAGCCACGCAAGTGAGTAGCTGGTCACGGTGTGTGTGTGTGTGTGTGTGTGTGTGTGTGCGCTCACAATGCCACCCCTGACACTCTGCTGCCCCAGATCATGAGGCCCCCTGAACCTCCCACCAAGTACGCCACTGGCTGATTACAAAAAAGATCCAAGTAAAACTTATTCATTCATTTAAATTTCATTCCTTCATATATAAAACTGATATATACGATGTGACCCTCATACTAAAAAGTCTGGAGACCCCTGGCTTAGAATATAGTGTAATTTATTAAACTCAGAAGCATACAAAACTACCGTAAGCCTTGCAGCTCCTTCTGTCTTCTTCTCTCTTGTACACACATACATGCACGCAAAACTCTGTCTTGTGCCCTCGCTGCTGTCTTTGCACTCTGCCTCCCTATTACTGCTGTTTCATCCTCTGTGTTACATAAGTATTGTTATTGTAATTGTGAGTAGGAGGCAATTACACTGCTGGTGCTCTGATCTGACCTCAAGGGCCCGTAAACCATCTCCATCACTTTGATGTATGGCTGCCAACTCTCCTGGAATTAGCATCAGTTTTCAGGTGATTACTGAAAGCAGAGATTTTATCAGGATCGCTAGGAATTTCTAACCTGATATAACATTAGGAAAATATCTTCAGGAATAACTTTATCTGAGTTGGCAACCCTATTCGGGTGATACTTCCTAATCCCCTGTGCCTTTCTAAAATCCCACAAGTTTGGGCAACTACAAACAGAAGAACAACACTCAAAGCAGAGAACTTAAGAACAGCTGCACATCCAGATCCCATGGAAAAATGAAAATGTAGAAAGGTTATCAGTTTTTCACCCAAGCCAAGAGGAAGGCATAGATGAACTAAAGAGCATTACATCCACATGTAAATTTTTGGAGCATACATGGTTCCTTAATCTGTGATAAAGTCTCTTCCATTTCCTCAAATTTATGCCTGCAAAATAACTAGTATAGGTCCAAGGAGATTCTTCGATGGTTAGGGAGCCTAAGGAGAGGCAAATAAGTTTTTTTTAACTCCTAGCCATCTTCCCCCTCCCGCAAGCTTCCCCACCCACAAGCTGCATCACATAGGATGGTGGGTGGTGGGAGGGATTAGGGTCTTCATTCTGGAAAACTGTAATCAAATTGCAAAATTGTCTAAACCAGGGGCTGCCAACCCCCTGGCCCATGAGCCGGATCCGGCACCCCCAGATTACTCATCTGGGTGCAGCACAAATTAAGGCTTTTCGCTCCACGTTTCAGCCTTGTTTTTGCAGACAATTGTTGCAGAAACCTACGCCAGGCAGCTGCTTACCCCAGCAAATCCAAGAATTATTTATTGTCAGGTTATTTACTTTTAAAATGTCTATGTCTTTATTGCATAAACTGCCTTAATTGTCCCTTTAATTTTTTAGAGAGTACACACATTTGATTGCTGCATTTTCAGCACAATGCTATTGCTTGTCAACTCAGAAGTAAGTTACACTGCATTCAATGGGGCTTACTCCCAGGTAAACGTGTATAGAACTGCAGCCTTAATATGGTGCTGCTTTTGGACCACAAGCATAAGATGGCATAAAATATCAAATAACTGAAAAGCAAATTCACTAGACCTGGACTAGGTTAGTAGCATTTCCTTGCAGATTGCAAAGAGCAGATTTTAACTCCTCCTTTTTTGTAATCATTTCTTTTATTGTGGCTCTTTTTTTCATGAGCTCAATCTTAAGTGGCAATTTGCTTTCTGCCTCACCAAAATGGTCTCTATGAGCTGCCATTTTCTCATAGTAGACACCATTTCTTAGAAGCATCATTTTAAACTCTTCTTGAAGTGCTTCTTTGTTAAACATCAGCTGTAAATTCTCAACATATAAGGCTGTGATTTTGTTCTCCAGATCTTCACAACGAACTTTTGTAGTAGCTATGGCTTCATCCTGATAATAAATCTGCCTGTCTGTGGCCTTTTTTTCTGTTATGGTGTGATTCATTTGTATCTCAAGGTCTTGAAGTTGAGCCTAAGGAAAAATTTTTTAGTAATATTCAGTCAAAATTTAATTTTTTATAACACAGCACTGAACTATTTCTACAACATGGCTAATATTTAGTTAATGGGTTTTTCTATTCAGTTTATTTATAAGCAAAACAATATGGTCCAGAATTCATGTTAACACTACAAAATATTACAGCACAGGAAAAACTATGTTTTTTATATATGCACCTTATCTTGAAATTTGGCATTTCAATGAAAGACCAGTTTTCCAGAAAATATATTTTAGAAGAAAGATTTCAAATTTTATTTTTCAATTAGCAGCCCACACCATGCATGCAACATAAGAAATCTCTTTTAAAACTGAACAGACCTCTGTAAGAGGACTGCAATATATGGCATGGCAGGGGATGACTGCCATCCAAAAGGAAACATTTGTTGAAGGCACAGTCCTAACTTGAAGTTAGGCTGACACAATTAGGCCAGCAAAGTTTGGCTGGCACAAGGGCCAAAGCACGTTTGGACCACTCTCTAAGTCAGGGAGGATGGCGCACGTCTGTATAATGGCCTCTCTGACTCCGAGAGTGGTCCAAACATACTTTATGGTGTCCCTTGTGCTGGCCCAACTTTGTTGGCCTAACTGTGCTGGCCTAACTCCAGGTTAGGATTGCGCCCTAAATCTACTAGGCATGCCCAAGATTCTTACCCTTTAAATAGCGGTTTTGTTCCTAAGCAGAAGTTATAACCTACATTTTTTTTTAAAAAATGAATTGGAGCCATTGTGTTAGGTACCCCTGTTAGGCACCCTCATTCAGAAATGAGACTCAGATCTTTGCAAAAGTCAAAAAGCCTTTATTTACAACTGCGCAGTTGGGTGTCTGAAAGGGAGTGTCCTCTCAAAGCTTTCAGAGACAATTTTACAATTGTTAAGTTTTTCCTTATATTGGAGATGCACGCCTCCCACGAGTAATGATTATTCTTAGCATTTTACCACAATTAGGAAAGTACATAACAGTTCAACATTTTGCATTACATAGATTACACTTGTTACTGCTTCAACAAAAGTCTTGACCAGACTTAGCTAGGTCTGCGGTTTATGATTTAACTTCCTCTAGCATTTGTTTAATCAGCAGTCTAAAATTGTCACTTTATGTGCTAAGTTCAAGGGGTAACAGAAAGGACAAGGGACAAGGTTTCTGAACATGTGGATTTGATACAGAGCACATTTCTTTAATCACAATACTTAAAAGCACAGTAGTGCCGCTCTCAATTGGAACTTTTCAACTTTTTGCAATATTCATCTCTGCTACTGTCAGCAAATTTGTTTTATTAATAATATCATTCTGTTCAACCAGTATAAAATCAAAATTAAAGGATCTTCCAGCAAAAGAAATCCAGTTCGTTGATTATATTTCCAAAACAACTTCTAAAATTTTGAATCTGTATCAGAAATGTATTACTTATGTATACTTGTCAGCATTTGCAGCAAACTCACATTCCATTTCATAAGTATGATTTGGTTTCATACAAGCAGAATGAAGTGTTTATAGTAAGAGGGTGAGAATTAGAGGCAAGTGCTGAAGACACTTCAGGATTAGCAGCCTTGTGCCTATACTGGTGGGTTCCAGAAAGCATACTAACACCTGGCTCAGAGTAATGGAGGGCTTAATTGAGTAGGCATGAAGGAAGGCTTACTCAAGGCTTTAAAAAGGGGACAATCGTCTTTAAGTAGGCCTCTGTTGCTGTAGTAGTAGTAGGTCACTCAGCCTGGCCTGGGCCACAATTTCAATTCTGTCTTTTTTGTATTTCTACCAATACTGTTGGTTGATTGATTTTCCTCTTTCTGCCTCCTCCTCTCCTTTCTGTCTCCTCACTCAGCCTCTCACCAAGCCCTCAACAGCCCTCTGCAGATGCCAGCCCAGCTGCAATCTTCAGTCTCTGCCTCTCTAAGTATCTTTCTGGTCCCCTCCAACAACCTCGTCCCTCCCTCCCACAGAACCTCCCTTTCCCTCTCCAGGTTACAGCAAAGGGCTATTGGGAAGTGTATTCCTATTATATGTTTTGGTCAGCTAAAAATACTGTAATTTCACATGAATAGGCAAAAACAACAACAACAACCAACTATTGGACAATTCTGGAATAACCAACCATATCTCTGATTTGTCACAGTGAACTGAGAGCACCATCTTATGCCTGTCTACTCAGAAGTAGGTCCCATTGTATTCCATGGGACTTACACCCAAGAAAGTGTGAATAGATTGCAGCCTTAGATTCGCAAAAGAAAACCCAGAAACATCTAAGGTAGAGATGTTTTGATCAGCATCTCTTTTGATGATACTGTAAAAAAAATTTATTTAAACTCCACCAAAATTATATTACCTGCAACTGCGAAAGAACAATTTTGCTTTTTTTTATGTCAGCATCCTGAGTATGCTGTTGCTCTGCTACTTGTTTTACAACTTCAACTAAGGATGGAGAACTTGGATTAGTCATACCTAGAAGAAAAGACACCTGGGGAAACCAAACCCAGTTTCAGAGAGGTAGATTGCAAAGTACTTTGTTTACAAAAACTGTTTATTTCAAAATCTGATTTGAAAGAAAGTGTTCACATAAGTCACCATGAAATTAATTTGGCACTGTGGGAAATGAACCCAGAATTTGTTTTTGAAATCTTACCCTGTGACCATTTATTTTTAATCTGGAACTATACACAGTATTTTTATTATAAATATTGCTTTCTAACTATTTACTTATACACTGTTCTTTGCAATATAACTCTATGTAATTATTTCTCAACATTTAAATACATTTATTTCAATTCTATAGGATAGAGCTATATCAAAAATACATGTGTAAATTACCTTTTTCTAATTTTAATTTTTTCTGGATATTTATAAAATAGATTTCTTCTGTTTTAGAAACATTTTTGAACCCTTGCTTTCTCTTAAACAAAATGAAATATATACATTTTAAATAGTACTGAACGTATTGATACAGGCATACCTTGCACATGCCTTGGCACACCGTGGCTAGAGACCAGAGCATGGATGAAAGTCAAAAATAAATGAATGTCAAATTTGACTGCTTGCTCAAGTTTGGTTAGGTTAGGAGAGTGAGGGTAGGCCCCAAATTCCACAGATGTCAGTACCCGCTGAATTCATTATTTGCGGGGATTCCAGGAATTGGACCCCTGAAGGATATGGAGGGCCCACTGTACATTCTTTCCTTTTAGATGCTCTCTGTATAAAATTTCATCAAATTTTCTGACTGTTATAAAAAATATAATTAAATTCATGTTCAAAATATTGTTTTGCCATTCCTTCCAGAGGAAGCAAATAAATGCATTTCCAAATAAATGCATTTCTGAGAAGTTGGACAGAAGCACTTGCCAAAAATTGGTGGGAGGGTGCCCCCCTTGGGCTCTTCTGCTCTCCCCCATACTATCAGCATTTCCAGAATCCTATTATCAATTTTAAGTAGTTCTTTCTTCACTGTTTTATCTATTCTCATTTATTAGAAATAATTTAAATTATTTTACATAAATTATGTGAGGATAACTGAAGGACATTAAATTACTACTACTACTACTACTACTACTACTACTAATAATAATAATAATAATAATAATAATAATAATAATAATTTGATTTTTACCCCACCTTTTTGCCCGGAGGCACTCAAGGCGGCATTACAATATAAAAAAAAAGATACAATATAAAATTAACATTAAAAAGCAATTAAAAACAATGTTAAAAACAATACAAACAACAAAATTAAAACAGATACAATTTAAAAAAACAACACGCCCAGTGGATCATAAAATCAAACACAAACCAGCCAGCCAGCCAGCCTGACAACAGTTAAAAGCTTTTTGGAATAAAAAGGACATACATTCTTTATACCTTACATTGTAAAGGCTCTTACGTATAAGGAGGTCCCTTGTAACCAATCTATTTTTAATATATGGAAAGAAAACCCTTTTGCATGGCTTCTAGCGGAACTTATTCCAAGTCCCTGTACACACGAATTATCCTGTATCCAGACTTCTGAGATCCAGACTGTTCTGCAATACAAACATATTTATCCAAGACTTTTAAAAAAAGAACTTTCTATGGAGAGAAGGTCTTCTGCTCATTCCCATGTGCAGGCTTTACGTTTTATTATCTGCTCCTCGATGTGTGCCTCTACAGACATTGTCAAAAAATGTCAAAGAGGCCAGCAGACACCAAAATAAATTACAACGAAAAGAACAAGAGGAAGCATTTCTATTTATGCAGTTATTCCAAAATCCAGAAAAAGCCAAGATCTGGACATCTTCCTGACGAAACCAGTACAGATAAGGGACAATTGACCTATATATACATCCAGCAATATGTTCAACAAGGGGTCAGACTTCCCTCACACTACAGGACTCTGTCCAAGAATGTTCTTACATGATCAATTTTCTTGTGGTGGTGGTGGTGGTTATGGTTAAAAATCTCCGACTCATCCTTACCTCTTTTTCCTTCTGCTGTCTATCTTTTCAGCACACAAGAGACCACAAAGGAATAGCTTGTTCTCTCTGAGGCTACTTGAACCTGACAGGACTCAGTCCTCACTGATAGGACCTATCCCTCGGCCTCAACAGCGCTTTGTGACACGGGGGAGAGCGAGACCCAAAACCCGACAGGGATATACGTGGATGCCTGCACTAACAGTGAAGGACTTCACATAATTGGCTTGGGGGTAAGCCCCATCATCGGATACTGTGACAGAACAGCTACAGTACGTTTCATGTAGTTATCTTTGTTTCATAGGCTTTTACCTACTGTGTTAAAGTGAATTTCTGAGGGCCTGGTCTATTACTACCAAGGATGTACCAGATGGGGGGAGGAGGGAGCAACTGTCAATCGATTAGAGGTGTTCCAGCTAAGGATCATGGGACTAGCAGAGTCTCCCGCTCTCCTTCCTGCCTGCTTTTCTGCTGGATGGTTGCAAGGAGAGCCGCTCTGTGAGGAGGCAGAGTGGATTGCTGCTGGGAGAAGCCCAGCAGTGAGGATACAGAACCAGGGCCCAAATATAAGTGGGAAATCGTTACACAGTTATTTCTAGTCTGTGTTTTCCCAGGCTGTGTGATGACAAGCCTTTGCCTAAGCCTTTTCCTCTCAGAGCAATCTGGGGCTAGGCCATGCGTGCATAGGCCTTGCCAGGCCTGTGTCAAATTAGCTCCGACTCCCGGCCAATTGCATGAGTAGCAGTGAAACTGTTTTGTACTTTTCACACATTGTTATCTCTGGCACCCCAACCTCGTTTTACCTTTAACAATCTTTTAATAAAAAAACCCTTCTGGCCTTGTTCCGGCTCACAGTGATTCATTAGCCTCCTCGCTCTGCAAGAGTGAGTATAGAGACCCCTGAGCTCATAACTCCGGCTAGGAGAGGAGTTCAGCCAGTGATGTCATGCAGGGGGTACGCGGGGGTACGTGAGTACCGGTTTCTAGGATTATGGCTGGCCCTGCCCACTCATTGACTCCGCCCCCTGCAACATTTGAATTTCCTGCACGTTTGAGTTGCCTGCACATTCTCAGAGGCAGGCAGGCAGCGTGCGGAGCCTTGCCTTGCCTTGCCACTGAAAAATGAGCTGCTCTGGGGTTTTGGAACTGTTGGGTCAATTTAACATGATGCCAGGCCTCCTTAACATGTTCTGGGGGTGCTGTGGAATACTGTTGCAACTGTTGGGTCAGTTTAAAATCGTCTGAGGCCTCAAAAAGGGCTTTTTTCATGTCCCTTCCTGCCACGACATCACTTCCGGCTTATGACATCACTTCCGGTGGGCGGGTCCCGACACGTGCCAATCAAAAGTAAGTACCTGTTGTTAAATCATTTAGATGACACCACTGAGTTCAGCCCAGGAAACTCCTCTGGTACCTGGGCTGGTGGCAGCAGATTGGAACTACCAAAGCATTTCCTCACTAAGCTGCGGGTTCAAACTGAGTGGGTGGGTAGAGGGTTCATAGGTTACAACCCCCCTTTCGTTCATGACATACAATGGGTATGAGTAGACATGCCTCAGATTGTGCGGCAAGTCTCCTGCTTGAGTATGGCCAGCACTGGGAGAAAAGCAGACTTTTCACAATAGTCAAACCTCATCCACATGGTGACATTGAACCTTTACTAGAAAGGTACAACATCTGTCCTTGCCCATGCAGCCACCCCCAAATAAACATATGAGATAAAATATTGTTATGAGAGAAGATATTAATATTCTTTCTTCTCTTTTTGTGGTGGTGGTTGTTATGGTTAAAAATCTCCGGCTCATCCTTACCTCTTTTTCCTTCTGCAGTCTATCTTTACAGCACACAAGAGACCACCAAAAAGTGCTTCTTCTCTCTGAGGCTACTTGGACTAGCATTTGCATTTTGTGTAAGCATACACAAAATTGTAATTTTTTGTATCGTAATTCAGACATTATGATCCAAGGATAGTATGAAATTATGATCCAATGGAGAAGGGAAGGGGCCCCAAAGAAATTTTGATAAAATTCTTCTCAGAGGCCCTACCCTCACCACTACCACCAGCCGAGTGGAAGCAGATGTGAGCCAGAGAGTGAATCTCAACTGATATCCTGTCTGGGAATCTCTTCCCCAGAGAGACTCCATTGGTGCCAGTTCTGATCTCTATTTGGTACCAAGTAAAAATATATTTACCAAGCCTTTTTGGATGAGTTAATATGAATCTTATTTTAATGTTGGAAAATTGCCTTTCCAACATTTTAATGTATTGTACTGTTTTCTGGATTGTTATGGTTGTACCACTCTAGGAGTCCCCTTGGACTGAAAAGCGAGAAGCCAAATGCTTTAATAAATGAGTAACTTAAATCCCATTGACTGAAATGGGATTTTAGCACAGCTAACTGTACAGAGGTACTCTGATCTTTTGGTGATGGGCCAATTCTCTTTGGCCCCACTCAGAATCTGCTCAAAATGCAAGCTGTCATCAGAGCAGCACTACTCACAGCACTCGATTTGGAATAATGGTGTACTGTAAGGAGTATGGACACATTTATTTTCTGCACCAGGTAGTTATAAATTTTTAAATTGCATTCACATTCTACCTTTTTTCTGAGGAGGTCAGGGTACTATCCCCTATGTTTCTTTGCAAAACACTATCATATAGGTTAGGAGGTAACTAAGGGTACAATCCTAATCTGGAGATAGACTGGAAAAATTAGGCCAGCAAAGTTTGCCTGGCATAAAGGACACCTTAAAGTATGTTTGGACCACAATCTGAGTCAGAAAGGCCAGCACGCAGATATGCGCCATCCTCACTGGTCCAAGAGTGGTCCAAATGCGCTTTGCAATGGCCCTTATGCCAGCCAAACTTTACTGGACTAACTGTGCCAACCTAACTCCAGGTTAGGATTGTGCTGTAAGAGTAAGTAAATGGACCAGAGTCCATTTTCACTTTGTAAGGATTTGAAACCAGGTCTGCTTGGTTCTAGGCCAGGGGTAGGCAACCTTAAACACTCCAAGAGCCATTTGGACCCGTTTTCTGAAGACAAGAAAACCTCGGGAGCCACAAAACCCTTTTGACATCTAAAATGAAGATAATACTGCATATATAGTTTTTTTCACCTTTATGCTATGTTTTTTTTAACCTTTATGCTCCCACTATAGGGAGTGGCAACAGGATGCAAGCATTTTGTTGTCTCATGCCTCCCTGGGGCACCTGTGGGCCGCTGTGAGATACAGGAAGCTGGACTAGATGGGCCTTTGGCCTGATCCAGCAGGGCTCTTCTTATGTTCTTATGAGCCATTGCGCCTGAAAATCGGGTCTCGACATTCGTCATTTGCTGTCTCCAGCTTTCTTTCTCTCCCACCCCTCCACAGCCTTCCGATCGCACGTAAAAAAACGAATGGCAGAACAAAAACCAGCCACCATGCTGCACCTTGCAGGGCAACGCAGCGGATTGCCCGCTTGCAAAGAGTACATGTGACAAGCAGCAGCAGGATGGGCGGGCAGGGCAGACCCCAGAGCTGAGCCGAGCAGCTGCCCGTGCCACTGCTACCACTATGGGGTGTGTTGGTTTTTTTTCAAAACGGTGGAGGATTTTTTATTTTTAGGTTTGCAAAAGGGGGATTCCAGGCTCGTGCACAGGAACTTTTGCAACTTGCACGCCATTGATGCAAAGAATCCCTCCACGTTGCAGAAAGAGGGACCGGGCAAAAGATCCTGGAAAACGGGCGGGGGACACACATACACAACTGCGAGACCCGGCGCTTTCCGTGCTTGTAAGCGGGAGCTGCCCCAATGCGTGCAAAACCAGGGGCAACTTTGCAACCCAACCGAGAGCGAGCCAGAAAGTTTTCCCCACCGGCTCTCTGCTGCACGCCGCCACCCCCCGCCACGCTCCATCCCAGCTCTGCATGCGAAGCAATGCAAACACATGGAACATTCAACACAAAAAGCCATGCACCCTTCCAGCCGGTGGATCAGCTATGGAGCTTCGCGGGTTGCCTTCTGCACAAGGCTATCCACGGACCGAGCGGGAGCCCAGTCGCCGCCGCCGCCAGCATGCTCTCCCTGCTTCCCGGAGCAGCATGCAGCGTGGGACTGGTGCCGAGCGGAGAGGCGCTCTCGGTAGCAGCTCCCGGCTCGGGGGGCTCAGAAGGAAGGGGAGAAAAGGGGACGATTCCCAACCTGCAGCCCTGAGCACAGTGCAGCCTACCGGGAGGGAGAGCGAGCCCGCGGTCGCAGCCAATGCTGGGCACCTCCTTTGCTACTTTCACCTGGACACCGGAGCCGCAGCAGACGGCTTAAAGAGCCACATGCGGCTCCAAAATCATAGGTTGCTGACCCCAGTTCTAGGCCAACCACTGGATCGCACTGTCTCTATGCAAATTAGAGTTAAGGGTTAACATGGAAAATGTGGCTCAAACCTAGTCCCAGTAAAGTTATGAATTCTTGGGCTGTGAACTTAATGGGATTTACATCCAAGTAAGCATAAACAGGATTATGCCTAACAGGGTTGTTGTGAGGACGAAAGGAGGGAAGGAACAAGGGCTGTATAAAAAAAATGTGATAAGAAAACATTGCAGCTTGACAGAAAAATGTGCTGTTTGATTCTGCTGTGCCTACTAAAATATAAACAAGATGGGGTGGCTGCTGCCTGCTGGGTCTGCAGCAGAATGGACACTTGTACAGCATGGGGGAAATAACCCAACTTAGGGTGCAGTCCTGAGCGCCCATTCAGCTGGCACTTTCAATAGCGCTGGGTGAAGTATATCACAAATGTGCCATAAGGCACATCTGCACCACAGAAGAAGGTGCCGGGCCAGTGTTGGGAGTTGCTCTGACCCATGGACAATGACGCGGACGCCTGGTAAGCCAACCTCGTGCTAGCTAAGTTCAGCCAGCGCGGGGCCCTGGGGACAGCAGGGGGAACGTGGGGGACAGAACGAGGCGGAGGGTGGAGCACAGATCTGAGCCAGCGCCATAGGGCTGGCCTGGGCTTACCCAAGGTAAAATATCCTCTTACCCCAAGGTGAGGCCCAGCCATCTCCCAGCCTGCACGGAATGCAGTGCAGGCCAGGTGGCCCGCCTGCTTCAATGCAGGTTAGGATTGGACTGTTAGGCATTTGTGCGCCTACCTGGGGCAGGAATTCAGTGGAAAGGACAAGGTCACCAATACCTATCTTTGTGCCTTCCTAAAAAACCTCACCCGTTTCAGGGAGGTTAGAAGGTGGTTTAGATTGTGGAGTCAGACAACTTCACCCCATTTGCCGTAGTCAGAAGGATGCTGCGCTAACCATAGCTAGGGAGGATTGGGCTGCACTGCTGTGCAAAGACACAACTGTGAGCACAATCAGGAAAGTCACTACAACCTCAAGAGCATTGGCATGGTGCATTTTTTCTCCAAACATGTGAAGCTCTCTGAGCAATATTGCATAAAGCAATACAGCAGGGCTCCATCGTGATCACAAGTGCTATATTCACGCATTGTTCCATCCATGGAAGGAGCTTCTGACAACTGAGTATAAAGGTTTGGATACAACCCAGAGTCTTAATTTGTCTTCTAACAAGATTCTCAATTCAAAAATTAACTCTACATTCTTAATATAAACAAATGTTGTTCAGCAATTCTCTAGAATTGTAACATTTCAATATACAGTGTCCCACCACCTAGGGCACAGTCAATTTCAGCATCAGAATACTTTGAACTTGCAAATACTATCCACCTGAAACAATTTGATTTACACCTTTGTCCAAGGTGTCCAATAGTTCTTGGCTTTTGTCTTTGAAAGTAAACTATCATTGCCAATTTTCTCAGGTAATCAAGATGATGATCATGAATATTAGCATGGTATCTGTTGTCCCTGCACAACATAGCAAAATTGTATCATTGTCTAGATAAGACCATTGGCAGACAAAAAAATTCATGTAGGTAGAACATGAGGAAAATGAAGCAAGCTTTTCAGATCAGATGTCAGTATTACAATAAGGAGACCCTGACAACCTGCCCTTTATACTTGTAATTTGGAAATATTTGATTTGGGTGCAAACGCAGAGCTGACGCCAAATACACTTTAAGGGAAGGGTCAGTATTAATTTACTGAATGTCTAGGCAACTTTCCAAAGAGATAAAAGTAATCTGGGGCCATTAATGAAAAATAAAATCACAGGATAACACAAAAGCATATAATGTTAGATTGGACAACTGAAAACTAAAATATGGCAAACAGGTAAACACAATTGGGACATGCTACAAAAAGGTGCAGTAATTCTTCAGCCTCAACAGAATGCTGGTACACAAAGTTCCAACCAGGGTGGAACAAAGGGGACATCACAAATAGATACTGGAAAGGATGCTCCGCTGAGATGAATAGGGCATACTATAAAAGATGTAGGGTGCAATCCTAACCAACTTTCCAGCACAAAGCAGCTCCAAGGAAAGGGAAGAAACATTCCCTTACTTTGGGGAGGCCTCCGTGATTACTATTCCACATGCCCCATTGGCACACCTATGTCAATGCTAGAAAGCTGGTTAGGATTGAACCTCTTGCAATCCGCATCATAATGTATTATTTTGTTATAGCTCAAGTGGTTAAATATTAAGGCCACATTCCTACCCAGCGCTGGGGTAGGAGCGCCAGCCAGCAGTGCCCTATCCAGTGCTCGGTAGGTAGAGGCTGGAGCCTCCCTGAGGCAAGGGAGCGTGCGTTCCCTTATCATAGGGGAGGCTCCAGCCTCCCCTATGTGCTCCTCAGATCTGCGCCCGCTAAAGAGCGGGCGCAGATCCAAGGAGACTGCACGGCCCGAATCAGGGCTGCGCGGCTTCCCTGATGGGCTTAGGATTTGGCCATATGGCCACCTCCCAAGCCCACCCACATCACACCCAAGTCCCTCCCCTGCCTCCCTCCCTTCCTCCCATCCCCATGCTGCCTCGGCATGTAGCCTCCCTCGCGCCGACCGGCTTCGGTCGGTGCAAGAGAGGCTCAGTGTGGGTGCAGCAGGGCCGGCGCTGCCTGCAGCATCGGTCCTGTTGCCTTAGCACCGACGGGGGGGTGCTGATCAGCGCTCCTGCATCGGCGTTAAGGGCACAGCATCAGCACAACCCCGTTGTGCTGACACTGCATGGGGTTTAGGATTGCGCTGCTCATTAGCATGAAACTTCCTGGAGAATAAATAATTGATCCTAATTACGTCTGTTGAATATACTTTTGCCACACTAGAATGCAGTGACTCAGCAAGTGCACACAACCCTAAACCTTGACAACTGCCAAGCTGAGGAAAGATCTGGCTCTTTACTACCCCTCGTCATTTAAAATGACATGCCCAGAGAGGCAACCATGCATATAGAGTCAAAGAACTTCAGAGGACATTTCTCCACCTTCGCAATGCAGGGCCACCATTTGGAAACATTTGATAGTTTGACTTGGGAGCTTTTGACAACACAGCACACTTTCAATTTCTCTTCCTGTTCCATCAATGCCACCTGCTGCAGTGGCACATCTTGAGTGCTGCCTTCCAAAGACGATGCCTACAACCAAGTTCTGAACACAGTTTTGAGTACTGTCGTCACAATCATGTTGGCACTGGTGATGTTCTCCATGGGCTGCAACGTGGAGCTCAAGACGTTTTTAGGGCACATTAAGCAACCGTGGGGCATAATGGTTGGCTTCCTCTGCCAGTTTGGAATTATGCCTCTCCTTGGCTTTCTGCTGTCACTGGCTTTCAACGTGCTTTCGATACAAGCAGTTGTGGTGATCATCATGGCATGTTGCCCTGGTGGAATGGCTTCCAATATTTTAGCCTGCTGGGTTGATGGCGATATGGACCTAAGGTAAGAATTGGTGTTGTATGTTTTAGGTGTCAAAGTAGCTGAAACAGAAAGGGCCATTATGGCACCTCACTCAGACATCCTTCTGAGGATCCTTCTATATCTTCATAAAAGATATAGGGGAACTAGAGAAGGTGCAGAAGAGAGCAACCAAAATGATTATGGGGCTGGGGCACCTCCCATATGAGGAAAGGCTACAGCGTTTGGGGCAATTCAGCCTAGAAAAAAGGCGCCTGAGTGGGGACTTGAGACATACAACATTATGCATGGGATGGATAAAGTGGATAGAGGGAGGTTCTTTTCCCTATTACACAATACCAGAACCAGGGGACATCTACTTAATTTTAAAGTGTTGGGAGAGTGAGAACAGATTAAAGGAAATACTGTTTTACCCAGTGGATAATTAATCTGTGGAACTCCTTGCCATAGGAAGTGGTGATGGCATCTGGCCTAGCTGCTTTTAAAAGGGGACTGGACAGATTTCTGGAGGAAAAGTCCATCGCAGGCTACAGGCCATGACAGTTAGTGCAACCTCCTTACGTTAGAGTTAGGCTACCTTAGAGTGCCGAAAGCAGGGGAGTGGCAACAAGATGTCTTGTGTATTCCCTGAGGCATCTGGTGGGCCGCTGTGAGATGCAGGAAGCTGGACTAGATGGGCCTTTGGCCTGATCCAGTGGGGCTCTTCTTATGTTCTTAGAATTGTTGAAAGTTGTTCAAAGTTTGTTTTGGCAGATAATAGTTAATATCTGAGGAAAACAACCAGAAAAACGTAATGGACCTAATGTTAGAAGAAATGGTTGACTCAGAGATTCTACAAAGGTTTTTGGATAAGCTGGAGGAGCTGGGTTCCACGATGGAGAATTTTGAGAAGAAAATGAATGAGAAACTTACTAAAACAAAAGATAAAATGATGGAAGAAGTTAAAAAGTTCTTCTTAAAACGAACATCTAGAGAAGTTAAACAAAGCAGTGATAAACTGGAAACCTTGGAGATTAAAATAGAAAATGTTTCTAGAGAACTGGTTAGAGGATTAGCTAACTTAGCCATATTTGAACTGAGAGATAAAGAATATTAAGGCTTAGATATATTCCTGAGTCAGAGGAGGATTAAAGATTTTTTTAAAAACGTTAGCAAACATTTTGGGCTATAAGGAAGATGCCTTAGATCAAGATATTGGTAAGGCTTATAGACTAAATTACACATTTGTCAGAACAAAAGGACTACCAAGTTATTATATGTTTTGGTTCATTTTGCTAGAAAGAAAGATTCTCCAAAAGCATTTTTTTATGAGAATGAAAATGGATGATTTCAAAATAATTGAAAAAAACAATAGGATTCAACAATGGGAACCTCCAGAAGTTCCAGATGGGACCATTTCAATGAGAACTTCCAGAAGGAGTGCCTTTTACTTTTAAAGACAAAAGATTTAAATTGAATTCAGCCCAGAAGGTGAAAGATTTTTGGGGGGAAAGAGATGGAAGAGAGCTGAAGGAAATGCAACTTGTAGAAGTGGTATTCAGTGCTGTAGGTAAAGATTAAGTACCTTTTTAAAAACCCTCTCCCTATTTTTCATTTTTTTAAGCACTAATTTACCAGTGGATTACAAACATTCGCTCCAAGGCACTATAGTCACTTAGCTAAAAATCACTTGGGATGACAGTGCAAAACAATTGGTTAATGATCGGATACAGGATAATGGCTTGGTGTCAGTCAACTGTGGTCAGTTGCCCTCAATGGATCCTGCAGCATACATTACTGGATTTGAGGGTTTGGTGAAGCTACTCTAGTTCAGACTCCTTAATATTGTTTGAGTAGTTTGGCCAGAGACAGGAGGTCTGGGTTGAACAAAGAATGCCCTGCTATTAAGGCAGACATGAGAAGGATCTAGAAAGAATATAAAGCATCAGGGGGTACAAGGCTTCCTGCCCATTACTTTGTCCAGCAACGCCATCTGAATGATGCTGTAAAGAAGAGACGCGATCACCTTAATTTGTTCTGCTGGAACCGCCTATCTAAGGCTATAGCATCCAGAAACAGCAAACATTTTTGGGAGCTGGTAAAGTTCTATTATTTGAAGAAATTAAAGAATGCTTACAAGATACACATATTAGGGAAAAGGACATAAAACATTTGGTTTAGAAGCCTCTAGGTGACAGATTTATGTCAACGAATGAAAAAAATGGAGTTTTTCATCTTAAACCATCTTAAACTTCTGACCAACAGGTTTGGAAGAAAACCTCAGAGTTTGCAGACAGATCAAAGTAGTGAATACTTTTTGTACCTCACACAAAGCTACCTAGAAGAGCAGGAAATTACAGACAGGTGTACAGTGGCTTGCACCCTTGAACAGAATGGAGTTGCAGAACCCAAGAATAGATCTTTGTGAGATATGGCAAGATGCATGCTTATAGATGCAAACCAACCATACCAGTTTTGGGGAGACACAGTAAACACAGCTATGTATATACATAATCGTTTAC
Source organism: Lerista edwardsae (assembly GCA_029204185.1). Lineage (NCBI taxonomy): Eukaryota > Metazoa > Chordata > Lepidosauria > Squamata > Scincidae > Lerista > Lerista edwardsae. The sequence goes on from JAJKFI010000034.1 coordinate 5,099,577, forward strand.
TTACTAAGGGGACAGCAGAAGGCAACCCCCCCATAAATTGAGTGGCTTACCATACTACAATTCACACACACACACCCCAAATTATAGTATGGTAAGCCTCCCAGTATGGAGCATTTTGAGCATTTGGGTGTAAAGTTTTTTCTCAATTCTAAAAGAAAAGTGCTCCAAATTAGATCCAAAGACAGAAGGGGTGTATTTTAGTTGGATATTTTAAAGGCTATTGCGCTATGAATTTGAATAAGTGCAACAGTTAAGACATGTACTGTATTTTGCTGAAAATGAGAACATAGATCTCAATCTCAATAGAAAAAAAAGAAATCAAACTTTCTTTGAAGACTAACCAGAACCAAATGAGAAGTTCATACTTGTTCATACATGTCCATAAATTTGCTGCATAGTTCATACTTGCGTATCAAAACAGCACATTTAGGCTCTCATCTTCAGAGTCAGCCCCAGAAATTAGAGTACAAGCAGAAGGGGAAATTCTGCTGGTCAAGTCTTATCTGTGCAGAAACCAGATCCAGAGATGAGACACCAATAGAAAGGAAGGAAGAGTTGCTGAGACCGGATGTCACTGTAGAGGTGAACCAGATCTCAATGCAAGAATCTAGATGATCATGCAGAAAAAATAAAGGTGTACCTTTACTTGGACTGACCTCTGCAAGATTGGTGTTGGAGCATGATCCAGAATCATGGGAAGAGGTTGAAAGAAAGCCTACAGCTGAAGCAAAGAAATGGAAGGATGATGCTCAAGAGGAGACAGAGGCATTGCATAAGAATGGAACATGGACTTTAAACTCAAGTGCCCCCTGGTAAGAAAGCCATAGGTGGAAGTGGGGTTTTAAGTCCAAACAAGGTGCAGATGGGAGGTAGAACTCTAGGCCAGGTTAGTTGCTAAAGGGTATTCACAGAAATTCTGCAAGGACAATGATCAGACCTTTGCACCTGTTGTGAGATATACAACTATAAGCTGGCTTTTGAGGGTAGCTGCATCCCAAAGATTGTGTGTGAGACACCTACAGATAAAAACTGCCTTTTTGCATGGAGAGATATTTGCATAGAGCAAATATTTATGGAACAGCCGCCTGACTTTATAGCCAAAGCGAGACCAAATCTAGTATGGAAGCTCCAGAAAGGCCTGAATGGCTTGAAACAAGCTGCCAAGGTTTGGTATGCAAGAAATGCTGACACAAGAGAACTTCAAGCAAGGACAGGCAGATCCATGCCTGTATACGAGATATAAGAATAGCAAATGGGTGTACCTTTTGGCCTATGTCAACGATTTATTATTGATTTATGAGGATGAAAAGTATCATAAAGACCAACTGAATGCCAACTAAATAGAAAAGTGGAAATTCAAGAATTAGAGGGTGCAACTTTTTATCTTGACATCCAGGCTGAGAAAGAAGAGGAAGGAAACTACTTTCCCAAGAACAAAGATTCAGGATTTAGTAGTCTTTAAGACTTAAAATAGCTATGCCCATGGAAAATGATTTCTTTAAGCAAGGAAAAACTGAATTCTTGCCTAGCAACAATGCATATAGGGGAGTTGTAGGAACACTCCAACCAACTGTCAACTCCAACTGTCAACTCCAACTGTCAACTCCAACCAGCCCAGATATTGCAGATATTCCTATTGTGGGGATTGTAAACGGAAAAACACACTCTCCTACACAAGCAAACTGGATTGGGATTTAAAGAGTGGTGAAATATTTGAAGGGTACACTAGATGATTTCAATATTTGCTCCTATGTTTACAGTGATCAACAGAACAGGAAAAATGCAGATTAGGGTATGGACATCAAGGGTTACACAAGCTGCTGCTGTGGGGAGGGGCATGGGGGGAGGGAAGGCAGGGCATGCTGCCCAATCACCATTGTAGGCACACCCCTTGGCATTTATAAATCAGGCAACAGCCTCTAAGCGCCTCTAAAAGGTTTGGGAACCACTGCTGTAATCCCACGCTTCTGCCCCGATAGTTACCATGTATCTGGCAGCCTGGTGTAGGATGTGGTGCAGACTATAGTTCTGAAAGGTCACCTTCCACCTCACCCGAGGAACCAGCACACCTAAAATGCCAGAAAGAGAAACAGAGGCCGGATAGAAGGTGAAATCAGAGAGGAGCTCTCCATTGTTGCTGAAAATAGGCAAAGTATGGTTTCTGTGGTGGGGATTGCATTTAAAAAGGCAAACAACTAAACGAGAGAGTATTAGGTTCATGTTTATTTACACCTGCGCAGGCGGACCAATCTTAGAGAGAAAGGCGAAAAATATATATATTACAAGCACTTTTATACACCCCCCCTCCTTTCCTCCAAGTTCCTGCTTGGTTGGAAATTACATTATAGGGGCTGGGGCATGAGATGCTCTAAGCTAACTGGGCTATGAGAATGCTGTGACAATTTTGATAAGGGAGGAGGCTATGCTAGCTGGAACCAGCTCCTTATTTATTGTGCAGGGCCAACAGCCCTGAATTGTGAACGTTAGCAACATTGACCTGAGAACATTACAAGCAAGGCCTATGTGAGAACAATGGAAGCAAAGATGGAAAACAGTTACATACTTCTGCAGCCATAAACAAGTTACGAAGCAATATGGCTGTGCTTTGGTAAGCTGGCAACCTGGTAAGTTGGCAACTGTTCTCTGGCAACACCATCCCTTCCCACCAGGGGCTCCCACTAGGAAATCCTTTGTGTGGCTAACAATGCTTTCCTGCCTCAACCACTCGCAGTGGCTGTTTTCGCTTTACATGCCAAAGAGATAAAGCATCACCACTGAATGTGACCCACCACTGTGCTCTTGGAAGTCTGTATTAGGTCCAGTGTGTGTGTGCATGATGGTGAGAAGAGACAGATTCTTGGGGTCATTCCTCCCTCCCAGTAACGTCAGTCACATTGATGGGCACTCACCAGAGCCACCACAGGGTGATCCCCAAGACGAATGAAAACATTCACCAGTTCTACAATGGCTTCCTCAGCCGTTGGAGGAACTGTGCTCCTACTCCTCAGATGGCCCAGGTGACTGATGGCTGCAACTGTCACTGCAACCACCTCCTGCAAAGAGGAAATGAACAGGAATCATCACCAGAAGTGTGACACTAGAAGACACTTGTCCCCACCTGTGATGATGTGCCACAAAGATGTGGTTTCTGACCTTAGCCATTTTATTGTCTGAGGGGAAAGAGCTACATCAGCCCCTCCCTTTCCCATTCTCTCGAATGAATAGCATCTTGGAATATTCATGAATGAATGAATCAGTCCTAGACCCGCTGACCAGGGAGTTGCTCTCATGGAAGTCCATAAGGTTTACTTCTGAGTAGGCATACAGAGAATTGGGCTGGCAGTCAATTATACACAGACTGAAAGGAGCCCATCTTATACATTGCTCTCACTTTTGTAATTCTGTGAGCAATGGCTCCAAGCCAAGCAATACTCACCTGGTCCATGAGCGCACAATAGGATGCTGCCAGCTTCCTGAGGAAGGCTGCTTCCTTCTCCCTGCTCCCTAAGGTGGGCAAGATGGTCTCGATCCTCTCCATTGCCCTATTTAGCTCCTCTGGCGACATGGAGCCGAGTGTGCTCAGGACGACCAGCTGGATACTCCATGGGTCTTCTTTCCAAAAGAGAAAAAAAGGCTCCTTTAAGTTATTGCAAGAAGTTATTGCAGCTCTTTAGCTGGGCACAAGGATTCCACCTCTTTCCCACCACAGAGAAAGAGAAAACCTGTCCGTTGCATTTCACTTACCAGGTCTGAGCCGAGGACGAGGCCTGAAATTCCCCGCAGGCTGCGTTTCTTTGCCACCAGACTCCCGCGGTCCAGCCAAGAGAGCAGGGAGCCTGGTGACCTCGCATGGGCTTCCTCCTCCACACGACAGAGCAGGAGCTGCAGGGCACAAAGGAGGAAAATGTGAGAGTCCACTGGGGAGGGGACCAGAGTGGCCCCTTCCATTCTCCCTCCCCTGCCTCACTCCACGGGCGGCAACCCCACAGAGATGCCACAACCCCTTCTCGGACTTTCCAGGACTCGCACCTCGGAGTAAAACTCCAGGGTGCTCTTGTGGAGGCCAGCTTGGAGCTTCTGGGCCAGGAAGCCCACCGAGAGCTCAGCTGCGGGGAGCACCCAACCCCTCGGACTGCTGCACAGAGATCTGTCAGAGAGGACGAGGCTGTGTGAGCACCCCAAGCAGCGCAAGACACGTGGAAGCACAGGCACTCCCCATGCCGTCGGCTGCACTCAGTGCCCACCCACTGCTCTTGGGGAGCTCGGGGTTCTGTCTCTTACCTCACTAAAGTGGACAACCCCAGCCGGTAGGTGCTGGGGTTGCCCAGTCGGTGCCAGCAGCCGAGGGCGTCCTCCGGCACTCTGGCTGCTCTTAAGAAGACCCGGAGCGTTTCCAGCGCCTCCCTGTAAGCTGGGCTAGCTGATGGGATGGAACCCATTGTAAATGTATCCTTGCGGGAGGGGGTGATGCCAAACATCCTGAAGACTGCAATTGTGTGCCCACTCCTGAAAAAAACATCTCTGGATCCCACTAACTTAAACAATTATCGACCACTTTTCCAACCTGCCTTTCTTAGGGAAGGTGACTGAGCAGGCGGTAGCATCCCAGCTCCAAGGGTTCCTAGAGGAGACAGATTTTCTTGACCTCTTTCAATCTGGCTCCAGACCAGGGTTTGGGACAGAGACAGCTTTGGTTACCCTCATGGATGACCTTCACAGGGGACTAGATAAGGGAAAGGCTACTGGTCCTGCTAGACCTCTCAGCAGCCTTTGATACAATTGATCATAGTATTCTTCTGGACCGGCTAGCCAAGCTGGGGTTAAAGGGCACTGCTCTGAAATGGTTCCACTCCGTCCTGGCTAAAAGGTTCGAAATGGTGATGCTGGGGGACATGTGCTCAGCACTCTGGCCTTTACAATATGGAGTGCCTCAGGGTTCTTTTTTATCCCCATGCTCTTTAATATATACATGAAACCACTGGGGGAGATCATCCAGGGGGTTGGAGTGGGGTGTCACCAATATGCTGATTACACCCAACTCTATCTCTCTTTACCAAACCAAACTGAAGAGGCTGTGAAGGTCCTGGGACGCTGCCTGGAGGCAGTTGGGGTATGGATAAAAGCCAATAGGTTAAGACTGAATCCAGAAAAGACACTCCTGGTCAGGAAATCCTCAATGCAGGCACTTTCACCCACTCTGAATGGAGTGACACTTCCCCTGCAAGAACAGGTGTGCAGTCTGGGAGTGCTCCTGGACTCTCAGCTGTCTCTGGAGAACCAGGTAGCGGCTGTGGCTAGGAGTGCATTTGCCCAGCTTCAATTGGTGTGCCAACTACAATCATACTTGAGCCGTTCTGACCTGGCCACGGTAGTCCATGTGTTAGTGATTTCAAGGCTGGACTACTGTAACTCACTTCGAGAACAGTTCGAAGGCTACAATTAATACAAAATGAAGCAGCCTGGGTGGTTACAGGGGCTAGACAGTCTGACTGAGTAGGACCACTCCTTCAGCAGCTACAGAGGCTGCCCATTCACTGCCAATCTCAAGATGATGGTACTGCCCTTTAACGCCCTTCATGAGTTAGGCCCAGCCTACCTAAAAAACCTGCTCAGGTTCTCAGGCATGCGCAAGGAAAGCCTCGTGGCGAGACGAGTGTGCAAGCCCACTCCAGCAGCAGGGAAAGCCAATGGGATGCAGCAGCATCCCATAGGTTCCACCTCTGGCATTCTGATTGGCTGTCTGGAGTCGCGAGACTTGGCTGCCTTATATTTCCCTGTCACGCGCTCCACGCCTCATTTGGAAAAACACCGGCAAAGTAGACAGGGGAGAGGGGGTGCTTGTTGTTGCTTGGCTTAGGCATTTCTGACATTTTTGGAGGCAAAGGCCACAATTTCTGCTCTGCTGCCTCTGCGGAGGCGATTTCTTCCAGATGCTAACACTTCATAGCCTTTATTTTTTGCGTTCCCCCCCTTTTTTTAAAGACTACCTGGCATGCATTGCCTGCTGCTGCTGCTGCAAGTTATTCAGCAGAAGGCCGCACAGCACCTGCCTTTGGACACCTCCACCTAGTAGTAGTTCAGTTTTATTAGGGCTCTCTCTCTCTCTCTCTCTCTCTCTCTCTCTCTCTCTCTCTCTCTCTCTGCCTGCCCTAGAGTGGGTGAAGTTGACCTACTGCTGCAGTGTTTTATTTTCCATTATTGTTGTTAATTTAAACTCAGCAACTCAGTTTGGTTCAGGGGCTCTGCCCCAACAACTACTAAGGCAGTGGGGGGAGTTAAACCCACTGCTGCAGCAGCCTTTTATTTTCCACTTTAATCAGCTTTAGTAATTATTATTTGAACTCAGCAACTCAGTTTGGTTCAGGTGGGGGGCACTGTGGTCTTTCTGCCCCAACAACTACTCAGGCAGTAGGGGGAGTTAAACCCACTGCTGCAGCAGCCTTTTATTTTCCACTTCAATCAGTTTTAGTAATTATTATTTAAACTCAGCAACTCAATTTGGTTCGGTGGGGGAAGGTCTGTGGTCTCTCTGCCCCAAGGCAGTGGGGGGAGTTAAACCCACTGCTGCTGCAGCCTTTTATCACTACTATTATTTCCATTTTCATTATTAATACTATTATTACTTAAACTCAGCAACTCAGTTTGGTTCAGGGACTCTCTCTCTCTCTCTTTCTGCCTGCCATCCATCCATCCCTCCTTCCCTCCCTCCCTCCCTCCGAAACTGTGATGATGGATAGATTATAGTGAGGAAGCCTAGAACTTCCACTGCTGCTGACAGTGGAGAAATGCCCTCCTCCTCCTCCTCTTCGCCAATGCCATCCACTTCCTCATCCTTCCCTTCCACCCTCTGCTCAGTGCCGCCTCCGCAAGGAGGATCAGATTCAGCAGCAGCACCCACAGACATCCAAGCCCCAGACATCCCACAGGAAGTGGTTCAACCTCCTCCACCTCACACACCACACCAGGGCAAGCTAGGCAAGTGGTCAGGCACACGCGGTGATGTTTGAGTGAGAAAATTTCAACCCCACTGGGTGAAGACGTATCCCTGGCTGGAATATGATGAGTCAAAAGACACAGTGTTTTGTTCAGTTTGCAAGTTGGCATTCCAGCAATACTGTGTCACCTTTGCAAGTAAACTGCAGTTGAGCTTCATTGAGATGGGCTTCAGTGGCTGGCAGAAGGGTCTGGAAAGATTCAGGAAACATGAGAGATCAGAATGCCACAGAGAGTCCGTCTTCAAAATGCAAACTAAGCTCTGGCCAGAATCAGCTGTCCAATGCTGTCCTGAAACAAACCAGGCTGGAAAGCAGGGAAGCTCTGCTTAAGATACTGTCATCTCTGAGACATCTAGCCATCCAGGGAACGGCAATTCGCAGCCCTGTGGATGTGTCCAGCAACTTAACTAGATTCCTGAGGGTGAGATGTGAGGATTCCCCCATTTTGAAGAGATGGATGCAGTGCAATTCCTACAAGTGGTGCTCCCAGGAGATCTGCAAATGAGATGCTGGAGATCATGAGCCACCACATCACCCACTTTTTGGTGTCTCGGTTAGTACAGGCCCAACATTATGCTGCCATGGTTGATGAGACTTCTGACATCTCCGTCCAAGAGCAGGTGTCCATCTGCTTCCAGATAGTCACAGAGGGTCTGGAACTAGAGGAACTGTTCCTTGGGTTCCACTCAACTGCCAATATCTGGTCGGAGACTCTCTTCCACATCATCCTGGATGTCCTCTGCAGATTCAACTAGCCAGTGTCCAACTGCAGAGGCCAATGCTTTGACGGGGCTCAGAACATGGCAGGGGCAATCAGCGGTGTGCAGCCCGGAATGCGGAGCATAGAACCCCAAGCTGTGTTTGTGCACTGCAGGGCTCACAGCTTGAGCCTCACCATCCAGCACTTTGTCAAGTGGGTCTAGAGATGCTACAAAGCCCTATCCAAGGCTCCAGATCTGATCAATTTCATCCAGGACTCTCCCAAACGCTACGCCATCTTCAAGGCTTTGCAAGGCCGGGCCGGAGACAGACCTGCGCACAGTCTGCGCCCTTTCTGCATCACTCAGTGGACAGTCCGGTGTCATTCCTTGACATTGATCCCGTCCAATTACAGGGAGCTCTCACAGGCTTTGGTGGACCTCGTGGATTCCGAGTACGAATCCCACAATGACTCTGCTCAGAAAGCCAAGGGCCTCATTAAACTTATGCACAAGTTCACCTTCTTCTTCCATCTGAGCCTTCTCTGCAAAGGCAGAGAAGTGGACACTATGTGGACACTGTGAACACTGCACTTCAAAGCCAGTCACTTCATTTCCTGCAGGGCACAAGCATGATCTCCAGTCTTGTCGAGATGCTACTGGGGTTCAGAGGGGTGTTCCTATCTTTCTGGGACAAGCTCCTCTCCAAATCAGCATCCCTGTCGGTCGATCCGCCCAAAATCCCAAGGGTAAGGAAGGTTCCCGCTCAACTGGATGAAGCAGCCAACAGGGATGTGTGCCCCTTCCAATTCATGGAAGACTTGTACTGTCAAGTCTTCTATAAGGTGATTGACAACACTGTCCAGTGCATAAGGACCCGGTTCCAGGTGTTTAACCTTCTAGCCAAGGCCGAAAACTTCATAGCTGGGGCTGAACAAGGGTTTCAGGAGGAACTCCTCGAGCATTTCAGAGGGGATGTGGTTGAGGAAGGGCTCCTCTTACACAGGGACATGTTGCTAGACACCGTCAGATGCTCGGACAAGACCGTGGGCAATGTGGTTTCCATGCTCGACTTCTTTAAGGAAGGAGCCCCCAGCTCAAGGCCATCCTCCCAGAGTTGGTGAAGTTCCTACGGCTACTCCTCACAGTTCCCGTGTCCACCTCAACTGCAGAAAGATCTTTTTCCACTCTGCGAAGACTCAAAACCTTCCTGAGATCGACCATCACCCAGCAGTGGCTGAACCATCTGGCCGTACTGGAGGTGCATGATCAGCAGGCCGACCAACTGGACCTTGAGGTGATTGCTGATGAGTTCATCTCGCAGAAAGACTTACGGAAGGCCACCTTTGCAACGAGACCCCTGAACTGATTCTCTGCCCGTTATCATGCTACCACCACCACCACAGTCCTTCTTGGGGGCGCCTCACATTTGTCAATTCAATGCCTCCGCCTGCGCAGCCACCTTTGAATGCGCTACTGAGCACAAAGTGGAGTCTCTGAGTCCTGAGTCCCATCCTTCCCCTGCCATTGTGGCATCATTCATCGTCATCTCAGACTTCATGTATGTCCACCAGCAGCCAGCAACTGCCCTGTCTGTCCCACAGTGGGAGGGAGCTGCTGCTGCTGCTGCCTACTTAACAGGCAGGAGTCAGTGTTTGAGAGAGCGTCCTGTCCTGTCCTGTCCTGCATCCTTCAGCACGTAGCCGGGGTCAGGCACTGTGTGTGAGAGTGTCCTACACCCCTCATGTGTACGTCTGCCATCATCTCCTCCCTGTCTGCTCCTCACTACCACATCAAAGTCCCAGCACAGTGCCCCGAAATTAGGATGAGAACACATAGCACTGCACTTTGCTATTTTAATTACATCAAGAAAGCTGGGGGGGGAACCCCAAACCCACCCCTAATCTTTGCTTTAGAAGGACTCTGACACGATTCAGGGCGCCAAAGGAGATGGGCCAGAAGTGAAGCAGAGACTATCAGTGTTCAATAGACTGTGCGCATGATTTGTGTTATGTCATTGGAAGAAGCTGTTTTACTGCTGCGTGGGCGTGGCAACATCAACGTCAGGGGCATGGCGACGTAAACGTCAAGGGTGCGGCTACGTCAACGTCAGGGGCATGGCTATGGGCATGTTGAGATCAAGTCGGCGCCCCTGTTACAGACCTGGGAAAATAGTGCTTGGGCACCGCTGCTGAAATGTGCTCTCCAGGGGTGTCCCATAGATCCCCAGTGGATCCTCCAAGCCAGGAGAAGTGTTATTCTCCCCCACAACTGCTCTTCCATTTACTGCTAAAAGCAGGGTAGAAATATGAACAGCCTACCTAAAGCGATGTTTCAGAAGGCGCCCGGCCACTTTCTCCAGATGGTTGTCTGCCAGAACAGCAAAGGCAGCAAATGCCAGGCGTTCCTCCTCCTGCCTCTTGTCCAGTGTTTGGTGGAAGAGGGCATCCAGCAGTGCCTCCACCTGGTCAAAAAACAAGAAGGTTCAGTGTCAGGCACTTGTCAATAAAGCAGCTCAGGGCTTCCCCCGGCCCGGGCAGGGTTGGGGTACGGGCATCCCAGACTTCTCTGCTTCGTTGTCCAAGCAGCAAGCCAGACCAGAACTCTGCAGCATGCATCATGTGGTGCCGCTGGCACAATCGGTTAGCATGTCCCGCACCTTGGTAGTGTTACAAAAGTGTCTGGGGTGATCCCATTCATGCAACGAACTAGCAATGCCAGAAGCTGTACACCAGCTGGCACTCAGGCACTCCCCCCAACATAGTGGGGTCCCTGGAATTGTGCCACCACCTTTCCAAGCCTTTCATGACAACAGGGTTGGCCCTACACAGAAGAGCTGTTAGCTCCACAAGTCCATAGGCGCTGAAGAGGGAAGGGAACATGTCAGAGGGCTGTTCCTGGAAGGAATCAGGGTCAGAGAGAGAGAGGATCGGGTGCTGAAGATCTGGTCCACAGAGACCAGTGGCCTGAGGTTGATTCACATCTGCAAAGGATGTGCTCCAGAACGAAAATCCAGCTCCACTCTCTTGGTAGCTCCTTACCTTCACCACCTTGCCCACAAACTGTGTAAAAAACTGCTGGAACAAGTCATACATGTCCGAGAACACAAAAAACCTGTAAGCAGCTCCTGGACTCCCTGCCAGAAAGCACATGGCCTCAAGGAGCTCCACAGATGTCAAGAGCCCACCGAACACCTGAAACAATGGACAAACCACATTAGCACCAGCAGCAGGCATACCTCACCTCCAGAATACAGATTCTAAACAGGAAGACACACCCACCCCATCTGACAGTAGGGTTAAAATGATCAAGGCACTGTTGGGTGCACAATATTTTCTTTCAGTTTAATTCAGGGCATGAGGCTTGAAACACAGGACCTGGGTACGAGGTGCCTGTCTGGCAAGCTAAGGGCCAGACCAGTTACATGAGTAAGAAAAGGACTGGTAGCAGGAGGCCACAGAGGTTCAGGATTCCAGCCATAGATCCCATTGGCAGGGATCTGAACCGCCAGGCCAGACCCTCATTCCACCTTTCTCTCCCCCCTCCTGAACTGTCAAAAAACCCCAGCTTCCTTGGGGAGGCTCAACTGATCCCTTCTTCCCCCACATTTCCCCCTCTTTGCTCTATCCCTTGTTGTCTGGGAATGATGATGGTAAATGGATGTCACCTTGGCAAGGGCGTAGCTGCTCTTTATGAAAAGGGCACTGTCTGGCACAGGCTGAATTGCACCATAGCCAGTGCCTCACCAAGGACCTCTTGGCTCCCACACCCACATCTCTCCATCCCTGCAATGGAAAAAAGGACAGTGCAGGTTCAGTCACACTCAACCCACCAAACCACGGAGGCCCTGGAGAAAAGCCTCATCCTGACTCCGTCCTGCTGGGAGTCTGAACCCTGCCACGTTGCTAAGGGCTACACTGTAGTTTGGCTCCCTGCAGGTGCACTGAGGTTGGCCTGCTTTTATTCCAAAAGCACATGCCTGAGGAGGAGGAGGAGGAGGAGGAGGAGCATGGGGAGAGGGCAAAATCTCCAGTGCCCAGGTTTCCAAGAGGCACATGACAAAACAAACTATTCAGTACAAAACAAATTTATTACCACGTAAATTTGGGTACTTTCATCTCAGCCTACCTAGGGCTGCATTTCCACTACAGCTGGAACGTCCATTAACCCAATGCATTCCAGGCAGTTGGCTCAAGCAGCTCTCAGATGCTTAACATACTACAGCACACGCTCACCCCAGCGTGCATGGTGGGGAATAGATTTGCACTGCTTGGGAAATGGAGCCTATCATGGTCCGTCTGAATGGAGCAACTCAGAACCACCCACTTAACACTGATGTGCCTAATCTCAAATCTAATCTCAAATCTAATCTCAAGTCTCTGTCTTCAAGTCTCAAGCCCTTGCTCAACATTTTCAGGTCAAGGGGCAAGTCCCAAGTCTCGGAGTCAAACAACAGAAAAAAGGGAGGTTGATGATGGGATTACATGGAATAAAGTGAAAGTGAAAATACATGAAAAACGTGTAACGACATGGAATTACAATGAATAACTGGGAATTTGCATAGTATAAAGTGGATCAGAGTGGATTAATGTGAAATTGTATGGAATATATAGATTTTGTTTCTTTTGTTTTCCTTCTTTGATTTTGGGGAAGAGTTGATCACGCCAAAATGGCGACTAGAAGGAAACAAGCCTTATGGATCAACCAACTAAAGAACAGATTAAATAACTGGCTAACCCAGTGACCACAGATTTTATGGAACAGCTATTTCAAAGATTTGAACAACGTATTAAACAGCAATTTCAACAAAAAATTGAGGCTGTACAACAAGGACTACAGAACTTGAAACTGGAAATAAAACAGGACTTTTCACAACTAGAAGAGACAGAAACATTAAAGAAACACAAGACAATAACAATAAGATAGAGTTGATGAAAGACCAAATGGATACACAAAGTTTAGAACAAGAGAAGATACTGGACACATTGGCTCTGCAGGAACAAGTGAGTAAGGAAAATATCTTACGGTTTAGAGGTGTCCCAGAGGCTTTTGGAGTGGAAAATTTGAGAGACCAGATGGTGCAGATACTGGCAGAATACTTACAATGAGATATACAAAAGATGGAATACAAAATAGAATACAAACCAGGTTTGCAACAGCCTAAAAACTGCCAAGAGATACTGTATACCGATACATTTTACTAGGCAAGTTACAAGAGATAAGATCCTGCAGCAACAAACACAAAATTCTATAGAAATAGAGGGTACAAGGATTATCATTTTGAAAGAAATTCCAGTCAGAATACATTGGAAGTGTATTAAAACTGTAGTGGAAACACAGCCCTGAATAGACTGAGATCGAAGTATCCACATTTATGTTGTAATAAATTTGTTTTTAATAGTTTGTTTTATCAAGAAGCCATGGGGCCCTGGGCAGGGCCATATTAACCAATGCCGGGCCCCTAGGCTTTCAAATATTTTGGGCCCCTTCTGAAACACTTCAGGAAAGCTTCTGCCACACTAAATGGAAGTCCCTGGTGGATGGGCGGGTGGGCAGGCATAGTTCTCCTCCCCCCCTTTTAAATAAGGCCTCTGCAGCTCAGCTAATACATCACTTTTCCTCACCTAATGCCTTGTTACAAAACACACACACACACACACACACACCCCTTTGCAGCCAACCCCCAACCTTAGCCAATCCAGCTGTAGGTGGACTTCTTACAAATGAACCCAGACTTGTATAGAAGCTTCTCACCTACGCCCAATCCTAAAACAGAAGAAACACAGGCAGAAATCTGAGGGGCAAGGAACAGAGAAGCCAGGCACTTCTAAGTTTTTCCCCAAAGGGGATAAAACTCACAAACAGACCCAGGCTTGCATGGAAGCTCCCCAGCAATGCTGCCTCCACGTGCAGCCCAGCTCAATCCCTGGAGGTGGGCTTGCCCCACGTGGTTCTTGGAAAGCTCCGCAAATCTCGCCTTTTCAGGCTTGCTTACAGTCAGGCTTGCTGTAGTCTTTTGCCGGTTGGAGGGCTGACCAGCTGGGGCCAAGATCTGGAAACCCATGCATTAGGTTGATTTCTAGACATGTCAACTTGATGGGCCCTAGTCCCTGCGGGGCCCCTAGGCTTCAGTCTACTCAGCCTGATGGATAATACTGCCCTGACCCTGGGGATTTTACCCTCTGCCCTGCCCTGCCCTCTGGCCTGCTGAAAAATGTCTGCTAACCCCCAGATTCAGCCCAAGCTCTTCAGGTTCTGCACAGATGTTTGCTGTTTAAACCAGCAAACTCTGGATAAGTGATGCAAATGATGGCTTAGCAGGGAAAGATTTTGGAGACATCCCAACACACAGCGATGCATTTATGTTGTTCTCTTCCTCCGTGGAACGCATGGGAACATGCAAGAGCAGAGGCAGGAGAAACCTATGTTGCTCCGGCCAAGGATTGCGCCAACGTGAAAGTGCGCTGAAAAGAGCTGAGCCTCTTATTGCAAACAAGCCCCTTCCCCCCTCCCTGCCCGCTTGGACCTTCCTCCTACCACATCCCTGCTGAGAAGCCTTCTCCTTATCACAACCCCCCCGCCCTATTCTGCCCTCTCCCCTAGTCCCACCCTCCCACTGCCCCTCTCATGCCCCCAAACAGCTAAAGACTTCCCCTTATTGCAACCCCCTCCCCCTATCCCGCCCCGTCCCCTTGAACCAGGTTCCTTTTGGACTTACTTTGTTTTGGACATAGGATTGGGATTAGGCTGCAGAGTGTTTTGGCAGCCTCAGTGTTGCACTCAGTAACACTGTCTATGGTGCAGAGGCAGAGTGTGATGACCAGTTGGGGGAGCCAGGGCATCTCTGTGGGAGCCTGCGGAGCACAAAGAGAAATGATTCAGTGCTCATGAGCTGGACCCACCAGGAAGGCTGTTCAACAATTAAATTCCAAGGCCACACCACAGATGCTCTTCCCAGTGGCTTAGCTAAGGGATCTGTTGTTGAAGTTGGCACAACTCTGTCTGCTGTCTAGAGGGGGCAGTCTAATGTCCGAAGGGGGTACAATGTGATATCCTATGACCCAGACCCTTCTTACCTGTCCTCTCTGTGATTCCTGCGGGGGTGTGGCCTTGAACTTATTTCCTTCCCTTCTCCTCTGAGCACCAAGCTGATAAGATGTGAATACCAAGGGCTCTGATGCCCCTGCCATCTTAAGCACACCTCCATGCACGGTGATGCAGCTGCAGGGCATTGCCTTCCAAGTGTACCTCTGATCCTAAACAGAAGCTGTAGATATGCACTGGATGGAACTGTGAGAAAACCTTTCTTTTTGCACCTTTACCAAGCCTTTGCCTCATGTGTCTTTTGTTAATATCAGTCAGCCTGGGTGAGGGAGGTTCCCGTGAGGTGATATCAAAAAGGGGAAAATCCACTGCTTACTCTACTCTGCTTTCCCCCATCACCAATAAGAAATTTCCAATAGGTTATGGTGCCTAGATTCTGCACACCAAGAAGCTTTTAATTAACCTTGGAAATAATTTTGATTTTTGGGTTCTCTTCCTACTCACTTCTGTAAGGCTGAACTTGCTTGCTAGTAAATGATGGCAGAGGGAGATTCCTGTGAGGTGATGTCCAAAAGGGGAAAATCCGCTGCTTACTCTACTCTGCTTTCCCCCATCACCAATAAGAAATTTCCAGTATCTGCTACCCAGGGTCAAAAAAGATTTTGTAGCCCCCCGACCATGATGAAATCAAATTTAAGTTTTTAAAAGGTTTCTGGTTAATTGGCTATAACTTATTTTGGAATACAGATATTCCAACACAGCTTGTTTCATTGCACTCTGTATTAAAGAACCTTTTCAAGGACGTATAACAATTGGTATTATTCATACGCATACCAAGGTTTTCACAATTTTTGCCACTAGTGTCAAATTCAGCATGTTCTAACACGATGCCCGGCACAATTGCCCTCCTGCACCTGCCTTAGCTACACCACTGCTCCTCCCCATAGTACTCATCCAGCATCCAATAGCTCCCTGGCTCAGGACCTTTGCCATTATCTGGAGCAGCAGTCCCCAAACTGTGGGTCCAAGACCCACCAGTGGCATGGGACCCAATTTTTGTGAGTTTGTGACACTGACAGGTCAGATTAGGCTACGTGCATTAAGGATTAAACTAGCTGCTACTGTGGGGGAGCACTGCTGCCCATCACCATGACAGTCACAGCCCTTACCATTTATAAAGCTGGCATAAGACTTTAGGGTAGTGCTTTTCAAACCTTTTAGCACCCAGACCCACTTTTTAGAATAACAATCTGTCCAGGACTCAATGGAAGTGATATCATGGTTGGAAGTGTCATCATTGTGATGCCAGAACCTGCTGCTTTCCTGTTAACGCAGCAATAAGTTATTTCTCAGCCATTTTCCAATAACAAAGTGAATCACAAAGAAAAAAGCCTATTTACAACCTTGACACAAGTGAAATAGCCACATAGCCCTCCCCTTTCCAGCACAGCATCTTCCTATACTTTCAGTATGGCTGCTCTAAATGCTTTGTGACCTGCCTGAAATTGGCTCGCAACCCACCAAGTGGGTCACAACCCACAGTTTGGGAACCACTGCTTTAGGATGTATAAACATCTGAGAACCACTTATCTGGAGAGATGGGGATAATCTAGGGCAAAGTTTCTCAAATTGCGGGTTGTGACCCATTTGGTGGGTCATGACGTTATTATTGGTGGTCCCGAAGATGAAACTGACAAGCTGATCACTAAGGAGGAAAATGCATTGAGCCCTATGGAAAGTGAAACTGAGAGCGCAATCCTAACCCAGATTTAGGCCGGCACAATTAGGCCACCAAAGTTTGGCTGGCACCATAAAGTATGTTCTGAACCACTCTTGGAGTCAGAAGCCAGCACACAAAAGTGCACCATCCTCCTTGACTCCGGGAGTGGTCCAAACATGCTTTACGGTGGCCCTTGTGCCAGCCAAATTTTGCTGGTTTAACTGTGCCGGCCTAACTCCAGGTTAGGATTGCGCCCTGAGCTACATTGCATGTTAACTTGTCAGTAGGCAAATGTGCCTTGATCCATTGCAAAGGGCAGGACCATTGCAAAGGGCAGACCAAGAGGAATCCAACACCACCAGAATGGTCATGACCCCCTGAACTCAGATCCCAAAAAGCACTTGAGAAGGAAGTTCCTCCCTCCAAGACAACAAAAGTATTGAGGCCTATGAAAAGCTAAGCTACACGGTCAAATTAAGTAATGGGTAGGCGTCCATGCCTTGGCTTAGAGCGATGGTCAGGAGAAGGGGAATGGAAGGCCACAAAGTATGGTGAAACTTTTCTTTTCCTCTCCTCATTGAACTTTATTATTATTATTTATTATTATAAATATAAATATAAATATATTATATTCTAAATATATTATTTATTATTATAAATATATTATTAACTTTATTATTATTACTATTTGCCTGTAAACCGCTTTGTGAACTTCGTGTTGAAAAGCGGTATATAAGTACCTGTTGATTGATTGATTGATTGATTGATTGATTGATTGCTCTGGGTTTTAATGCTGTTTAGAGGGAAGGTGCTCAGATTTCACCCCAGCCCAGATTTTGGAATGTCCTCCGTTTCCATTGGCAGAGAAATGTGCAGTTTTTCCAAGGTGTTTCTCTTTCCCAAAAGATGCAGGAGTGGGTCCAACTTTTTACAGGAAAGTAAGCTTGCAGAAGTGAGACCCTAAAGGTCAAGATAATTATTTGTGCATAAATTATCTGACCATTACAAAGCACAAATCCATGTGTAGGATCAAGCTGATCCCCAGGAAGGCTGAGGAAAGATACATAGATTTTGCAGGCTGATGCTCTAGTGTTGAACACATTTGAATATGTATCCAGCCCAAACAAAAAAGTTAAATTTAAAACTGATTTTGTCCCAAATCACATTGAACTGGTTCAAATATAAGAACTTGAGTTCTGGGTAGTGCTGGGTAGGGCTGAAAATTTTGTTAATGGGGGGGTGGGTGGGAGGACTGAGATAGCAGGCAGACTACAGAGAGAATTCACTTGGTGGGACAGGGCTGGCTTCCCCATCTCATCTCCTCTTATTTAACTTTTTCCGTTAATTATTTATAATTTTTGAAATTTGCTTGATGTTGTCACTTCTGCCATGATATAACTTCCAGGTTAATGACATCACTAGTGGTGGATCACACAGCCATATTGGCATTCTAAAAAGTGGGTCCGGTGCTAAAATATTTGAGGACTGCTGATCTAGGGAGAAGAAGGCTGAGGAACTCACACGGAAGTTCAGCTCCTTTACAAGAGCGCAACAGCCCTGGGCAGCCTTTGCCCTGGTGGTGGTATCTGGGCCCTGCAGTCTCCTTATAATGCTGCCCATTTCCACCTCGACTGCTGTACTGGACAGCTCGGAAACCCCAAAAGGACAGGGCCCTGAAGTTAGGTCTTCCAAGTGTCTAAGAGAAGGAGAGATTAGAGAGAAAGCAGCTTAGCTTTATTAACAAACCAGTCATAACTGTTTTTATCATTTAGTGCAGCAGTTCCCAAACTGTACAGTCCTGGCCAAAAGTTTTGAGAATGACACAAAGATTAATTCACACAAGGTCTGCTGCTTCAGTGTGGAAGATGGCAATGTGCATATATTCCAGGATGTTATTAAGAGTGATCAGGTCAAGTGGAATTAATTGCAAAGTCCCTCTTTGCCATGAAAATGAACTTAATCCCCCCAAAACATTTCCACTGCATTTCAGCCCTGCCACCACAGAAGCAGCTGACATCATGTCAGTCATTCCCTCGTTAACACAGGTGTCAGTGTTGACCAGGACAAGGCTGGAGACCACTCCATCATGCTGATTGAGTTAGAATAACAGACTGGAAGCCTTAAAAGGAGAGTGGTGCTTGACATCATTGTTCTTCCTCTGTTCACCATGGTCACTTGAAAGGAAACATGTGCAGCCATCATTGCTTTGCACAAAAAGGGATTCACAGGCAAGGATATTGCTGCTACTAAGATTGCACCTACATCATGTATGTAGATTGCACCTACATACATGATCGGATCATCCAGAACCTCAAGGAGAGAGGTTCAGGTGTTGTAAAGAAGGTGTCAGGGCACCTGTCGCCCCGGAGCCGATCCCCCCGCGGATAGCCCAGAGCGACGGGGGGGGTGTCTTACCGGACTCCACGGGGCTGGCTGGATGGTGCAGAGTGGCCATGCTGCTCTCCCAGGCTGGCTGCTCCGCAGAAGAGGCCCGGCATGGTGGAGGGGCGGCGCTGGCAGGGCCGAGCGAGCCGATTGGGGGAGGCCGCTGCACCCCCGTGCCACTCTGGCAGCATGCACTGCCCTGGGAGCCGTGGTGGGGGTGCGGCGTGGCGCTGCACCAGGAGAACCCGGGGCACCGCGCAACAGGCCTCCTCTCTGTCTGGCACCCAATGATGACATCATCACGGGCAGCAGCTATAAGCAGGGGTGGGCCCAGTGGGGGTGGAGCCTCCGGCTTCAGCCAAGAGGCTCATAAGGAGCCCAGCCGGCAGGAAAGGGGGTCGCTCTTCCCCTGGCTGGGCAAGGGGAGAAGGGTAGACCTCCAGCGAGCCGGCCAGCAGGACCAAGCTCTCCCCGGACCGTGGCCTTAACAGGAACATACAAGCCCCGCTCCTAATAGGGCTCCAGCCCTGGGCAACAGGCCCTGTGGGGGGTAAGCTGCAGTCCCCTACCCAAAACCCTTGGCAGGCCCCACACAGCGGGCTGCCCGGAGGGACCACCATTGCCCCCTCGTAGGCTCAAGACCTCCAGCTGGTAATTGGCCCAAGGCAGCCACAAGTGAGCCTGACCCTCCAGCGAGCGCGAGGAGCACCCTCGATCCAGGGTCGCCGTCGCTACGTATAGCAGGCGGAAAGAGAAGGAGGGATCCTGTGAAAGGAACAAGGAACCCCAGAAGAGACTGTGCCAGCAAGACTGAGGACTAGCCTCGATGCATGTAAAGGCGCTCACGACAATAAACCGTCTAAGTCGCACCTGCTCCCGTCTCTCACCCGCTTATTCTCGGTATCCGAGGGTCTGGTCCCATCGGAGGGTGAGTACCAGCCTCTCCCCAAGCCGCCACCATGGAGCCAATGACAGCGCCCAAGAAAGTCCAGGAGCCAGGACCGTCTCCTAAAGGTGATTCAGCTGCAGGATCGGGGCACCACCAGTGCAGAGCTTGCTCAGGAATGGCAGCAGGCAGGTGTGAGTGCATCTGCATGCACAGTAAGGTGAAGGCTTGTGGAGGATGGCCTGTTGTCAAGAAGGGCAGCAAAGAAGCCACTACAGGAAAAACATCAGGGACAGACTGGCATTCTGCAAACAGTACAGGGATTGGACTGCTGAGGACTGGGGTAGAGTCATTTTCTCGGATTAAACCCCTTTCCTATTGTTTGGGGCATCGGGAACAAACCTTGTCCATAGAAGAAAAGGTGAGCGCTATCATTGGTCCTGTGTCATGCTGACAGTAAAGCATCCTGAGAACATTAATGTGTGGGATTGCTTCTTAGCCAAGGGTGTGGGCTCACTCACAATTTGGCCCAGGAACACTGCCATGAATACAGAATGGTACAACAACATCCTCCAAGAGCACCTTCTCCCAACCATCCAGGAACAGTTTGGTGACGAACAATGCCTTTTCCAGCATGATGGAGCACCTTACCATAAGGCAAAAGTGATAACTAAGTGGTTTGGGGACCAAAACATTGAGATTTTGGGTCCATGGCCTGGAAATTCCCCAGAACTTAATCCCATTGAGAACTTGTGGTCAATCTTCAAGAGGCGGGTGAACAAACAAAAGCCCACGAATTCTGAAAAACTCCAAGCATTGATTATGCAAGAATGGGCTGCCATCAGTCAGGATGTGGCCCAGAAGTTGATTGACAGCATGCCAGGGCAAATTGCGGATGTCTTGAAAAAGAAGGGTCAACACTGCAGATACTGACTCCTTGCATAAACTTAATGTAATCTATATATATATATAAGAGAACGTGGGTGTGTTTGTGTGTACGTGTGTTTGTGTGTACATGTGTTTGTGTGTACATTTGTGTGTACGTATGTTCCGCATAGGCTCCGCAACGCCTGGAGCGATTGACACCAAATTTGGCACGCATACACCTTGCATAAACCTTGTTGCCTAGTTTGTCTCACCAGGCGACAAACACTGGGGGGTCAGACCCCCGGGGGTAGGGGTGCGCAGGGGGTGCAACGTAAAAATGATTGAAAACGGCCAAAATCGGCATCGACTCCATAGTTTCCAGAGTCGCCAAGACGAGCGGCGACGCTCCCGACACCAGTGGAGTCTGGGTCCGCCCCCCCCTTGGTGTGGGGGGCAAGAAGGGGTTCGAAACCAAATGTCCACTGTGCCCTGCTGTAACGCCTGGACCAATTAGCACCAAACTCGGCATGCACAAGCCTTGCGGCCTCGCCACAAACACTGTGGGGGTCGGGGGCCCCTAGCGCCCTTGGGGGTGAGGGTGCACAGGGCCCCCCACGTTAAAATGGTTGAAAATGGCCGAAATTGGCTTGGAATCCGGAGTTACTGGAGTCGCTGAGACGAGCGGCGATGCTCCCGACGCCGGTGGAGTGCAGGTTCAGCCCCCCTTGGCGTGGGGGGCAAGAAGGGGTGCGAAACAAAACGTCCGCCATGACCTCCTGGAATGCCTGGAGCGATTGCCACCAAGCCCGGCATGCACACGCCTTGCGGCCTGGCCACAAACACTGTGGGGGGCAGGCCCCACTAGTGCCCCTGGGGGTGGGGGTGCGCAGGAGGCCCCACATGAAAATGGTTGCAAACGGCCGAAATCGACATCAAATCCGTCGTTTCCGGGGTCACCAAGATGAGTGGCGATGCTCCCGATGCTGTTGGAGTCCGCGTTCAACCCCCCGGGCGTGGGGGATGAGAAGGGGTGCGAAACATAACGTCCGCCATGCCCTGCTGGAACGCCTGGAGCGACTGGCACCAAACCCGGCACACGTGTGCCTTGCAGCCTGGCAACAAAAACTGCGGGGGTCAAGCCCCCCTAGTGCCCCCAGGGGTGCTCGGCACTGTGGGACCTCCCAAGACTGTCTCTGTGCATGCTCACACTGCCCTCGGCTTGGCCTGACCGCTCCGACAAACAGGCGCGCTCCTGGCCCAGCACCGAACATGGGGGTGCCATGATTCAAGGCACTGCAGGTGAATGGCAGGCGGGCAGGCAGGGGATCAAGGGCGCACTGTCTCGGGAGGTCCCACAATGCCGAGCACCCGGCCACGGCCAACAGGGGAGCCTCGGGTGCCGTGCTCGCTCCTGCCCGCCCTGCGCTCCAAAGCCCTGTCCTGTGATGGTGCAGGAGGATTGGAGCTACGTGCAGAGCCCTTGCGGAGCACGGGCAGGCAGCGGGCCGGACAGCCGCCCTCTGGGGTACCCTCCCTGGAGATGGGGGAGCCAAACTGTGACCTGGCCGCATGTGAAGCAAGCACTGCAGGAACACCGACATGTGTTCCCTACAGTGCAAACCCAAAAGTCTGCTTGCTTGCATGAGGCAGGGTTAGCCAGAGGGACTCGCTGCCACAAGAGGCTGCCATGGCTGTCAGCATAAGCAGCCCAGTTGGAGGGAAGGGAAATGCAAGGAGAACCAAGGCAGCCACGCAGTTCAGAGAGTGGCGCTTCTCTGGTACGCTGTGCTTGGGGACCTCTCGGAAGAAGCAGGCGGCCAAAGAAGGCATAGCTTGATGAACTGGTTCAGGGAACAGGCAGGCAGGCAGCCTATTCTGAGCCTGGACTGCGGCGATCAATCCCGGGCTTGGAAGAGGCTGCCTTGCATCACGGCCTGGGCCACAATGACAGTGGGCGTGGTTTTGTCAGGGGTGTGGCTACACCGGACATGGTTACATCAGAGGGCGTGGCTACTCAGCGCCGCCAAGAAAGTTGGCGCCCCTGGGATTCAGTGAATCATAGAATACTGTGTATGTGTAAAAACCCTATGGAAACATGGTGGTTTAGACAAGACTGCCCATCTAAGCTGCCTTGGGCATGTTTATTTGCCTAAGCTGCCCTGGCACCACGCAGAACACCACCCAGGGGCGAAATGGCAGCTGCTGTATCCTACGGGCCAGAGCATCCGCCGGAGTCTCCTCGGGGTAAGGGAACATTTGTTAATCCGCTGGCCTCAATGGGTCTCCTTGGATCAGTGCCCATGACTTAGCAGTGCCCATGGAGGGCCCCCTCTTGGCCTTCCCCTGTCCTCAGAAGCCTCCCTGCCACCCGTGGCTCCTTTCCTGCGTGTTGCCAATGCTGAGGTCTCTCTGCCGGTGCTGGGTGTCTCCTGACAGCGTGGGCGTGCCTTACAGCACTTTTGCCATACCCAGCACCAGTGGATTGCTGGAGCTGCGCCTGATAGGATTGGGCGCTTATGAAATTTGAGGTGGTTATCTTGATATTGCTGAGAACCGTGCGGCAGAAACAACCCTGAGCACAGCTTTGCTTGCCTGCATCTTTGCAAATGGCTGTGAAGCCAGATAAAAAATAAACCTCATGGAAGAGGTTTGATCTGATGATCTTCCTTGGGCCAAATCAATAAGAAAGTGAGGATCACACTCCCAGACTTCTGTTTTTGGAGCCCCTGCCTACTTTGAAAAGAGGAACTGCTTTCTGTTAATAACTACATTATAAGCTAGCCACAGAGCACCTGAGGCCACTCCCAGACTTCTGCTCTTCGAGCCCCTGCTGCCTGCCTAGAAAAGAGCGACTGCCTGCTAATAATAGTAATAGTCAATTTTACTTCATAAGTGGTTAGTAAGAATAAGCTGACTCTAGCAAAGAGGAACCACACAGCACATCTGTTGTGCACTGTGCAGCAGCAGCTGAAGGGAAAAAAGCAGGCTTCCTTGACCTTCACGACACACACACACACACACACACACACACAGACACTTTTCTGCAGCTTTCTCTGAGAAATCTGTGCTCTCATTCAGCCCTCTAAAATGAAGAGATGAATGAAATAAGCACCTCAGAGACTCATCATGGCTGTAGCAGGAATAAAAACCACCCCTCCCTGGACTTGTAGAATGATAAACGCGAGTGGTTGGTTCCTATTGCAAGATCAACCCCCAGATGGAACAATTAAATCTCCTCCATGCCCAAGGCTGGTCGCTGCTGCTGTCCATCGCATCAGCCTGTGAACGAGAAAAGAGAGCAAAAGTTGAGGAGGAGTTGGGTCCAAGCACTCTGCTTTGCTTTGGAAGCAGCCATCCCAGCCAAGCAAAAGGGAGAACATCAACACACCCTGTGATTTGCGTTTTGGCCAGAGAAAAGCTGCTTGGCGACATTGTTACCAGTAAATCTCACTCTTTATTTTACTTTGTTCCTGGTTATATTAATCTCATGGACTCTGAAATCAAGCTACAATTCACAGGCCACACTTTCCAAAAAACTTTGGTCAAGCTTAAAAACAGACCCTCTATCTCCCCACCTTCCATCCTGGAAGGAAAATGATACTCCCATTATCTCTAGATGAATGTAATCCTGTCAGATATCTTTGCATTGTTTACATTTGGTATTTGCTCTCCTGAATGCAATTCCAGGAAATCTTGTATTTTGGATACCTGCATTTTACATTAACTTGTGCAAACCTAAGTTTAAGTTGCTAGGCTTCTACTGGCACCAAGGGTAATGTGTATTTTTGCTGACACTACTAGCTATGTTCACATCCTGCTTGATTAGGAGGAGTTTCTCCCATGCACATCCATTTATCCATTCCCAAATTAACTCCAAACACACAAAGTTACACATTAATCCCCTGCATGCAGATATACTAGGAGAATTTCACTAGCAAATTGTCACTCTCTGAGTGTCCACCACCCTGCACACAGAACTGCTGACCCAGTGAACAATGAACAACATTGCGTCAGTGCTAAGCGCCAGGTAGGATGGCGCTGCCCAATGCATCTGCCATTTTGCTGCCCATTCCCCCAATTCGGAGAGATCCCTCTGGAGCTCTTCACAATCCCTTCTGGTTTTCACCACCCAGAAAAGTTTTGTGTCATCCACAAACATGGCCACCTCACTGCTTATGCCTGTCTCCAGGTCATTTATGAACAGGTTGAAAAGCACCGGCCCCAAGACAGATCTCAGGGGCACTCTGTTTTTCACCTCTAGCCATTGCATTTCATAGACAGTGTTCCTTCCAAATGGCACAAATCTGCTAAGGGCCTGACCCTATCCAACTTTCCAGGGCTGATGTAGCCATGCCAATGCGGTGTGCACCGCATCCTGCAGAGGGGGTGCAGTTAGGGAGACCTCCTCAAAGTAAGGGAACACCAGCGCTGGAAAGTTGGATAGGATTGGGCCCTCAGTCAGTGTCTCTGATTGTCTGGACTAACTTTAGTAGAATTCTTGTTTTCCTGAGACCTAAAAGCAGGGTTCGTACACCCACGAGTCAAGCTGTAGCGGCTGCTTTGAAGGGCAGGTGGACAGAGGCAGGCCCTGCACTCAGCCAGAGGGCATCCGACTTTCCAGTCCCCGGGAACGGTCCCCTGACAGAGCACGTTTTGCTCATTGCAAACTCACTCTTTGGCAATTCTAAGCCGGTGGCCACGTTGGGACTGGGAACTCTTCAGCCACTGACCTTTTACCTGACCTTCACATCTAGCTCATTAGCTAAGTGCCAGAATGTTTTGTTACTTTTCTCTCTTAATGCAACAGACTGACATCTTCCTCCTTGAGCCCTTCTCTTCGTAAGCAAGCCATGCTAATATTTAGGTATAATATTTGGTTCCTTGTAACCAATCTATTTTTAATACATGGAAAGAAAACTCCTCTGGCATTGCTTCTAGCAGAACTTATTCCAAGTCCCTGTACACATGGATTATCCTTTATCCAGACATCTGAGATCCAGACTATTCTGAAATACAAACATCTGTAGTCAAGACTTTTTTAAAAAGAACTTTCTATAGAGAGAAGGTCTTCTGCTCATTCCCATGTACAGACTTTAAGTTTCATTCTTTGCTCATCAGTGTGTGCCTATACAGACATTGTTGAAAAATGTCAAAGGGTCCAGTAACCCAAATAAAGTAAAGGTAAAGGTTTCCCCACGACCGAATGGTCTAGTCGTGACCGACTGTAGGGGGCGGTGCTCATCTCCGTTTCAAAGCCTGTGAGCCGGCGTTTTTGTCCGATCATGGTGGCCAGCATGATTCTACGCCGTAGCGCACGGAACGCCGTTACCTTCCCACCAAAGTGGTCCCTATTTATCTACTTGCATTTTAGGTGCTTTCGAACTGCTAGGTTGGCAGGAGCTGGGACAAGCAACAGGAGCTCACTCCGTCATGCAGTCTCGAACTCCCAACCTTGCGGTTGAAAGCCCAGCGACAGCGGATTAACTCGCTGCGCCACCACGTCCCTAACGCCACCACGTCCCTAATAGATGTATTAATTACCTAATACACCTAATAGAATAGTAACCCAAATAGATGACAACAAAAAGAGCGAGAAGTGTTTATCATTCTATTCATGCAGTTATTCTGAAATCTAAAAAATTTTCCCATCCCAAGCAGTCCAGATAAGGAATAATTGACCTATATATACATCCAGCAATGTGTTCAACAAGGCGGTCAGACTTCCCTCACCCCAGAGGACTCTGTCCAAGAACGTTTTCAAATAAACAGATCAATTCTCTTACTTCAAGGTTACTGGTGTTATTTTAAAAAATCTCCAACTCATCCTTACCATTTTTTCCTTCATGACAGATACAATGGGACTTACTTCTGAGTAGACATGCCTCAGATTGTGCTACCAGTCTCTTGTTTGAGTATGGCCAGCACTGGGATAAAAACAGACTTTTTACAATAGTCAGACTTCATCCACATGGTGACATTGAACCTTTACTGGAAAGGTACAACATCTGTCCTTGCCCATGCAGCCACCCCACATAAACATATAAACATATGAGATAAAATATTGTTATGAGAGATATGAGAGAACATATTAATATTCTTTCTTCTGTTATTGTGGTGGTGGTTGTTATTGTTAAAAATCTCCAACTCATTGTTACCTCTTTTTACTTCTGCATTCTGTCCGTACAGCTGAGCACCAAAAACTCCTTCCTTGCGCTGAGGCTACTTGAACCTCACACAGTCCACACGGCCCCTCAGCCTCAACAGCCCTTTTGTGACACAGGGGACAGTGAGACCCAAAATCTGACAGGGGCCAGCCCAACAAAGGCTAATGCTGGGACTTTCCTTATAAGGGCAAAGGGATGAGCAGGAAGGGTGCAAATGGTGGGTCCACAGAGAAAGTCAAACATCTCCTGGTACAAAGGAGAGGGCAGCCCTCAGGTCCGATGTAACAAGCATTTGAAGCACCAGGATTCTCTTGTGCCAAAGCAGCAGTTGACTCCACAGCATGCCCTTCTTGGCAGCCCAGCTGGCCATGTCACCCATCCCAAGCTGAGCGCTGATGCTGCTGGCACTGCTCTCTTGCAGACCCCCAAAAGATGCAAACGTGAACCCTCACCAGAACCATCAAGTAAAAACCTCTCAAAGGAAGATAACATTGGCATCCAGACAGTGGCATAGCTAGGCCATTTTACACACATCTTTGAGCCCTTCTCTTTGTAAGCAAGCCATGCTAATATTTAGGTACGGTATGTCTAAAATGGTGAACATATACCTATGTAAGTTTTTTTTAAGGAGATTTCATTTTTTAAAGCTTTCGTAGCCTGTTTATCACTATAGTAACAATATATAGGTGTGAGAACATTTTTTCAGTTTCTATGTCAGAATATAATTCCCTGAGAGCAACAACAGAAGAGTGGCCACTGCTGAGGCAGGGCAAAAATTTCTGTGCACAGTTGTATTGGAAAAGGCAGGAGATACCCTGAGGAGATAAGGAATGGTATCAGCAATGGCCTCTTGTCCCAGATTAGCCAGGGATTACAGGGTTAACCCCCAAGGTCTTTGCAAGCCTCAGGAGCACAGCTGTAGGTTGATGAGGCCCCTGGCTAGGAAGAGGTTAGCACAGGTGCAGATGGGTGTGGCTGATGCTAGAGCCTGCCTAGCAACAGACACCGACTGGCTGGCCTCAGTATAAAGTAGGAGGAAGGTGCTGGAGGAAGGCACGATGAGGACCTGGGAAGGTGCTGGATGGATTGGGACTGCCTGCCCGAAGGACGGACTGAGGAACTGGCTGAAGGACTAGATAAGGTAAGGTTGTTTTGGGAGACTATTGTTGGAAATTGTTGTATGGCTGCCATGCCCCATTGGCAGGAAGAGGGTTCCCAGGGTGCTCTTGTTCTCTCCTCATGTGATTTCCTCCATGTGAACTGTCTGAACAAGACTAATGTCTTAAGGCTCACAGACCTGTAAGATGCAGAAGAAGACGTGAAATGCCAATGCAATAGGTGATTTCTTGACAAACCAAAACAAGGGAGTCAAACCACTTTCTGGTTCATTTCTACGTTTATCTATTTCAATTTGCTTCTGATTCAAGAAGTAGAGGTTTGGTTATTATCAGTTCTAACTCCCAGACCACATGGGAAAAGACAGAAGTTGTGCTGATCTGCACATACAATGATTACAACCAGTGTGATATTGAATCCTCACCTTAAGATGTGTTGTTTAGAAATACTAAACAGAGAAGTTCACAGAGTGTACAGAAATTAGAAATAGGGAAGAAACACAGGGAGGAAAGAAAATGTGTTGCTGAAGTAGGCAGATCTAGTGGCTAAACAAATACAGTACATTTAAAGATTTCACATACCTCAAAATATTGAATAGATTTCTATAAGGCATATATTAAAAATACCTTAGTTAAATTTAATGGGACATGGAATGCCATTTTAGATCAGTTTGATTGTTCTTTTGGTGATCTTTAATACTTACACATATACATTCCAAATGTGGGTTGGATCAACCATATTGATCATCTTATATACAGTTTACATGATAAAGTAAAAGTGACAGCATGATGAAAGCAGTTTCTACAGATCTCCCTCTAGTCATAAATGTTTTACAATTACCTTACCTTGGGACTGAAATGCTGTAATATGCACTCTGTGGACTTCCTCTAAAAACTGTTCTGAAACTTCACCTGGTAAAAACGAAACACAGTAATGCAACAGAAGCCGGTCATCTATTGATCTGATGATCTGATCTGAACTCAGATCTGATTATTAACATTAAAGTCTAAACAGTATTGGAGCAGAATACTTAAAGGACTGTCTCTCTTCATATGATTTTTTTCTGTTCACTGATATCAGTCAGGGAAGCTCACCCCACAACTATAGGACATGTGAAAGGTCTTGCTCTGTTGTGGTGCCCATGTGGTGGAACTCTTTGACCCAGGAGATCCATCTTGCTCCCTCCTGGACAATGTTCTTTTTATTAAAGTCATATTTTTGGTTTTTGTCGGCTTTTAACTAGACCAGAGCTTGAGTATAACTACTTTCATCTGTTCCAGAAATGCTTATCTGCAGCTCTTGTCTAGGCCTGATTTAAGACTAAGCTGTGCCTGACGCACCGAAAATTCACTAATGCTCCTACCAGTTACCCCACCATTCACCACCTTACCTCTAAGCAGGTTGCTGCTGCCACCACCCAAAAAATGCACAGAAAGCAGCAGTCTATTTCACTACCACCTTCCTTGCAAAGTTCCTTTAAATAACATTGGAAATATGGGATGTGCTAGCAGCAATTGCTGCAAGCCTTTTCAAATATACTTTCATAAATACAATTTTTAAAATCTGACAAAAAGTCCATTCTGCATTATTAACTGTGCAATAGTCCAGTTACCATCTGGCTCCCTACCTAGCCTCGAAAAGCACTCTCTTGATCAGTCCATTACATGGTCTGGCCCCAAAATATCCATGTAGTTAATGCACCAAAATGCCATTTCAGGTACTTTCAGGAGGGACAGCAAGATTCGCAATAAAATTCATAGGTCTATTCCTAATCATATTAACTAGAGGCCCTTTTTCCAGTGGTTGTCATCTAATATTTGGCAGGGGGAGAGTGACTGTTCACTCCCACAATGTCTTTTCTAGCGGCTGCTTGCTGGCGTTCTGCATCTTTTTACAGCCTTTTTGGGACAGAGATCCACTAATTATTCCATTTGGTCTGTAAACCACTTTGTGAAGTTCTTGTTAAAAAGCAGTATATAAATACTCTTAATAATATAAAACATTCAGAATTAATTTGCAAAATGTATTAGAATATTTGTTATTTTGTAATATGTATTTTTTAACTCCTAAGGAATATGGTAATCAAATATGGTCTATTTCAAGAATAACAGTTTCAGAAAGTTGTTAAGCTGTACAATAAGGGGAAATAAGGCAAGCTGATGTGCAAAGAAATAGTCTCCAACCTTCTTCCTCCAGCGGTTCCTCATGGGTTGTTATTGTCAATCTGCTGATGTAATTTGCAGCCTTAAAGCAGCGAACTTTCCCAACTATTGTATTTTCCCAGCACTTGAAGCAGATAGAGCACAAAATGCAAAATCATCCTCCCACATAGTGGCTTTACGTGCTTCTGACTAATTCTGATTAGGACATTGCATTATTTTTTTTAAAGTCTACCCCCACCTTTCAAATCTTCAAGCAGCTAACAGTCAGGCTTGACCAAGGTCCATGCATGGATGTCATCAAAACTGGATTACTACCTCTATATGGCCCTTGAAGACCAACTTGGTACCAACAAAACATGGTAGCATGTACTATTATTGGGGTGTGGCATTTTTTGATAGTATCAAGCAGGGACGAACGGAGCCCTGTGTGCGCCCATGGCAGGGCGACGAAACCGCGCCCCCAGCATGTTGCCCCACCCCCATGTGTCGCCCAGCCACGCCTCCCTGCGCCCGCAATAGCTCCATTTTGGAGCGGAACGGACACCAGGGAGGGAGGGAGGGCCAGACAGCATGCGGGTTAGTCCGCGGACTCCACACAATGGTGCCCCGCAGCCGTCCTGCCACTGCCGGCACCCATGGCTCGTGCCACCCCAGGCTATACCCTTCCTCCGCCTCTGGTATCAAGCCATTGCTCCTTCAACTGCACTGGCTGCTCATTTGTTTCTGGGTGTAATTCAAAATGTCGGTGTTGACTTTTAAAGCCCTAAACAGCCTAGGGCTGGCATATCAAGGGATCACTTCCCTCATTTCAGACCACATGTCCCTTGAGCTCATGGGGGTGGGGAGTCATCCTGCAAGTGCTGTCATTCGCTAAAGCTTGAGTGGCAGCAAGAATAGAGACTTCTCCATACTAGCACCACAACTATGGCCCTTCCTTGTCAGTGTTCAATTGGGTTTGAAGACCTTTTTATTTCGTGCCACTTTTTTGCTGTAATGCTTGGAGTTTGGGTTTTTTGCTGTTGTTTAACACTGCAAGTACCTTGGGTCTTTTTTTAAAAAGGGATAATGTGGCGTATAACTGTTTTAAAATAAATACATCTTAATCATATTTATATATATTTTCCCTTCATTTAATGCAGACTGGACTGTTGGAGACTGCAGTCCTACCCACACACACCTCACCCCCCTGAGCACATGTGACTGACTTCCACGTGGACATGCCCAGGATTGCGCTGCCGGAGAATTTCTGCTAGGGTTAGCAGCAGAAATTAGCCGGTTTTGCTTCATGACCGGTCTGCTACTGGGCGATCACGCATTTCTCTTGTCACCAGAGGCATTTCTACAGGGATGGCAAAGCTCTAAGTTTTGCAAGAAGCCTTACCCTGTCATGTAAATCCCTCCTCTCCCTTGCTGCTGTAGCCAGTAAGCAACGCCAAGATTGGCTAAAACGGTGCAGGAGAGGAGTGATTTCCACTGCAAGGTAAGGCTTCTTGCAAAACTTAGAGCTTTGCCATCCCTGTAGAAACGCCACTGCTTGTCACATCGGAATGGTGACCTCGTTTTGCGGTTTTCGCACTTATTGCACAACCCTTTGGACAGAGTATTGTTTTCCCTAATATTAGACTATCTTTTCGGCTTCCCAGGCGCTGCTTCCTCCTCAGTCCCCGTCCTGCAGCAATGGCTCAACCCTCGCCTGGGAGGCGTGACTTGCAGCTTCTCACGCTCCTTGCCAGGAGGTTTTACCGCTCGCACGCGACAAATAAAAGGGCGCTCCTCGTACGCAATCAGCAGCCGACTTGCTCTTCCGGTTCAGTCGCTTTTGCAGAATGAACTAGATCAGCACCAACTTTGGAATTCCCCTCAATCAGTGACGGCAATATATTATGCTGCAATGTTGGCATTTCAGTTCGCGTTCATGTCTCGTCCTTTTACTGTGGAACCAACCTCCTTGTGTGGAACACGCAGCGCAGACGGAGGAATACAACTTCCGATGCAGCACGGATCCTAGTGAGAATGGCAACTTTTTAAATAGATACAAGTAGATGCTGTATATTCCTGTAAAATTCGGGGTGATTTCCTCAAACTCTGCGTTGAGGGATCTGTAATTTAAAATCCAGGGCATGCTTCTTGCGGCATGCTACAATGCTACTTGCTTTTGTATGCGTTGGGAAAATTTAACGATTATATGTGCATAGCTTCCCCCCATTCTCTTCTCTGCATAAAATGAGGCATCTTTAGTCAACTAAATTCAGCCTCCTTGAACTCCCATTGAAAGTTCCTTTTGAATAACATTTATCAATGAATGTGTTTAAGATTGCATGCAGCCCAATCATATGCATGTACATTCTGAAAGTCCTACCATTTAGTTCAGTGGGATTTATTCCAAGCAGGATGTTCTTTTGGATTTAGATGTTTTTCTTGCTAAAAAATTTAATGATGCTTAAACGTGCAATGCCTTTCAAGCACCATTTTCTGTAACACATGTTTTTGACCACTCAGTGATTGTTGGTTTTCAGGTTTGCATAACTTTATTGAGAGCCTGTGTTTGGATTAGAATTTAACATGTCTGATCTGACAAAAAAACAGAAAAGAAATAATACAACATTTTGTCCTTCTGTTTTTCTTTAAAGGTAGATTGCTCAGTGCCTTGCACCTTCAAGATTGTTCAGTGGCTTAGAATATGGCAAAAGCCGTAATAATTGATCTGTGCAGTTTAGGAGCAAGTTCTTGGAATACTGCAACCCAGGAATCATTGAGCAAGACCTTGGAAGCTGTTGGAGAAGAGGACACGTTACACATCCCATTTGTTTACCTTATATGTTGCCGAAGCCTCCAAACTGAAAGGAAGGATGAAGATGTGTTTCACAGACAACTGCAAAAGTTTCATTGCCCACAGAAAGGACTTGAGATCGTGTGTGCCCAGAGTACAGTTGCTGCCTTGTACTCCATTAAACAAAAGCTTGATGAAAAAGGCATAAGTTGTGTTCAAATAATCTTACCCTCCCAAGAAAAACTCTCAATGAGAGAGTTTATTGGTCAGCTTTTTACTAGTGTTTATCAATTTGAGTTTAAAGATTTACAGATGAATTGTGGAGAAAACTACCTCAAGAAATCCACAGAACCTCAGAGTGAATTAGTGTCACTTACAGATCAAGATGTGGAAATGATTCAAAATGAGATCAAGATCTACTTGGAAAATCTTCCTGGTCTGAAAGGGGAACTCACCATTCTCAAATCTTTGTTGATCCCAGGTAATACAGAAATTGATTTAATAATCTGATTGCTGCTTTTCAATTCTTTTTTTTAATTACCCTTCTTTAAGTTTTTCAATGTACAGAGTGACAGGTGTTTCTTTATGAAGGAAGAAAAGAGTTCTGAATAGCAGGCTCAAGAAAATACAACCATGTACAACTCCTGTTGAAGCAATTGCTAAATATTAATAGCTTAGTTCCTTAACACAAACTTTAAATCTGAAGAACTTTTATACAATAGTCTTGTTCATTTTCAGCAGTCTACACTCACTGCTCTTTTCTCCCTACAAATTCTGCATCAAGGAAATCAAATCGTGTATTTGGAGTAAAATTACCCCAGTAGAAATACATTTTGCTCAAATCATTATTAGGATTTTGTAGAATGTGACACGTTTGAGTCAAAATTGCTACCAATACAAAGGGGGCAAATTTGCTACAAAGGGGGCAAAGAACTACAGGTGCAGTAACTTACATTCAAGTTTTTAAGATAACAAAAGTCACACAAAAAAAAAATTCTAGGACCAATAAAGTAAAAACTTTCCAGACCAAATAATGAAGTTATAGATGCGTTTTGGAGCTTTAAAATGGATGGAACAGATTCATGGAAGAAAGCCCACCACAGATTACAAACCATGATGATTATATGCAACCTACAGGTTTCAAAAGTAGCCTATCTCCAAATTCCAGATGCAAGGGAGCAGCAATAGGATACAGGTATATTCTGTGCCCTTACTGTTCCTAAAAAACTTATTGTTGAGACTTGGAAAGGCAAGTGCCTAGCCTCTGTTTCTCAAAGTACAGAGGATATCCTGTCTCTTTATATATTTTAATCTGTTGCATATAGAAAACAATTTTGTATAAATAAATTTTTGGATATATAAATTTTGGTATAGATAAATTTTTAATGCTTTTTCTAGACTTTTATGTATAGACTTGCTAGTGATCCTAGTTTTACATATGAGACTATACTATAGTCCAGTGGTTCTCAAACCTTTTACCACCGGTGCCCACTTTTTAGAATGACAATCTGTCCTGGACCCACTGGAAGTGATGTCATGGCCTGAAATGCTGTCATTGTCACACCAGAGACGGCTGCTTTCCTGAGAATGCAGCAATAAATTGGGTTATTTCTCAGCCATTTTCCAATAGCAAAGTGAATCAGAAATTTAAAAGCCTGTTTACAGCCTTGACACAAGCGAAACATCCACACAGCCCTTCCCCTTTCCAGCATCCCATCTTCCCATATTTTCAATATAGCTGATCTAGGTGCTTCATGACCCACCTGAAATTGGCTGCTGACCAACTTTAGGGTCCCAGTCCACAGTTTGGGAACCACTGCCTGTATCTAAAACTTCGGCACTTTTATCATTACAGATTATATTCTTTTGATTATTCCTTCCCCCACTCTTTTTCTTTTATATTTAGATTTTTACATACCTATATAATATTGTGTTTTATGATTCCAACATTTGTGTTGTATTCATCAACAAAGGAAAGCAAAAAAAAAAAAAAAAGGATACACGTATCGTGTTGTCTTGAGTGCTCTGTGAGACCTCTCATGGGCCACTATGAGATCAGGAAGCTAGAGTAAATAGGTCTTTGGCCTGATCCAGCAGGGATCTTCTTATGAACGTAAAGCTTTCTGCAGGAATTTTTGAAATGGGGCTGGGATGAGCTATAAGAATAAACCAAATTTGCATACTAAGTAGATGGGCAGAGGTTTGACTTGAGGCGCAATCCTAACCTGGCACAGTTAGGCAAGCAAAGTTTGGCTGGCATAAGGGCCACTGTAAAGCACGTTTGGCCTACTGTCTAAATCAGGGAGGATAGCTCACATCTGTGTGCTGGCATCTGACTCCAAGAGTGGTACAAACATACTTTATGGTGTCCCCTGAGCTGGCCAAACTTTGCTCGCCTAACTGTGCCAGCCTAACTCCAGGTTAGGATTGCACCCTTTTTCTTTGGGTGGCAATATTAGACCTTAATATCAATGCTTTTTTCATAAATGTTTACTAGATCATATCTTCAAACATGGATTCACTACCAGAGCAGGTGGCATCTCATACATACCAAGTTTGAGCTCCTTCAATCTCTTCAGTAGTTCCAAGCGGCGTGACCCACCTATTGTGGTTAGGGAAAACCTTCGTAGACTAGCCATTGCTGCTGGATTTGACCGAGATACATATCACACTGTAAAGGTAAAACAAATAATCTTGAGTCTTAATGGGCGAGAACATAGGAGAAGCAGCAAGGAAATTCCCTTCTATAGATGCAGTTCTTAAAGCTTAAAGCCCTCTCAAGGCTGGACAGAACCACTGTAGACATGGCCTCTTCAAAACTTTATCGAAAGTCCAGTTTTGCGTGTTCTACAATTGGGAGACTAAACTGTCAAGACCTCCACAAATAGTTGTCCTGATCTTGTAGCATGTCCAAGGGGCCACTGAGGTCTCATAGCTGGAGATGCTTCAGGAAGGCCTACCTTTCTGGAATGGCCTTGGTCAGATGGAGGGAAGGAAACGTGTGCTTTGGTTTGGGTGGTGTTCCTGTTAAATTTTGATGTTCGCAGTCTTATCAATTTGTTTTATTGTAAGAAGTTGTTTTAAACAGATATTAATCAGGTGCTTTGAACAATTTTTAAGGGACGTGGTGGCACAGCGAGTTAATCCGCTGTTGCTGGGCTTTCAACCGCAAGGTTGGGAGTTCGAGACTGCGCGACGGAGTGAGCTCCCGTTGCTTGTCCCAGCTCCTGCCAACCTAGCAGTTCGAAAGCACCTAAAAAAATGCAAGTAGATAAATAGGGACCACTTCGGTGGGATGGTAACGGCGTTCCGTGAGCTACGGCGTAGTCATGCTGGCCACATGATCGGACAAAAACGCCGGCTCTACAGGCTTTGAAACGGAGATGAGCACCGCCCCCTACAGTCGGTCATGACTAGACCATTCGGTCGTGGGGAAACCTTTACCTTGAACAATTTTAGAAAGATGGGATTTACAAATGCTTTAAATAAACATTTGGCAACATTCCGGCGGGGGTTGAAGACCTTTTTATTTTGAAAAGCTTTTAATTGTTGACAGGCTGGCTGGTTTTTATACTCTTGCTTATATTTTATGATCCACGGGGCTTGTTGTTGTTTTAAATTTTAATTGTTTTAATATTGTTTTTAAATTACTGCTTTTTAATGTTGTGAATTTTATTGTATTACTGTTTTTGTTGTAAGCTGCCTTGCGTGCCTATGGGCAGAAAGGCGGGGTATAAATTAAATTAATAATAATAAAGAACTTATTGACTGTGGATAAGGCCCCAGCAAAATGCTATTATGTATGACAGCTGCTATTCACAGCCTGAGATAGCAATCTTAACTCTGGGCTGGAATAAGCAGGCTGACACACTTGCACCATATACAGCCCGGGGTTGTGACTGGTTGTTGCACAACCTGGGGAAAAGGGAAAACGTTCTCATCCTCCTGGATAACGTGTAGTGGCCCCAGTGGGGCTACTCGGAGCTGCACCACCAAAATCGCTGGCGAAATGTC
The DNA here is from genome assembly GCA_029204185.1 of Lerista edwardsae. NCBI lineage: Eukaryota > Metazoa > Chordata > Lepidosauria > Squamata > Scincidae > Lerista > Lerista edwardsae. The sequence goes on from JAJKFI010000034.1 coordinate 5,136,398, forward strand.
AAGCATCGAGGGCCAACTGGGCTAGGGATTTGGGTTAGGATCCGGTCCAAGTGCTGAATCCTGGTGCCACCCCACTTCCCAGGCCAGCCTAACCACAGGCCTGCTTGTCCTCTGCCCTGACTCTACCCAATTCCGCAACTGAGCCCCTGTGACAGCCAAGCAAAGCCAGCCTTACCTTCTGCATGTTGGTTCACCAAGGCCACTGACTGGGGTAGCACAAGGGACTTGTGCCGACCTACCTTAAAGGTAGGATTGCACTCTAAAAGATACTATTCATAAAGTCTGAGGGCTCAGAGATGGATTCTGAGTTCCAAAACTGTACCACTCCCCCAAATATATGCTAATTGCAACAGGAAAATTAACAGGGGAAAAACATATTATCATGGTAACAGCATTGATAAAGCTGAACAGTCCCCCTCATAAAATAAAAAATAACTATGCACTTCACCCTACACACTGTCTTAGACAGCACCTTTCAAAATTATACCTGGGACATAGCTTTTTTGTATGCGTGGGACATACAAAAGATAGTTTCCTTGACCCAGTAACAGTAATTCTTCCATAGAAATGGCCTCCTGCCCTCAGGTCTAAAATAATAAATTGCCTCCTTAAAAAGCAGTGGGAAGGAAAAACAATGGTCTCATAGGCTCAACAGAACCCATTAAACTAACCTGCTCCTTCAAAATTAAAGTGAAGAAGCTTGTTGAATCTCCCTAGGGAGGGGATCACTCCCTCAGTAAAAAGAAAGCCTGTGCCCTTGTGACCGCCTACCATTCATCAGATGGTGAGAATAGGTCTTGTGGAGAGACTCCAAAGATGACCTGAGAAATGTGGTAGGTTTCTATAGGAAGAGATGCTCTTTGAGAAATCTGGCTCAGACCATTGTAGGATTTAAAGGTAGGGTTATCAGATACAAACTGGATCATAAGAACATAAGAACATAAGAAGAGCCCTGCTGGATCAGGCCAAAGGCCCATCTAGTCCAGCTTCCTGTATCTCACAGCGGCCCACCAGGTGCCCCAGGGAGGCATCCCAGGGAGGGATCAGAGTGGCTATACCTTTAACCATTGTATAGAAGATGAAATTCCCATCTTGGAAGGATTTAAAAAGCTGCACCTGTCCAAATTCCCTCTTCTATACAATGGTTAAAGGTATAGGCACTCTGTCCCAGTTTGTATCTGGTAACCCTATGTAAAGGTCACTAGCAGGACTTTAAATTGGGCATGATTATGAGGCATAAGTGCGATGTCAGTTTTTCACCCTGTCTGGTATGTTTTTTGCGTTGATAGGTCAACCATGCCAGTGATGTTTGGGTCATGGGAAAGGCCAGACCTGACAGCTATGACGGGATAGTAACTAACCAGAGAGGTGTTGTGATAGCTGCTCCTGGGGCCGACTGCATCCCTGTGCTTTTTGCTGATCCTGTCAAAAAAGCATGTGGTGCTGCTCATTCGGGTAAGAAGGCTCCTCTGTTGTTTTGAAAAAGGCAACCATTGGACAATATCATTGATTTGTCTTTTTATAAGTTTTGCTTTTTGGACATGCTTTTGCCTTTTATTTCCGTCTCTTGCAGAGTTCTCTCTCCTCCTTTTCTGTGCCACTGACATTGCTGTTTTCTGTTTACACTCACCCAGAGCGCAGTCCTAAACTGGAGTTAGGCCAGCATAAGCTAAGCCAGCAAAGTTTGGCCAGCACAAGGGCCACCGTAAAGCGTGTTTGGCCCACTCTCGGGGTCAGGGAGGATGGCTCACGTCTGTGTGCTGGCCTCTCTGACTCTGAGTGGTCCAAACACCCTTGTGCTGGCCAAATTTTGCTGGCTTAGTTTATGCCGGCCTAACTCACTTTAGGATTGTGCCCTGTCTCTCTTTCAGGCTTTTTCCTACCAAAATGCTTTTTGCTGTGTAAAAATATTTTCCTTATAAACAAGGCATTGGCATATAAAAATACATAGTTTTTTATTTTAATGCAACTTATCCACACAAGTACATGCAGGATTGAATGCCGATCGATACTTGGTCAGATAATGGACTAGATCAGGAGTCTCCAAACTATGGCCCAGGGGTCAAATCCAGTCTGCCACAAGATTTTATCCAGCCCTCAGGAACTAAAAATATTTGACATTTTTACACATATATTATTTCTCAGTTTAAACATAACATTGTTTCTTTGTAAATGTCACATTTCTCTTTCGTTCTGAATCATATCATGCTAATTACAAAAAAGATCCAAGTAAAATATATTCATTCATTTAAATTTCATTCATTCGTTTATAAAACTTAATTCTTTTTGGCCTGTGAAAATCTGTAAAATATACAATGTGCCTCTTGTACTGAAAAGTCTGGAGACCCCTGGAAAGATGAGAGCTAATAAACTGAAAGTTGACTCAGACAAAGCAGAAGTGCAGTTGGTAGGCCATCTGTATGAAGTGAGGTTTAAATCGTACAGGCTACAGTTGCATCTCGAGTACATTTAGATTATGTTGAAATCTTTGCTTTATTGGTGCCACTGAAGAGAAGTTTCCACTCAAAACACTGGACTTAACTTTTAAAAAATCTTCCTTCCTTCCTTTTGTCTTTAAACCCTGTATACTAGAAGATCTCTTTTCTTCCCTGCTTCTCAGGTTGGCAAGGCACGCTGCTAGGAGTGTCTATGGCTGTTGTTAATGCTATGGTAATGGAATATGGTTGTGATCCAAAAGATATACGTGTGGTTCTGGGGCCATCTGTTGGACCTTGTTGCTTTAAACTACCTCGGGAATCAGCAAAGAAATTTCATAGGCTTGATCCAAAATGCGTAAGACTTTATGAATCATCACATCCTAATGTTGACATTAGGAGAGCCACTCGGTAAGCCTGGTTTTGCTTATTATTCTTACAGCTCTGTTGTAACTAATGTTCTAGCACTGGTGCAGCTGTGTCAATGGGGTGTGTGCTGTATCCTGTGGTGGGGAGGCAGTCAAGAGTCCTCTTCAAGGTAAGGAAATGTTTGTTCCCTTACCTCAGGGCTGTATTGTAGCTGCATCAATGCTGGAAAGTTGGTTAGGTTTGGACTGCTAGTGGTATAGAGTAGAATTTCCAAATAGGTACGGTGGAATCATCCAGAAGCTATTGGAGTGTTCTGCTGGGGACAGTGGGTAAAGGCAGTACATGTCAACATTCACCCATTTCATTAGCCATAATACATTCTGGGAGATGAATTATCAAAGAGACATTGTTCTTGGTAGTTAATATGATTACAAATCATAAGTATCAGTTATGATGGCACAACCATAAAATCTACAGATGACATCTTACCTAGCCTTATTCAGGCTAGGTGAGATGTCATCTGTAGAAATGGGACACTTTTCCTCCTTTTCCCTATCAACCTTACCAAGGCAATTAGTACCTTCAAGGGGGAGATTTTTGTCAGGACTGCAGCATAAGGAAAAAAGGATTAATTACAGTTCCCCTACTTACAGTTCTAATCCTATTACCCTCCAGGCTGCTACTTAAAGTAAAAGCAAAGAACAAATGATGGATCTGTAGTTTGATTCTTACATTAATTCTTTACCAAACTCACCAGAGAGTGACAGCCCAATTCTGAGCTGCCTGGCTCTCAGCGGTGCCGAAATGGCTACTGCTATAGCCTGCAGGAGCTGCATCAGCTGCAGGAGTCTCCTTCTCCTTCCCCCACGGAATGCCTTGGCCCCAACAATGGGGCTACTCAAGTCTTTACCAGCTATTGCTGGTGGAGACGTGAGCAACCCCACATCAGGTTGCCCAGCCTGATGCGGGTTCAGAAACAGGCAGTGGTAACCACCACCGCCACCGCCACCCCCCCCAATCAGGCCCACTCCTCCTCTTCCCCATTCTGACCTGATGGGCTTAACTGCTGGCCAGCATTTTTGGAGTGCCAACTGGCCATACTGCTCGCACTGAGGCGCAGTGCTGACTGGTGGGGCCTCAGCACAGGTGGTACTTACTCTCCAGGTGCCATAAACGTCCTTTACAGCACGTTTATGACACCCCAAGCTGGCAGTATAAACGTACTGCCAACAATAATGCCCACAGTACTGGGCCCTGATTGAGGAGCAACTCCTCTCAACAGAGAATCTTGCATATCCTTTCTTTGAGGAGTAACCGTGTTTACTAGTCTCCTGTTACAGATTATATGATTAGTTTGGTATAGTGGTTACAGTGGTATAGCTGGTACAGTGGTTTGCAGCAATTTTTTGTTTTTGTTTATTGTATGTTTCCAGGACATTAAGAGCACAATCCTATACCTGTGTTGTGCCAGCGCTATGCTCTTGCGCCGGCCCAGCACTGTCGTAAACATGCCATCAAGCACATCTGTGTAGGCTAGTTGAGCGCTAGACCAGCGCAAGCAGCAGCATTGGTGCATGGGTGTCACTGTGCCCATCAGCAGCGCTAGCTATGTGCCAGTTGAGCATCGGCAGCGCTTGGTTGGCGCAAGACAATGCCAAGGGCATGCCAGAAGTGTGCCAGGGGCAAAACGGGGCGGCAGTGCATGATGGCCATAGTGCCAAATCCTAAACCCTGTTCCAGCCTCGGCGGCTCCAATTTGGGCCGCCACTGTGCACGTGCACCTGCAAAACAGCAGGTGCAGATGCGAGCAACCCCATAGGGCTGGCTGGAGCTTACCCAGGTGCAAGGGGAAAATCTCGCCTTGTGCTGTGCTGCTGCTTCCTAATGGCCTTAGGATGGAGTCCTGCTATGTCGGCCTTACTATGTTGCTGCTGCTTAGGATTGGGCTGTCCGTCAAAAAATGCAAACTGGAGTGTGGAAAACCTTTTGTGGAAGTGGGACTGAATTTCATACAAAAGAGTTTAAAATTGAGGCTGTGCTTTCTATTGCAATAATTGTCCATAATAAAAACAGTGCCAAAAATAATCTATTTCTTATTTTTCACTCAAAAGTATTCTTCTGGAGACCGGAGGGATTTTGCCTCAGAATATTCAGGATGATTCTATAACGGATCAGAAACAAAACCTCACCCTCTGTACATCCTGCTACCCTGATAAATTTTATTCTCACGTTCGTGATGGTGAGAACTTTGGAACACAGATTGGCTTCATATTAATTAAAGACTGAGAGTTTGTCATAATCCTGTATATTAAACTGGCAGAAATTATTGGTGCAGATTGCTATTGATCTTTCCTAATACAGAATCCTGATATCTCTTAAAGTTCCCAACTGAAACTTCTTTGCTACATCTTACCATTTCCGTTATTAACCCACAATTACAGAAACTGAACCTGGAGCAGACTATCCAGCACACAGAGCTAGGAACTAAGAAGTACTACAAACCAAAGTGTCGGCTACTCGAACAGTTACTAGTGCTAGATCTAATAATATTAGTCACTATATCAAATAGACATCCTCCAATGCAATAATTGCCATCACTTATCAACAACAGCCTACAACGTTTTACACTGCCAAAACAGGACAACAAAAAAGAGAATGAATGGAAATGTGAAAGACAGAGCTTTTCATTCTTACCTTAAGATTGTAGTACTTTAGGAAAAAAAAATAAAAGAACTGGAGCTGATTAACACATTTGATAGAATTTCTCAGTGTTTGCCCATAGCTTATGAACTACTCACTTCAAAAAGAAATTGTTGAACACTTGCATTCATGTCTTGCACCCCAGATATAGCCTTTCCAAAAAAAAAAATCCTGTTATCTTTTGTTGGTTAGGTGTAACCTAAATTGTACCTGAACTTGTATGTGTATCTGCTGCCTGTCTACCATCATGCATCTGGTGAGGCTACTATCAATCAATTGATGGATCACTCAACAATATTTATATACTGCTTTTTATTTTATTATCTATTTAGAGATGTAAATATTTTAAAATGTTAAAGCCATGGGGGAAAATGTTTTATTTTCTCAGAAAAAACAAATTTTAGGAAAAAAATTCCAAATGTATTGCAAATATTTCTACCAAAATTAAATTTATCGTACTGTAGTCGGAACAAAAACTGTAATGCTATATAGCTTCATTACTAGGTGAGATGTGTAATTTCCCATCATTGGTCCCCTGCAACTTGTATACTGCCGCAGTATACTGTAGTTGAACCCAGAGATAGCACATAGCCATCATGACTAGTAGCCATTGATAGACCTATATGAATTCATCCAAACCCCAAGATCCCCTTCCTGGTTCATCAGTGATACCACCCCACATCTGTGTATACATGAGCTTAGATTTTTGGCTCCAATGCCCATCACTTTACACTGATTTACACTAAATTCCATGCTTTGTTTTGGTTGTCCATCTAATTTGGATAATTCATTTTGGAACTTTGGTTTTTATCACTCTGAAGTTTGATATCATCTGCAAGTTTGGCCACTTCATTATTTTTTCCAGATCATTTATGGAATGAAAGAACAGCCGTTTCAATACTCAATACAGCAAGCTTAGCGGAAGCTTACTTTTCACATACCTCTACTGTGAAAACTTTCCATTTATTCCTTTTTTTCCAGCTTCTTGTTCTTTAACCAGTTGCCACACCGTAAAAGGACTAGTCATCTTATTCCATGACTGCTAAAGTTACTCAAGAACCTTTGGTGAGGTACTTCATCAAAAGCTTTTTGAAAGTCCGAGTATACAGTGTCAATTGGATTGTTTCTGTGCACATGCTTGTGAAACTCTTCCAGTAGTTTGAAAGGTTCATGAAGTACGACTTACCTTGCAAAAGCCGTTCTGAGTCTCCTCATTCTAAATGCATCATAATACTATCTTTAATTATCCTTTCCACCATCCCAAGGCTCTCACTGCAGGCGTTATGCTCGTATCACCTGTCGCACACGGCGCCATAAAGCACACAGGCGGTAAGCCATTACCACTGGCGCTGGGACAACACCACGGCAATGCCCCCTGGAGAGAGCGCCAGTCACTGGTGAGCACTGAGCTCACTGCTCAGTGGCAATGTGGCCTTTCGGTGCAGGACGGGAGGGCATTCCAAGAAGCAGGGAGGGGTGGAGCTGAGGTAGGACCGGTGGCAACTGTCACTGCCAGTTCCCAACCTCTGTCAGCCAGTAAAGGATGGGCTGTCAGCTCTTCAGACTCCCTCCCTGAAAAAAATGTTATTTCAGGCATGGGTATTTGTCTCACATCTTCTGTTGTGAAGGTAAATGCAAACAATATATTATTTCCTGGAAGGTTTCTTGCTTTAATGTATTTAAATGCATTTTTATAGTTCCCTTGATTTTTTTTTTTTGGTGGGATTTTTTGTGCCCACAGATTAGGGGACAATCCTAACCTGCCCTAGAATAAGCAGGCTGGCGGCAGCAGCTCAGTGAGGGGCAAGGGAATATTTTCCATTTGCTCCAGGGTAAGACCCAGCCAGCCTCATGAGGCTGCTCAGATCTGTGCCTGCAAAAGAGCAAGCGCAAGCCCATGTGGCCAAAAGCAGACAGAATCAGGGCCACCTAGCTTGGGATGGGGATTTGGATACAGTCCAACAGCCAGGTCCCGTCTCCACGCCCGTCTCTGCCCACAGCACCGCCCTGTTATGCCTCCTCCCTGCCTCTGGCATGCCCTCAGCACAGCCCTGTGCCAGTAGAGCTAAACCAGCGCATGACCAGCGCAGCTGACGGGCACGGTGGCACCCATGAGCCGGCGTTGCTGCTTGTGCTGACCCAGCAACTGAATCTGTGGCACACATGTGGCTTTTGGTGCGTTTGTAACAGCACTGGTCCTGTGCAAGAGAGCTATGCTGGTGCAACGCCAGGTTAGGAGTGTGCAGAGGCGGATCTACAGGGAGGGCAAAGCTCTAAGTGTTGCAGGAAGCCTTACCCTCTCATGTAAATCCCTCCTCTCCCTTGCTGCTGTAGCCAGTAAGCAACGCCAAGATGTTGCTTTTCCCTGTGAGGATTGGCTAAAACAGTGCAGGAGAGGAGTGATTTCCACTGCAAGGTAAGGCTTCTTGCAAAACTTAGAGCTTTGCCCTCCCTTAGATCTGCCTCTGGGAGTGTGCCCTTCAAAAATGGACCAGTTCATTTCTCTTGTTGTGTTTTGTTATTGTTCATCCAACAGAGGTTGCAGTTCCATGGAGTGATCCACTGAGTGGCACTGTGTAGTTAGAAATGCCAATTCCTCAACATCAACTGTGGATGGTTATAGAGAAAGGAGATCTCCCTTTCTCATAGTTTAGATTGGCATTATCCTATTTTATCTTTAAATCAGGATAGGCTAAGAGAGAGTGAGTGACTTGGGGCCCAATCCTATTCAACTATCCAGTGCTGATGCAGCTGTAATACAGTCCTGAGATAAGCGGACAAATGTTCCCTTACATTAAGGAGGCATTTGTGACTACACAGAATGCCACTTTCCGCCATGGGTTGGAAACCCAAATGCCACAGTGGAGACCATCTCTGTCAATTCAGGCCCAGACCTTGTTGAGCTGCACGTCAACAGAATCCCTATTCTATCGTCTGGTATTTGGCGATGGGTTGCCTGCCTCCTGGGCCTCTGCAGCAGTACCTGGATTGTAAATAGTTTCCCTACCCCTCCTCCAATGGTTTTTATATATTTTATATTTATTTACTGTTTTTATGTATTGTATATATATTTTTAATTTGAATTGTGAGCTGCCTTAGGCATCTGTCTTAGGCATGTCTACTTAGAAGTAAGTCCCATTATAGCCAATGTAATTTTAAGAGCACAATCCTAACCTGGAGTTAGGCCGGCACAGTTATGCCAGCAAAGTTTGGCTGGCACAAGGGACACCATAAAGTATATTTGGACCACTCTTGGAGTCAGAGAGGCCAGCACACAGATAAGACATGCACCATCCTCCCTGTATTGGAAAAGGCAGGAGATACCCCGAGGAGATAGGGAGTGGTATCAGCAATGGCCCTTTGTCCCAGATTGGCCAGGGATTATAGGGTTAACCCCCAAGGTCTTTGCAAGCCTCTGGAACACAGCTGCAGGCTGATGAGCTCTCTGGCTATGAAGGGAGGTTAGTACAGGTGCAGATGGGCGTGGCTGATGAATTAAAGCCTGCCCACTGATTGGCTGGCCTCAGTATAAAGCTGGAGGCAGGAGCTGGAGAAGGGGGTCTGGATAGGTACTGGAGGATGGTACCTGGGAAGGTGTTGGATGAGGAAGCTGGCTAGGTGCTGGACTGATGGTATGCTGGCTGGACTGACTGCCCGAAGGACAGACTGAGGAACTGGCTGTAGGACTAGATAAGGTAAGGTTGTTTTGGGAGACTATTGTTGGGAATTATTGTATGTCTGCCATGCCCCTGGAGCCACCAAGTGGAGGAGGCAGGTGTGGCTTGGGCGAGCTGACTGCCTATTGTTTGGAGGTGGGGGTGCTAGACTTAGTTTGAAGCTAAGCCAGTGATGCAGGCAGTCTGGAGGAGGCTGACCAGCCAGTGATCCCAAGCGAAGCTGCTGGAAGAGAGGAGGCCCAGTGGGTGGCTGAACCCCCTCCCTCTTGCCTATCTCTGAGGCTGCTCTGTGGGGAAACTAGTTAGCCTAGTGTGGGCATCGGAGCCCTTGGGGTGGCCAGGCAGGGAATTTGGCAGAACACTCCCTGACTCTGACTGCGGAATCCTATGCAGCGCCGGAATGGCAAGGCTGACTTGGCAGTGCCATATCTGATGCTGCATAGGAGAGGCTGGAGGCTCCCCCCCCCCATGGTAAGGGAGCGTGCGCTCCCTTACCATAGGGGAGGCTTCAGCCTCCCCTATGTGCTCCTTGGATCTGTGCCCGCTAAAGAGTGGGCATAGATCCGAGGAGATCACACAGCCTGAATTGGGGCCATGCAGCCTTGCGGACAGGCTTCAGAGGTGGCCATATGGCCACCTCCCAAGCCTGCCCATATCCCACCCAAGCCCCACCCTCAGCCTTCCTCCCTTGCACCAATCCCCGTCCCGATTGGTGCAAGGGAGGGCCTCCCTTGCGCCAACCGGCTTCAGTCAGCACAAGGGAGGCTCTCCATTGGCACTCTAAAGCCGATGGCTTTAGAGCTTTAGCGCCAACGCAGGGGTGCTGCTCAGCCCTCCTGCATCGGCACTAAGCATGTAGCAACAATGCAACGACATTGCATCAACACTATGAGCAGTCTAGGATTGCACTGCGAGAGCAGTCGAAATGGACTTTGTGTCAGCCAAACTTTGTTGACATAACTGTGCCGGCCTAACTCCAGGTTAGGATTGCGATCTAAAGCTGCAATCCTATGCACACTTAACTGGAAGTGAATCTCATGGAACTCAGTGGAACGTATTTCTGAGTAGACAGGCATTGGATTGTGCTGTCAGAGAGCTACTCCTGGGTATGTGTGGATAGGATTGCAGCCAAAGTGCATTTTGACCATCCATTCCCTGGTGTCTTGGTTGGTCACTCTGTAACATGGGTGGCAGGCAGATTTGGGCCCCACCACAGTGTTGACTCTACTTCATTTTTTCCTGTAGGAATAAATAGCACTTATGTGGGAGATACTTGCAAGTCTAACAGAAGTTAGCACACTTAGGTTGGGGCTAAACATGCTACCTGCATCTGGTGAGTCTAGTCTCTACAAAAGCAGGCCAGAACTCTGATTTTATATGAATGTATGTCTCTACTGACATGCCAGAAAAACCAATGCTGGTGTCAGTCTTTTCTCACATAGTTGCCCACTTGCCCGCTCACGACTGTTCAGGGGTAGACTTCAGGGTGGGTCTGGCACTGCCCACCCTTGAAAATAAAAGTAGGATGAGCTTCCCCAGGCACAGGTAGTTCACCCTATTCCAAAAGTTGGGGATGGTCAGCTTGTCGTTTAAGCATAGGCAGATGGCGTAAGTGCCCAGTGTTCGTGTCTACTGTCACCCCGCTATATGATTGGCTAGCAGGCCGCCACAACCTCCCTGATCAGAGCTGCTTCTCCTCCCATTTGTTCATCTCTGCCTCTTCAAAAGGCAAAACTGCTCAGTCCCTTACCCAGACTGCACAGGACAGGTGCAGGTAACAAAGTGTACTTATGAGAACAATAAAAAAACACCTTTGAGTCGCCTTCACTATTTTCACTAATTGAACAGTCTACTGGTGCTATTCTTCACTATTAGAAGAAACTACTGATTCTATAAGTATACAGTTTGGGGTGAGCAAATGCTTATTTTGGGATAACCACCTCCAGTATCCTATTCCTACCTTGTATAAATGGCAGTTATTGAGCTGGGGGCAGTACACTTGACAGGGTCCTTATGCCAAATCAAAGCATTGGTCTGATTTTAGGGTTCCTCGCCGAGGTCAGTGTCTCAGTGGTTGTGTCATTTGGGTGCCCCAAGCCTTGTTCAGGGGTGTGAAACTCACAGGCCAATCCTAGCCTGTGCTGGAGCACGGCATCCAACCAGGACAGGCAGCAGCTGGAGCTCACTGCGGGGCAAGGGGTCATTTGTCATACAAGGACAAGGGGCATGTTTGTCCCCTCACCCCGGAGTAAGCCCCAGGCAACCCTATGAGGCTGCTTGGAACTGTGCCAGAGAAATTGCTGGCACAGATCCGAGTGCCTGGCTCAGACCTGCATGGCCCAGGGACAGGGGTTAGGCTCTGGCATTCCAAGCCCCTTCCCTGGGCCGGCCAGCCCACAGGCCTGGCCTCTCTGCACCCCATTCTGCTCCTCCCGCCTTCCCCCCACCCTGGCCAGTGCGGGAGCGGCTTACCAGTGCAGCTCTGCAGCTCGCCTGGCTCAACCCTGCGCCAGCCCAGCACCTCTTGCGCTGTTGCAGGCATGCCTTAAGCAAGCAAAGCGCATCGGCCCAGCTCCCCCTTTGGATTTCACTGCCAATTACTCATCCCAAAGTTTTGTCTAGGAGCCTCGTGTTTTAAAGTATGTTTCCCAAAACCAAGGTTTTGGGCTGGACAGAATCCTTGTGTATCTTGACACATACTGCCTGCCAGCCAGGATGGTGTAACCCAAAGTCTATTTCAGAGTAAAAAGATACTGTATATAATCTTTAGTTCTTTATTCTGGTTGCTCACACAATTCTGGATCAAATAACAATTCAGTCCGTGCCATACAACGTTGTAAAAAAAAAAAAGTCAGACCTGAATAAAGATATAACTTGTACCTTTTACTAGAGAGGGTACACAAATTTGGGGAGACCACCTTCTATGCACAGTGATCACATCTTCTGAATACTGCAGATGTGGTTAAAAATTGTATGAAGTACCAGTGGTAACTTGATTCATTTTTGACTTTTTATGAGGTTTTATACCAGGGACCAGACCAATATTCAACACACCAATATTATTTGAGCTGAGGTTTGCATACCTTATTTGAAAAGAAATGGCTATTGAACATTATTTTTGAAATTAAATTGTGTGCTAGTACAGATTATCTATGCAGGTATCTTTTAACTTGAACTATCACAGTTTGTAGCATAAAATAAAACTATGGCCACAATTTTTAACCCACAGCCCCGCAAACTCCTATAAAATACCAAAGTAAATAATATGGTGCAACCCTAACCAACTTTCCAGCACTGGGAAAAGGGCAATGCCGCTCCATAGTAAAGGAACAAGCATATAACCTCCTTACAAAGGTGGTGGGCTACTGGTACCAGGTGCAAGGGAGTGGCAACAGGATGCAACAGGATCTTGTTGTTTCATGCCTCCCTGGGGCACCTGGTGGGCCGCTGTGAGATACAGGAAGCTGGACTAGATGGGCCTTTGGCCTGATCCAGCAGGGCTCTTCTACTCCACTACAGAATGCAGAACAGGCCCCACTGGCACAGCTATGTCAGTCCTGGAAAATTGGTTAAGATTGCACCATTAAGGCCCAATCCAAAGCCCTCCAGTGCAACTGCTATGAGTGTACTGTTTGCACTGGTGTCACACAAGGCACCATAAAGTGACTCCAATGCCAGCGGGAAGGCATTAGCCCCGGCACTGGAGTGGCGCAATGGCAATGCTAGCCACACGTGCCCCAGAGGGAGCTC